>CM060693.1:170963513-171026013 GCA_030686995.1 Artemisia argyi | reverse complement strand
AAGAAAATAAAAGGAAATGTGTACCTTACGTCTTCAATGCGTTTATCTTCAAAGTCTTCAAGGAATAGTCCGAACAGGAAGTGACATCAAAAGTTTCCATGTTTGAATGACGAATATTTTTACGTTGGTCCCCATTGTCTCTTTTGACCAAAGTTATTTGATCCGAACATGTTTTGTATTTGACTTGGGTGCATATATGGTGGAAACATTCCCCACGGATTGAAGTTCCACATTTGTTGATTATTATTAAAGTTTCGTCTATTTTGGTTTGCTCTTGGTTGAGGTGTTTTAGGTCTAAGGTAAGAATTATTCGGTTTCCTAGGTGGTGGAATTTTAGATCTTGTTTTAGGTTTAGACGATCCTACTTCGGTTTTTAAAGCTGGTTTATAAAACGGTTTTATTTCTTCATTACTAGAGAGACGTATTTTGTCATCATTTATGAATATATACTTAGGATTAGATTTTGAAGGTTTTAGTTCCTTGAGTTCACTTTCAAATTTAACATTTTTAATTTCACTTGTTGAAGCTTCGGTTGAGTTAAATCCTAAACCGGTTTTATCTCCAGATACTCTTTGAATACTTATAATTTTACTAAATGAGTTACTACTATTTTCAAATTTATCAAGTTTACAAATTTCTTCCCTAAGTTTGTTGTTTTCACTTTTAAGCTCTTGACATGATTTACATTCTTCAAAAATTTCTTTACCTTTTTCAAGTTGATGTATTTTAATTTTTAGTTCTAGTACTTCATTTTCTAGTTGGTTGTTTATGTATTTTAGTGATTTGTTTTTAGCCATTACTTGTTGTCCTAGTTTGCATAATCTATTGTATTTACTATCTAAATCTTTTTCATCTAATGATAAATTTTCATCACTAAAGTATTCGGTTTCGGAAAGTACCTCACTTGATGTCTTAGCCATGAGACACTTTTCTTCCTTTGTTATTTCTTTCTCATCTTCATCGCTATCACTCCAAGCTCCTCCAACAAATGCTCTTTGATTTTGATCTCTTGTCATCATTGGACATTTTCCAATGAGGTGATTCGGATCACCACACTTGAAACACTTTCTCTCATTCTTGCTATACTTGTCATCATTATTCTTTTGAGGTGCTCTCCTTTCATCGTGTGGTTGTCTAACGAATCTTCCTCGCCTTTTGAAGAATTTCTTGAAATCTCTTACGGCCATGGCATATTCTTCGTCGTCGCTTTCGGAAGATGAGCTATCTTCGTTGTTGGATTCCTTTCTAGCTATCAAGGCGATTGACTTGCTTTGCTCTCGTTTTCCTTTAACCATTTCGGAGTCCTTCGTTATAATTACTTCGTAGACTTTCAAATTTCCAATTAATTCATCAAGTTGTAACGTTGACAAATTCTTTGATTCTTCAATAGCCGTCACTTTAGCTCGCCATTTTGGGTGAAGAGCCCGAAAAAACTTCCTAACAAAATTCTTACTAGAAAAATTCTCATCAAGTGCTTTTAAACTTGTGATGATAGTGTTAAATCTAGCGAAAGCATTATCAATTGATTCCTCTTCCGGAATCGTGAATTGCTCATATTGTTGAACAAGTAAATCTATTTTATTATCTTTGACTTGATTATTACCTTGGTGAGTTATTAATAAAGAGTTCCAAATTTCTTTTGCGGTTTCACACATAAAGATCCTTTCGTACTCTTTACGTGGTAGCGCATTATAAATAACCATTTTTGCTTCATTATTTTTAGCAAGTTTTCTTTTTAAATCATCATTTTGTTTTTCAAAAGGTACGATTTCATCTTTCTTTGTTTCGGGGTTATTTTGAATAGGTAAAAAATCACCATTGGTAATAACATGCCAAAGATCTAGATCTTTTGATTTCACATAAGTTTCGAATCGATTTTTCCAATATAAAAATCCATCACTTTCAAATAGTGGTGGTCTTTGCATAGATTGCCCTTCTAAATATTTTTCAGATTCCATAGATCGTTACAAGTTTTAAAATACAATATATTTTAAAGATCTTGCAAAACCTGGCTCTGATACCAATTGTGGAAAACTAGAAGAGGGGTTGAATAGTTTTACGTTCTTTTAAAATTTATAAAAACAAGTTTGTTTTAAAAACTTCGATTCTAGTTTATGTGATCTCAATACTTGAACTATATGAACAATTATATAGTAACTAACTAACTAAGCTAATATAGTATAGGTAAATAAGTAAGTAATGAAAAGAGTTGGAGAGATCAAACCACAACACAAGGATTTATAGTGGTTCGGCTACAAGGTCACCTTCCTTGTTCCTACTCCACTTCCCGAGTCACCTACTCGAGAGTTTTCTTCACTATGTCAACAAACTCCCTTATGGCGGAGAAAACCTTACACACCAATTTACACACCACAACTACGTCACAACTTGATCACAACTTCCTCACACCAATCTACTTCACACCTATCTTCTTCACACCTTTCTTCTTCACACCTATCTTCTTCACACCTATCTTCTTCACAACTACACTACTTCACTACTAAACAACTTCTTCTACCTACACAAATTCTAATTCTTCTAAACTACTAATTACAAGCACAACACAACTTCACAAACAATATATACACTATGCACAACTACTCTTCAATACTTCTTGAACTTAGTTGTAGAAGGAGTGTTCTTCTTTCGCACTTTGGATAAGGATGGATGAGAAGGGATTGAATCACTTGAAACAAGGATTAGTATTCTAATGATCAAAGGGTTTTGGAAGGTGTTTAGAGAGTTTGAGATCTGAAAATTTCGTGCAAAAGGTAGGGCAAAATTCCAGAATTAAGGTGGTATTTATAGAAGAAAAATTCTGACAATTTCTGACATAGGAGTCTGGCCGGTCCCCTTAAATCATGGCCGGTCCCCTTAATTTTAAGGGGACCGCCCCTTATAATTAAAGGGGCCGCCCAGCTGTAACGGCCATAAAATTTGTCTTTTAGTGGGGAAAGTTTATTTGGTGAAAAACTAACTGATTTTGGTTAAAAATTTGAAATCATATATTTAGTATGATTAAGACATTTTTCTTTATTACCAAAAGTGTTTTTCAAAAATATATAATATGTTTATATAATTAAATAAACTTTGTATTAATTAATTTAAATACCCCTTTGATCATGAGATGTATTAAGCACTTGTTTATCCATACCTTAAGTGAGTAAGTTGGATATAATAATATAAACTAGCTTAATACTTGTTTACATAGTAATCTTGCGTTTGATGATTTTACATTTTGTGATCGTCAAAACAAAGAGATATCGAGAAATATAAATAACATTTTTATGCATTATTTATGTCAACATCTTTTTAACAAAAACCTTTTCTTTTCCTAGATCCAGAGCCCCCCCCCCCCCCCCCCCCCCCCCCCGCGCTCTGATACCAACTGTGAAAAGCTAATTTCTATATCCTAAACAATTAAGCTTTTGAAGATCGTTTATGACCTCTAGGATGTTAAGCCTTTGATCTAGGAATTTGGCTATTACGAGCACAATGATAATATTAACGGAATATTCTATGAAAGAAACAATATTATCACAACAAGGTTTTTCTAACTTCTCCGTTTGTTATTCCAACTAGCCCCAATGCTATGTGATCAATTATAGCACGGTTTACAATCTAACAGGGATCGAAGATCCTTGAGGCTAAACAAACCTAACAACAACAGACCCCTTGTCTGATGTTCCCACACACACTCTTCTAAGTGCTTTACATTTTAACACACTTGGTGTTGTTGTAATTTGTAAGTACGAAGCACTTTGGTGATGTTCACTTTGTTTCACTGTGAAGCATACTTTATCTAAAGGGGTGTGATCTCCTTTTTATAGAACAAAGGAGATCATTACAAAATTGATAAGCTTTGCCATCTACTATCTAGGTTATGACTAGGATGTCAGTCATTTAAGATACAACACGTATCTATGTTTACAACTCATTGAGAGTGTTCAATTTGATGACTGATGAAAGATATTATCTAGAGGATATACTTGACTTTTATGCACATAATATCTTTTTCATCCTTATCCATTCAGTAGTATGACTCATTGATTAGCAGCAGTGTCAATCAGCAGAATCCATCAGCAGAAATGCACTAGCAGCATTTGTCAGTAGAAATGCATTAGCAGCATACATCAGCAGAAACATACTTCAGCAGAAACACACTTCAGCAGAAACACACTTCAGCAGAAACACATTTCAGCAGACTTTGCTTATCATTTTAGTATTCTTAATGTTTCATTCTTCTTTTTTTCTGATCATCAAATCTATGGAATATTTAATTCCTAACAGAAAGTGTACCACTTATCTCCCGCTTTTTCGGTACGCGAGGATGCGTAATCCGCAAAAGCTTGTCCTGGGAGTTCCACGCAATCACGAGTGTCATGGGGACCACTACATAATTCGCATGAAGAAGTGATTTTGTTCACTTGGCTTGAAGGCTTAGGAGCTTCATAATTTTTCATGAGAAACTTGACTTGGTCCTCAAGTTCCATGATCCTACGGTCGGGAGTGCTAGAATTGTTCGAAGGTAAAGATATTGCCTTGACCGTTTTGTTCAAATCACGGGGATCATTCCAACTTTCGTTGTCATAGAGAGCAAGATCTTCTATGAGTTCCCATGATTCTTCCGCACTTAGATCACGTAGCTTGCCACCGGCCGATTGGTCAATGGTTTGCCTTGTGGGGAGGTCGATATGGTCATAGAAGATTTGGACTTGGAGCCAAAGATCTATGCCATGATGAGGGACTTTTTGGAGTAAGTCATTGAAACGAGTCCATGCTTCATATAGAGTTTCACCTTGACGTTGTTGGAACATCAAGATATCATTTCTAAGCTTGGTAGTTCTCCCCGGTGAGAAAAATTGAGCAAGGAATCGAGTGGTGAGATCATCCCATGAGGTGATGGATCCCGCTGGTAAACGTTCAAGCCATTGACTAGCTTGATCACGTAGAGAGAATTGGAATAAGCGTAATCGGGTCTACTCTCTAGTTACAACATCAAGGTCTATGGAATCTACGATTTTAAGGAAATCCTTGAGATGTTGATTAGGATCTTCGGAACGAAGTCCATGGAATGCACATCCGCTTTGCACCAACCGGATGGTGTCGGATCGCAAGGGGGACACATTGGATCCTTGAGTGAGCTCAATAGTGTTTCGATAGCCTTGGTGGCTAGGACGGGAATACTCTCCTAAAGTTCGGGGCCTAGGAGGTTGGTTTGCTAATGGTGGGTTTTGTGGGTGGTTTAGTTGTGGTGGGTTGATGGGTTCAAAGATGTTACCACCTTGCATGATGTCGGATGGTAAAGGTTACGAACAAAGACACGAAGAAATGAGATAGACTAAAGAAAACCTAAAAATAAAAATAAAATCTTACTAGAAAGGAATCTAGCAAGTATACCTAATAAAAAGAAATCCTAACCTAGACAATAACTATTCCCCGGGCTGCGGCGCCAAAAACCTGATACGTGGGGATTGCACCCTCACAACAGGTTTTACCTCTCAAGGGATCTCGAGAAGCTTACAACCCCCACCAGGCAGTGTACCTGATCATTGTAGTTTAGTATAGTGACAAGTACCGGGGGATTGATCGTTCAACTCAGGAATAGTGTCGCTAGGATTAGAAAGCCTACTAAACTAGGTCTAGAGGTGAGGGATGATTCTTTTTGTATTTTTATATTTTATGGAAAGCAATTAAAAATCTCGAGTTTTTGAAGAGTGGGCGGAATTAGTTGCTAGCCAACTAACCCAATTAATCTAAAGATGCAATCAAAATAAAATAAAATAAATGAAAATACAGCTAATTATACTAATGTGGTCGTAACAATAATGAGGAGAGTTGTGTTTACTTAGATTTCATTACTCCCTAGATATCTTTTACTGGTTGATTAGCTTGTTACAATTGCATGGATGACGGGTCATATTCCTTAATACTAGTCGTAGGGCCGTGTACAATATTCCCTAACTCTATAGGATCCTACTTCACTCCTATGTCGAGCCGTTAGAAGCTCCTAACATGGGATCATTTGAATTCTCCTACGCATTAAATACAACCAAAAATCGTAGTACACCTCCGATCATATTTCTTAAGACGTTCAAGCAAGTTACCAATGGAAGTCTGCCAGTTTTCTTAAGCCTAACATCGAATACAATCATCCGTAACAATTATAAATAAATAATAAACCCATAATCAACATCTAGGTTTCACTACATCTAAGCAAACACAATAGAAATCTAGCCTAGCATGTTAAATAGAAGACAAGCGTAAGATATAATCAAACAACACATAGACATATTGAATGATTTGAAGGGATACTTATCTTTAATTGAACATGAAAGATTCAAGGGGTTGAAACCCTTGAAAAGCTGATAAAATTCGGACTAGGGTTTATTCCCTCAAAGTTGCACACTAATGAATGAAATTTGGAAAACTATATATAGATTACACATCGTGACGGCGTCATGTATTGGATTGTGATGCCGTCAACTCACCGCCATAATAAAATCGTATTGCCTAGATCTATTTGTGACGCCGTCATGTGTAAAAATGCTTTGGGCCGTCACTAATGTTTGGACCCTGACGGCCTTGGGTGACGCCGTCATCTCCTTTGCTTAAAAGCTCTCTGGATCGCCACGTGTATTTTCCACGTCCACCTCTTTTGTAACTCTTGACGTCGTCATGTGGAGAGTCTTGACGCCGTCAGGTACTGTTCCAGCAAGGAAAATTGAGACTTTGCCATTTTCTTCACTTTTATGCTCAAAAAACGTCCAAAATGCTTCCTTTTCCAGATTTCTCTCCAAAAGTACCTAAAATGACAAAAGGAACGATTTAGGGCAATATTTGATCAAATAATCACGAATTCGGGCTTAAATGACCCCCTAAAAGCGATACACTTTTCGCCTCATCGGTGTCACAAAAGGTCCCGCCACCGTAGGTGGCATATGGTGACCTTGTTGAATTCGTGACCATTGTCATTAAAAAGAGTGACCAAAACCCGAATATGTGTGACAAATTATGCACAAGTTTTGTTGGATTAATCAGTATGTGTGACCGTAAACACTTTATAGTCACACGAATGTTTTTTGAGAGTAACTATTGTTCGTCCTTTGGCCACATAAATATATAATATATGTGACATTTGGGATAATTTATTCAAGTAAATGTGTATTTTGTGTGACTATATCCGTCCTATGGCCACATGAATATGTAATAAATGTGATGTTTGTGATGATTTATTCACACATCATATATTGGTTTTTTTAGTTAGTCACAGACAATTAAAAAAATGGCCAAAAATGTTAATAAGTGTGACCATATGTTGTTTAAAGTGAAGAAATGTGTATTTTGTGTAACTATTGTTCATCCAATGGCCACGTTAATTTTTTGTTTGTGTGGCCTTTTGTAATATTTAGTCATACAAAGTATATTTGTTTTGGGTATTTAGTTACATACAATTAAGCATAAAGTGACCAAAAATGTTAATAAGTGTGACTATTGTGCTTAAAGGGAATTTTGAGTACCACTGTTGAGAAATGGAAATGGAGAGAGTGAATGAAAATTGTGAAAGATTTCATTACTAAAATGAGAGATGTACAAGACTATTTATAGACACTACTGTTACATTGTTGCAATATATCTAACCAAGCTACACTAATAAGCTAAAGCTAATGACTACATTCTATTACACTGTACAAGGCTTCAATCAACTAATACCTTCATCTTTGGTGGAGTTGCAAGCCTTTGGATGCTTTGTACTTGGGCTGTGCTTTGACATTCTTCATGTCCAGAACTTGTTCTGGGAGCAATAACATATCCAGCAACGGTAACATTTGTTCCAGCAGCAGAGTAGCAGTAACATTTGTGCTAGCAGCACTATCCTTATTGGAGTTTGAATCTACATATCTTTGATTAAGATGATACGCTATTTGACAATTTGTGGCTTTTGGTATCTGGTTATCTGATTACTCCAACGTAAGGTTGTAAAAGATTAGTTCATAGTGTTTGGGTAAACAAATTATGCTAATTAGTTAAGTGACTATATAATAAGTTTCATATCAGTTGTCAAAATACTTGATCATATGAGTACCTTTAAGAGATGAGCCTGTAGGGTACGATCCCCAGAAAATCGTCGCCACGAAACCTCAAACTGATAAGCTGAAGTTGGAGGTGCAATGTTTTTTGCAGCTTCAGCAGTGGCAAGAGAAGCTGCACAAGCAAATGATAACCAATAAGTGATGAAAAATAAACAACAGAGGCTATTCGTAAGGGGTGGGGATCCTCTACATACCGCATAAATGACCCGTTTAAGGTTAAAGGGTCAAAATTGCCACCTCTAATACCAAGAATTGATTTACCTTATAAGCCAATAGTGGCTAAACAAACATACGAGTCTATTCATCCATCTTGGAGCCATTCCTTCTACAAATATGTACATCAAAAACAAGACACAAAAAATAACGTTTATATGTAATTTTAGCAAAGAGGTTGTAAGCAATATCAATAGTTGCACAAAATTTATGAGTGTTTCATGTAGATCTTACCCAGTACATGGTGGACCTTCGCTAGTGAGTGTACATTTCACACTACCTTTAGGGTCATAAATCCTTCTATATGTAAACAAGAATATGAGGGTTAGCGAGCAGAAACAATAAGAGATAGTATAATCGGAACAGATGATAACCGATTCATGCACCTATGAAACTTAAGTCTTTTTCTCCGTATTGTGATCCTATGATGTATCTCTGTTCATTTTCGATCTAAAGTTGGTTGTGATATCTCCAACCCTTCTTCTTTAACAATTTCCAAATATCTGTAAATATATAAAGTGGAAAACTTTAACATTCATAGTGATACGTTCTTTACCAAATCAGGGTATAAGAGAATATAATTCAAAAGATAAAAAAAGATAGATAAATATGATATAAATGTAGATCATCTGTGTACCTTCTGGGGTTAAAATGTTGCACTCCTAGATCTTCATCCCAAAGAAATACATAATCATAGAGGGAAATAGAAGCTGGATGCAGAAGCCTTTTGCAAACCACCTGAAACATCGTTTGATACAGTATTTAGGCATTCATAGTTAACAACCACTTGAAAAGGTCGCCATTTATGTACGGGTTGCATGAACCTTACCCCTTTGTGATACAATTCCATGCCCTATCATATCAACAACCATAAAATATACTCAAGTCAGAACCAACAATACTTTTGGCATCAAGGTCAAACATGTAAAGTATGAGATGCTCACCAAATAGAAGTCGAATATTATGCTTCCTGATGAACTAGAATCAGTGGAAGAAGGTGCCACATGACCCTGTATTTAAATCGTTTAATATTGTCAGAACTCATATGCATAGACCACAATATAGCAATGATATATTGATTGATATTTCATGTCAGTATGACCATTACCTTGATGTATAAGAATACACAAAAGACCAAGCTTCCAAAAATGAGCGCAGAGTATATTTCTCCCAAATGATCATAAACAATTGTTGGATTGAATATCCTAAACCAGAAATTTGAGCAATAATATTTTTCAACCCGAACTTAAGCAAGAAAACATCTTTATTGAAACTCCTAGAAAGTATAATAAAAAACTACAATTCTTACCACCAGAGGCCAATGTATGTAACCAGTGTCACCGCGCATGCTAATACACCATTAGCCTGCAACAAGAAATTAACACCAAACAGGTAAAATGAGTTGTTTGAGTTATTTTCGGATCTGATGAAATAAGTAACTGAATTTAACTCTCGTTGTAGCTACTTTCATACTACTGTCCTGGCTGAACAAACAAACCAAATAGAAGCAAGGCAAAATCGAAGAATGCTACTCACTTTAATCAAGTTAAGAGCTTCCAGGACGGTCAAATCTTCTCTAAAATACCACTTTACACATAACTTTTCTCCTTCATAGAATCATCAATTGTACCTAAAATACGACTTTACACATTCAATAAAGATTTATAATACTGCTTGATAGAACAAAAATTTTAAAAAAAATCACAAAATTAGAAATTCAACATATATAAAATTAATTATGAAATCAAGATCACTTACTTTTAGGGGTTTGCTACGGCAGCATTGGCAGGTGACTGTGGTGGTTAGGGTTGTGGACGGCTCTAACGGTGGTGGTGAGGTGCAGAGACGCTGGTGGTGGTGTAGGTGACGGCGGCTGGTGCTATGGTAGCTAGTTAGGGTTTGGTGGTAGTACTATAGATGGAGAAAAAGAATCTTGAGTATTAATTTTCTTTTAGGTGGGTCAATTAAAATTTTTGAAGGAACTTTGGACAAAATTGATTGTAGGTGATGTTTACATACCTTGTTTATGGTGAATTTAGATGGAACTCCTGGAGATGAAGCAACCATAAAATGGATTAGCAAGTGACAAAAAGAAAGGGAGCGTTGATAAGAGGATAAGTGTGTTTAGGGTTTTGATTTTAGGGAAAAGAGGGGCGGGAGATCAAGAGGGATAACTATAAAGGATTTTGATTTTTGGGGAAAACCCTGGTGGGAGGCTAATAAAATTTCACAAAATTTTAGTGTTTATGAAGATGGTGTGACTAAATATGAAAGGCTGGAGAGAGGGATCCAAAAATGTGATTATGATTTTGGGGAAAATTAGGGCGGGATATAATGAAAATATTTGGGGGGAGGACCAAATTTTGAGAAAAACTATTTAAGACTAATTTAAGATATAAATGTGTGACTATATATGACATTTGGTCACACTTTTCAAGTGTGTGACGTATATTTGTGGCTACATTTTTAACAAAAACTATCAGTCACATTTAAATAATGTGTGACAAACTTGAGTATATGATTTAGCCACATACACAATTACTTCATGTGACTATATATGGATTTTGGTCACACTATTCAATTGTGTGACATATATTTGTCACATATGTATATATATAGTGTGACTAATGTTTAAAGCTGATTTGTATCTGTCACACGTCCCGAATTAAAAGTGACTAAATAATCCAAAAATATTTACCAATTACCCTATAGTCACATAAATATTCAAATGTGTGACAATAGAATTATGAAATGGTCACACAAGTCGGATCAAGTGTGGATGTTTATTTTATTCTGGGACATTTAGTCACATAAAAAGGTTGCTGTGTGGCCATTCGAAAAACAACATGTGTGACGAAATCCCAATTTTGTACTAGTGAAAGAACGAACTGTCTTGAGATCGGGAAAGGGTTCCCGACTAGCAATAACTGTAGAAATCACATCATGCTTGTTTGGCAAGCCTTCAAGTGCAAACGTAACAATATCATCATTGCTAAGAGGAGAACCAAGACCATTTAACACTGAAGCAATTGACTCAATTTTCCAAAAGTATGCATCAATTGTTAAGTCCCCAAGCTTCAAATTCCGTAGCTCCGCCCTCAAAGTCGTAGCTTTTGGGCGTTTATTGTCTTGAAAAATCGTTTGAAGGTACACCCATGCCTCTTTGGCAGTTTGGGGATTAAGAACAACCAACCGCTTTTGAAGATTTGATGCAAGTGTAGAAAAGATCCAAGACCGAATAATAATATCAACCTTTAGCCATTCCGGATCCTTAGTTGGTGGTGAAGTAGTTGTATTAGAGGAGGACTCGGGTGGATCAACAAGATGGTCCAAGATATCATAGCCATGACAAAGGTTAGAAGAATAATACACCCATGAGGAGTAATTCATCTCATCAACATCAAGTTTGATGGGAACAAAAGTGGTTAGGTGATTCATAGCCATAAGTTTATCCGATAAGGTGAGAACCGGTACGGGGGGAGTCGTATCCATAGTCATGGTGATGGTTTAGGTTTGTTGTTGATATCACAGAAACAAGGGTGAAAAAAAATGTTGATGTTTAAGGGTTTAGGGTTTGTGTATGATAACACAGTGGTCGACAGAATCACACAAACAAGAGATGCATACTTTTTTTTTACTACTGTAAACAAACAGTAGTAATTCAAACGTAGTCTTAAACTATTGACAGAAACTAGGGTGTATTGGTATCACAAACAATGGTCGACAAAAACTTAGCACAGAAACTAGGTTGACAGAAACTATGGTCGACAGAAACTATGTTTAAGGGTTTAAGATTTGTGGATGATAAACAGAAACTAGGTCGACAAAAACTAGGGTTGTTGATATCACAAACAAGGTCAACAGAAACTTACCACAGAAACTGTGAAACAAGGTCGATAAACAACTAAACAAATGAGTCTACAACACACTATGGTCGACAAACTGAAACTTGTAAACGAAAAAAAATAAAACAGTTGAAGGTGAGGGTTTAGAAGATCGGCATAACCTGGCTTGATACCATGAAGAATAATAGAACCGTATATTCAATTATTATGTTTGGTATATGTGAGAGTATATATATATAAGATACAATACAAACGGGCCTAATATATAAGGGCCTAACTATTCTAAGACTTATCATCTAACAATTGCTAGTTCTAACAAAATCCGAACACCATTTGGGAAAAATTAATCAAAAAGTGTATTTGTAAACATATTTTTGTCACCCAAGGATCACGGATCAACTAAAAATAAAATGATCAATGGGTCAACCATAAGTGAAGATGACGAGGCTCTCAGGTGCCAAAAGGAAGTCGGGGCTCTAGAAACTTTCAATGGGTCATCATTAGCCTTACAAACTACGACCAAAATGGTATCTATAAAGAATGCACAAGCTGGAATAGGACCAGAGGGACCTGAACTTGCGGTTGCTACTCACACTAAGACACAGGTGAACACATCGCAACTTAAAGGATGGAAAAGGATTCCTCGAGGGGGGGGGGGGGCAGCGAACAACTCAGATATTGACACCACAGATAGGACTAATGGGGGAAAGAGATCATAGGAGAAGTGTGTTGATGGAGATCAAATGGATGTTGATATTGTTAAGTAGCCTAAAGATGCAAAAGATACCAATTCAACGGCGAGTGTTGCGATGCAACACCGCCGACACCAATGAGTATCCTTAGTTGGAACGTCCAGGGAATGTGAAACCCATGGACAGTTCAACACCTTCGCTCCTTAGTGAAGGAATTCAGCCCAACTATTATTTTTCTTACGGAAACTCGGGTTCATGATAGTGAAATTACGGGTTTCAGATATAGTTTTCAGCAATATAACATACTAACCATAAGTTCAGTTGGCAGAGCAGGAGGCCTTTTATTTCTTTGGAAAAAAGAGTGTGATCTGACCATTAAAAGTTATTCACAAAATCACATAGACTTTATTGTGAAGGAAGACAATAACACAATTTGGAGTTGTACTGGTATTTATGGTTGGCCTAAACAACAAGAAAAATACAGAACAAGGACCTTGTTACTCTCTTTGAGAGAAAATCAGAATCAACCTTGGCTTTGTTTTGGTGATTTTAATGAAATACTATATGCCTTTGTGATAACGCTCAAAATTAACATGTTTTTAGGAGCGTTATTGTGAATTTTATGCATATATTTTGGTCCCTT
Source organism: Artemisia argyi (assembly GCA_030686995.1). NCBI lineage: Eukaryota > Viridiplantae > Streptophyta > Magnoliopsida > Asterales > Asteraceae > Artemisia > Artemisia argyi. The sequence goes on along the minus strand of CM060693.1, from coordinate 171,012,527 downwards.
TTATGAACTTATGGTACTTAATGAAGTATATTCTCTATTTTTAGTTCATGACAAAGAAAACCAAGAAAAAGACGAAGAAATGAACAAAAACGAAGATTTATGAATGTACGGAGGAATTCCCAACAAATGAAAGTCTCTTGGAGTATATTCGAGAAGATAAAAGTCATGAAGTTGTCACTCCAAAGACTCAAGACTAAAGTGTGCATTTCTATCCTCCACTCTAAACGAAGATTTGTCACCACCTTACCAGGTGCATTTTTATTCTCCACTTTAAAGGAAGATTTGTCACTACCTTACCGTGTGCAATTCTTTCATCCACCCTTAAGGACGAATTGTCACCACCTTATCTCACCCAAAAGACCACAAACCTCTGCCGTTCATGGAGGACGTATCACCAAATATTGGAGCGATTCTCTAGTTTGGTTAGATGTTGTAGTTGATTGGAGGCTTAAAGGTTGCTATAAATCTTTCACCTATGCCTATTGTAATTCATACTTTGGGTAAATTTTGTTACTTTTATATCTCATGGAGGCTTGAAGGTTGCTATAATCTTTCACCTATGCCTATTGTAATTCATACTTTGGGTAAACTTTGTTACTTTTATATTTCAAGATGTTTGTTATTGTTATGATTCTTGTGATGAATGATCTTTGTGTGCTTGTTCTCATATTGCTTTTCTTGTAGTTTGATCCGTGACAATCATAACCACCAACTTGTTACTTGCTTAAACAAACAAACGACACTTGAGTGCAACCAAGTCTCTTGGGACGACCTTGATTTACCACTCCTATACTACAATTGACTAGGGTATACTTGCCCGAATGTGTTTCTAGTTAACCGGTAATTCTTGTTTCTATAAATTTAAAACATGGTTGCTAATTAGCACATCAAGTTTTTGGCGCCGCTGCCGGGGACTTGTTTTGCACTTGTTTGTTTGTTTGATTGTCTTCTTGATTGATAAATTGCTCATTCGCTTATTATATTGTTTCCTTGCTTGATCATTATTCCGGCATCGCCACAACACATTATTGGCGCCATTGCCGGAGTTTTGGTTTTTGTTTTTTGATGTTTGCTTGAATGCTTGTGTTTCATGTTTTAAAAATACTCATTTCAATGTTTGTTTCAAAAATGTGCTTGAAAAAAAAAATCAAAAAAAAAAAAAAAAAAAAAAAAAAAAAAAAAAAAAAAAAACCCACCAAAACCACCCAAATCATTTTAATCGATAGGTCACCACCCGTAACCGATTCGGTTGGAGGCTTCTTTCCCATTTTCTAGTTTGCATTTTTCTTGTTTTCTGAGTTTGAGTTTTATAAGTTATATGATCTCTTGTATGTTTTTGTGTTTCTTTTTGTTTGTGTTATTTTGTCTAGATTAGTTTCGTATAAATTTTTAATAAGACTATCTTGTTTTAGATTATCTTGTTTTAATTTTTGTTACGTGACTAATTATGTTTGTTTGTGTCTATGTGCTTGTCATTTTATGTGATCATGCTCTTATTTGTTTATGCTTGTTTTTGTTTAGTGGCGTTTTATGTTCTTGATGTTTTTCTAGTACACATGTGTTTATGTGTTTTGTTTACTCGTGTTTATTTTTGTGTTCGTTACGTCATGTGTTCTTATTTTATCAATAAAAAGTTTTTAGTAAAAATTTTTTTGAAAAAAAAAAAATTGAAATTTTTCTCTAACCGAACGGTTGGATGTCCAACCGATCGGTTGGAGCTCTCGTAAAAAAAAATTTTATCCCATCCGATCGGTTGGATTTCCAACCGAAAGGATGGATGTCTCGGTAAAAAATTTTAAGTTTTGTTATTTTGTGTTTTCTTTAGTATTTGATGTTTGGTTTATGTGAGTTAATGTTTAGTAAGTGCTAATATTGTTTAGTTGCTTATTTAAATGTTATGTTTAGTTATTTTTCATTTTTTGTGTTGTTTTCTTTTGAGTTTGTTTTTAAATGTCTTTTGGTTTTTGCAAGAGTATCATGTATTTTATTCTAGTTAAACTCGTGTTTTGCTATTTTTAGTACGTTGTAAATAAATAAGTACATTTAAAAAAAAAATACAAAAATGTTTTGAACTTTGTGGGTATGTTCACTGGAAACCCTCACGAGACTTCACTCGTCCACTCGGGCCACCGAGGGGTTTAAAAGGCTTGTTGCATATGCTAAATGCAACCGTGATGCCTACGAAAGTGAGTTTTAGAATTTTACGCGTTTTTGTAGTTTAGTTTGTTTTTGCAGATTTAATAAGCTCTTGGAGATTGGATTATTGGTGACATTGTACTTGGTGTGTTGATGTTTTGTTGGAAGCGAAATTGATTGATCTCACATGCTTAGCATCTTATCATTTGGAGTTCGATCGCGATTTCTACGGCCCGGGAAGTTTCGTTACTCTTGGATTATCTATTTATTTATTTTTCCCTATTTCACATGCTTTGAAGTTTATTATTCACATTTAGTACAATGCTTAACTTAAGTGTGGGGGAAAGTAAAATAGTGGAAAACGAAACTCATTTTTAACTTATAATTTTTGGGCCAATTTGAAAATAATTTTTGTATAATTGTTTGCCCTTGTGATCTAGTTGTTTTCACGCTTATAGGATATATATTAGAATAACTGGATAATCCCATTGGTGAAATTTATAATTTTTGAAAAGTTCGAGATGTGTCCCGATTAATATTGCAATCCATTCTGGGATCGATAACATTTGCTAGCGCATATTATAACCCTTTCCACTAAATTGTGAGGATTTAAGCCTATTTCATATATAGCATACATTTTTTATGCTTGACTCTTTTGCTATGAGTGTGCCGGTGATTTTATTTATTCTAGAACTTGTACTAGTAAATCATTACCAGACCGCTGTAAGATCGCATTCGTGTGATATAAGTGTATTAGTGTGATAAGAGGCAACTTAGGATTTACACCAAATGGCCATCCGTTTACAAAATAATTTTTGCTAACCACATCGGTTAGTTATCCTCGTATTTGGAACCCATTTGTTAGCGTTTATCTTTAACGCTAAATACCCCTAGTTTCACCCTCTGAGCCATCCCATTTCTTTTGTTAAATCCAGAAAAATACAAAAATATTTTACACTTTAAACCTTAGCCTAACCCTTTGGCAAAGTCTAAATGGTGGGTTGCTAGTAGCTTGGTATGATGGATTGTTTTTGATGATTAATAGTTAGCCACACTTTATCACTTGTGTGTGCCATTCCAACAAGATGAAGGAGACGTCTTTCGTATTTTGTATTTTTTGTGGTGTATGCTTATAAGAAGTGTGGGGGAGATGTGATGTATCAAGAAAAAAAATAGAAAAGAAAAAAAAAAAGAATAAGTCATCGAGAAAAAAAAAAGAGAAAGAAAAGGAAAATATATATGTGATGACAATTATAGCAAATGTGCTATATTATTATGAAGATTAAGAAAGAAAGTTTCGTGATATGTTGTTAGCCAATGTGCTAAGTATGAAGAATATTGTTATGGCAAATCAATGTATCGATATGTAAAAATTTGAAGATGAGGAAGTTAACTATAATCATTTTTGGGTTCGTGGTTTGTTCGGTAACTAGCTACAATAGGTATTAGACTTGACTTTATTTTTCTTTTAAAACCAATTTCATAAATATTCCCATGCCTTATCCCTACCCTTACCAAATTACTTTATCTATCCGGATATAATAATGGCTTTGTGAGAATATCAAGTGCATGAATATTGTAGTGACCATCCGATTTTTGAGTAATCAAGAATTCGCGCCAGCGATCTATTATGTTTTTGTATGAGATATTTGAACATAAGCCTGGTATTAACCTTTAAGCCTAAACCCAAATAAAAGACCTCTTTAGATGTTTACACTTGGTGCTTATGCTACGTCGGTGGAGTTTTGTTTCTTGTACAAGCCTATGGTAATATTTGGATCATGACTGAGCAATGAGTGTGATTTCTCTTATATACTCCACTACCTAAATAAATGAGTGATTGAGTAAATTATACTTCGTTCTTTTTCGTGAGGTGTTTAGAAATGTTAATCATGCAAGAAAATCTATGGGTATTGTCAAACATCTCGGTTTTTCACCATTAAAGCTTAAAACGATGAATCTTATCTTATACTTGTACTTGATAGATTTGCATCATATTTTCCTAATCATTCTTGTGCACCATGTGGATTTATTTTCTTTAATTCTAGATTTGCTTGAGGGCAAACAAAGTTTAAGTGTGGGGGATTTGATAACGCTCAAAATTAACATGTTTTTAGAAGCGTTATTGTGAATTTTATGCATATATTTTGGTCCCTTTTATGAACTTATGGTACTTAATGAAGTATATTCTCTATTTTTAGTTCATGACGAAGAAAACCAAGAAAAAGACAAAGAAATGAACAAAAACGAAGATTTATGAATGTACGGAGGAATTCCCGACAAATGAAAGTCTCTTGGAGTATATTCGAGAAGATAAAAGTCATGAAGTTGTCACTCCAAAGACTCAAGACTAAAGTACAAGAAGGAAAACGAGGAAAGAAATGAAGAAAAGAAGCTAAAACGAAGAAATAATGGAAGACTCGTTGTTCCCGATACACCTTCACCATTTTGGCCATATCTTGAGCATACGGACTCCGTTTGACCCCCGGTTCGCGGCCACGGAAAGCTAAGAGAAAGATCTAAAACTTTGGTCTTTATCATTTCTGTCCAGGAGGATCCATCCGATCGGATGGAGCCCAACCGATTCGGTTGGAGCTAAATGTCTCATCCATCCGATCGGCATGGCCCCGTATCCGATCGGATGGACCAATCTGACCTCCCCAAGTTATTTTTAATGCTCAATTAAGGTGCCATTATGCCCCAAGTCTGATCATATGTCCCTAATAACTCCATTTACTGCTACTTTATGACACTTTGTGCCCAAGTTACTTACTTGTTGGCTAAGGGTGGCTTTTACATATAAATAAGACCCTTTTGGCTTAGTTTTAAGTGTGCATTTCTATCCTCCACTCTAAACGAAGATTTGTCACCACCTTACCAGGTGCATTTCTATCCTCCACTCTAAAGGAAGATTTGTCACCACCTTACCGTGTGCAATTCTTTCATCCACCCTTAAGGATGAATTGTCACCACCTTATCTCACCCAAAAGACCACAAACCTCTGCCATTCATGGAGGACATATCACCAAATATTGGAGCGATTCTCTAGTTTGGTTAGATGTTGTAGTTGATTGGAGGCTTGAAGGTTGCTATAAATCTTTCACCTATGCCTATTGTAATTCATACTTTGGGTAAACTTTGTTACTTTTATATCTCATGGAGGCTTGAAGGTTGCTATAATCTTTCACCTATGCCTATTGTAATTCATACTTTGGGTAAACTTTGTTACTTTTATATTTCAAGATGTTTGTTATTGATGTGATTCTTGTAATGAATGTTCTTTGTGTGCTTGTTCTCATATTGCTTTTTCTTGTGGTTTGATCCGTGACAATCATAACCACCAACTTGTTACTTGCTTAAACAAACAAACGACACTTGAGTGCAACCAAGTCTCTTGGGACGACCTTGATTTACCACTCCTATACTACAATTGACTAGGGTATACTTGCCCGAATGTGTTTCTAGTTAACCGGTAATTCTTGTTTCTATAAATTTAAAACATGGTTGCTAATTAGAACATCACTTTGAAAAGATGGGAAGAAGGGGCTGCAACATTAGTGAGATGACCGCTTCTCTCCATACGGGTACTTTCTGTAATCTAGAAGATATGAGCGCTAGTGGGGTCAAATATACTTGGACTAATGGGCGACGAGGTGAATCAAATGTTAAGAAAAGACTTGATAGGTTCCTTGCCAATCCAGATTGGTTAGAGTTACACCCTGGCGTGTCATTTCAAAACTTAGCAAGAATAGCTTCTGACCACTCCCCCATTATATGTCGTTTAGTTCCATTGGTGAAAAAAAGAACAAAATCTTTCGTTTTGAAAATATGTGGTTACGAGATGAGACCATTCATGAGGTCGTCAGAGAGGCATGGGCGAGCAGTCTGGATAACGGTCTCGAGCATGATCCATGTGCGATTGTAAAAGAATGTGCTGTAAAGCTCACACATTGGAACAACACTAGTTTTGGTCATGTTCAACGCTCTATTAAATCGAAAAAAGGGCCCTTGAAATACTACAGTGTCATTTTGATGCCTCAACATGGTGTGAGCAACGGGATTTACGAGAAGAAATTAAAGAGCTTCTTACACGGGAGGAAATAATGTGGAAACAACGCAGTCGTGTCCAGTGGCTTCGTGAGGGTGACAGAAATACTCGGTTTTTCCACTCTCGTGCAAGCAACCGACGGAAACGAAATAACATGTTAAGACTCAAAGGCGAGGATGGGAGATGGGTGGAAAATGAGGAAGGGGTATGCAGCTTAGTGTCAAGATATTTCTCTGATCTCTTCTCAAGTTCATCACCACAACATTGCAATTCTGTGGTGGAGGACATAGATCAAAGTTTGACTGATGGTGATAGACTTTCAATTGAAAGACAAGTTATGTCAAAAGAGGTTTACGAGGCATTAATGCAAATGGCCCCGAATAAATGATGGTATGTCTGCTTTGCTTTTTCAAAAATTTTGGGTGTGTGTTGGTCCTACAGTTGTTAAGATGGTTACTGATTTTTTTGAGACTGGAGTGCTGCCTCCCAATATAAACAAAACTTTAATTACTTTAATTCCAAAAGTGTCACAACCAGAGTCACTAAAAGACCTACGCCCCATTAGTTTATGTAATGTATTGTATAAATAATTTCAAAGGTATTGGTTAACAGAATCAAACCGATTTTACCACGTATTATCCATGAAAACCAATCAGCTTTTGTCTCAGAACGTGTGATCACTGATAATGCGAATGTGTGATCTCAGAACGTGTAGGAGACAAGACAATGTGGAAAGGTGACAAGGGGAAGGAGTGTATAAGAGGTTGAGTGTCGGACAAAGAAGCCATACAAAAGGATACAAATTTCAAATTTCATAATCCTTGATTAAGCCAAAATTAGTGTATCCACTAATCACCTTGATGCAAGTAAGATAATTGCTTTGCATCTTAAGTAAAACATTAACCCATAAATGAATATTTGCATTTACGCAAAGTGGCTTGACTTATTTGACCAATAAGGGAGTAAACAGGTTATATGATAAGCAAAGGCATACGTAAGGATTATGGTCATTTGAATGTTTTCATTTGAAATTATGAATCTCCTATAGGTTGGATAAAATATTTTAGACTTGGCTAATAGTTTTTAGAAAACATTTTTGAGTTGGCGTTTTATAAAACGGGAAGAGGTATTTGGTCATTTCTCTATGCCCAAATCTTGTTGCGAATTCACGAAACATCTTAAAATCAAGTACGAACTTGTATTGAAAGATTCCTTTTTTTCGGGTAAGAGGAAAGCCGAAATGGAAAAACCGAGCACACGCCAAGACGCATTGGGTTTGGCGTTCCAGCACGCTAGCCCTTGCGTGCCACATCTGGTTGGGTGCATTTTCAGCTTTAGGCTATCATTCGTAATTTTATGTGTTTGCTAGTGTATATTTTTCGTCATTAAAACACAAAAGAGATCTTAGCCATCATTTGCACCAACAAAGTGTGCGGCTAAAAACAAGAATAAATTGTCAGCAAAATATAAATTAATAATTTCATGCCTTTCAGTATGTCGCATTTGACGCGTCAACATTGGAGTCAAAACTTCCATTACGATAGTAAACAAATACAGAGAAATTGGGTCTCCTTGGTTTAAACCACTGTTGTCCTTTAAAATAACATGCAATGTACCATTTACATTAATAGAAAATGATGTTGTCAAAACACACTTCATAATCTAGTTTATCATGACATTATGATATCCATTATCCAAGCCAGCCCAAAATAGTCGTAGAAATTTTCAATCCACAGTATCGTATGCCTTTTAAATATCAACTTTAAAATCACACTGGGAGATACCCCTATCAAAATGATAATCTTCATTAAGTCTTGAGTTAATAGAATTAATGAGCAACACTTCTGCCCGGAACAAATGGATTTCACTCATAATATCATTCAAACTACCCTTTATACTGTCAGATATAATATTGCTGATGCATTTGTAAATTACATTACAACAAGATATAGGAGGATAATCACTGACCTTCGTTCGAGTTTGAACTTTTAGGAGAAGGGCAATAATCATGTGGTTCACTTCAATAAGTAGTGTACCATTGCGAAAAAACTCCTGAACAACTTCTGTAACCTCGACCCCTACAATATCCCATGCTTCCTTGATGAAACCCGATGTAAAACCATACGGACCTGGTGATTTGTTTTCACCAATGCTAAACATAGCTCGTTTTACCTCTGCATCAGTAACATGTCTGATCATATGGATTGCATTCACACAAGAATTCCTCCTTGTGAGCAATTCTAATAGGTTAACAACATCATCAACATTTTCAGCAATTTCTAAAACTTGCTCATATAGTATTGAACAAAATGATTCGCAACATGTCGCCCCTCTACATACCCACCATTTGGCCCCTCAACAACATGAATGCGACTTCTATTTATTTTCCCTTCGACAAATTTATAGAAATAGCTTGAATTTGTCATTGCTTCCTTTTTAAACTTATAGTTACAATAGAAAGGGATTATTATGATAAGCATTTTTTTATTTTTTAATTAATAATTGCGTTAGCATTGTAAGTCCAATCTGCATACAGCATACTAATTTTCTTATTATATATGTGATGGACATATGCACGAGATAAAAGAAGTATAATCACTAATTACGAGTAAATAGGTTAATTAACGAAACAAATCTATGATTAAGTTATTGTTAACCAATAATAATTTTGCCATACTGCATTAAAAAAAGTTTGTTGAATGTTTGTATGTGCATGATTCAATTAGGAAAATAATTTAGAGCATCATCATGTCATAATCTTTGTATTATATATACGTTGGAGCAAAAAGGTTAAATAATCATATATAACACTTATTTTTTTTTTTTTTGAACAGATATATAACCCTTATTTGAATATCCTAGCTTTTGTTTCTCTAACTAAAACAATAAATTATTTTGTGATGATATTAACATTCTTTGTAAAAATTAGTTTATTATTATTCTGTTATCCCAATATCATGTTTTACGTCATGTAAAAAATTCCGAAAAGGATGACACAAAAGGACCGCATAGCGCAGTGGATTAGCGCGTTTGACTTCGGATCAAAAGGTCGTGGGTTCGACTCCCACTGTGGTCGCTTTATAATCTTTTTTACTTATTTACCTAATGCCTTTCATTTTTACTCTTTTTACTTATTTACCTAATGCCTTTCATTTTTACTCTTTCCTGATTAAATCAAGACGGTTTTCTTTTCTTATTATTTTTTTTTTATCATAGTTTTTCGACTTTTTTTTGTTATTAATTCACATGTTTTGAGTATACTGTCACATATACTAAAATCGGATAAAGTTCACTTTTTTGGTGTGATCCTCGCGTGGTTATCTGGACCAAGACGAATTTTGAATTTAATTAGTTTTGAAAAATGAATAATCTCTAAAGTTATACCACCTGAAATCAAAATTTGTTTAAAAGGTGAATTTGAGTACGTAATGTATATTTACCAAGTATTATATGGGATCGCGCTTCATTGGTGGTTTTATTGGGCTTTCATCTTTCTTCTAATGATTTATAAATGTATGTAACAAAAGAATTAATTTATTCAAAATTTAGAGTAAATTGCAAAAAATTTCCTGTGGTTTGGGCAAATTGTAAGTTTCGTCTCTAACCTTTCCAAAGTGCAACCACATTCCTTGTGAGTAACTTTGGGTTGTTGTTTTCGTCCCTGTCTAAAGTAAAATAACTAAAATGCTCTTGTCAAAAACTGTAACTCAGGGATGAAAAATGCAACCCAAAGTTTTCTATAAGGATTGTGTCTGCACTTTCGAAAGGTTATGGACAAAACATGCAATTTGGGCAAACAACAAAGATGATTTTTGCAATTTACCTAATGCCTTTCATTTTTACTCTTTCCTGATTAAATCAAGACGGTTTTCTTTTCTTATTTTTTTTTACCATAGTTTTTCGACTTTTTTTTGTTATTAATTCACATGTTTTGAGTATACTGTCACATATACTAAAATCGGATAAAGTTCACTTTTTTGGTGTGATCCTCGCGTGGTTATCTGGACCAAGACGAATTTTGAATTTAATTAGTTTTGAAAAATGAATAATCTCTAAAGTTATACCACCTGAAATCAAAATTTGTTTAAAAGGTGAATTTGAGTACGTAATGTATAGTTACCAAGTATTATATGGGATCGCGCTTCATTGGTGGTTTTATTGGGCTTTCATCTTTCTTCTAATGATTTATAAATGTATGTAACAAAAGAATTAATTTATTCAAAATTTAGAGTAAATTGCAAAAAATTTCCTGTGGTTTGGGCAAATTGTGAGTTTCGTCTCTAATCTTTCCAAAGTGCAACCACATTCCTTGTGAGTAACTTTGGGTTGCTATTTTCGTCCCTGTCTAAAGTAAAATAACTAAAATGCTCTTGTCAAAAACTGTAACTCAGGGATGAAAAATGCAACCCAAAGTTTTCTATAAGGATTGTGTCTGCACTTTCGAAAGGTTATGGACAAAACATGCAATTTGGGCAAACAACAAAGATGATTTTTGCAATTTACTCTTTAGAGTGTTTCATCTTAATGATAAGACCAACAAAAATCTCTCTTAAATAAGTGGCTAATCTAAACATTACTTAAAACCACTTACTTTAAGAAATACCTATTTGAATAATTTACTCTTTGGAGTGTTTCATCTTAATGATAAGACCCAAAAAACTCTCTTTTAAATAAATGGCTAATCTAAACATTACTTAAAATCACTTACTTTAAGAAACACCCACTTGAATAATTTAACTAAGAGTTATTCGTTGATACATTCATATACCATTCCCCCTTCCCTCAAACGTTTGGTTTGTTAACATGAATCACTATGGTATGAGAGTCACTATGAGTTTGTAAACCCATTATATTTTGGTGGGAATGAGATTTACCTATCTTTATACTTGGTGGGCATGAGATATGATTTACCTATCTGTATAAGTTTCATACCCATATCTTAAAATAAAGGAGGATGATCCTCTAAAGTTATAAACACAACTTTAATAAAGTTGTGAGATTGTGAGTCATTCGATTTGATCCAATCGCTCAAATCAAAAAAACTTCTTATGATTTGAGCCATTGGATCAAATCCAATGGGTCACAATCTCATAACTTTACTAAGGGGCCGTTTGGTTTTTTGTTATGAATCACAATGGGTATCGGATTTGGTATGAGGTGGAATAACAATGGATATAATAAAAGTTTATTATTATCAATGTTAATGTTTGGTTGTATGAAAAAGTGTATAAATAATTGAATTTTGTAGTGGAAAAAAATATAGGCCTATGGAATGAATTGAAAATGTATCAAAACAATGGAGAATGAGTCTATGGGAATCCTGCATGGGACTCACGGAATCAATTCCATTCTTTGGTATATAAAAACTCAACCAAATAATTTATTGAAAATGAAATCCATTCCTTCATTCCCATTCCCATTTCCATTCCCATAAACCAAACGCACCCTTCTTACTTTTTCTTTCCATACACCTTGAGAATATAAACATGTATTCAAGGACCGAATGTATAAATATCCAACTGCGGGAAAACGAAAACCTAAAAGGCGGCAACTCAAATTCCAAATAAAATCCCAAAATTTTTCTCTCATAAATTCACTGATAATAATGCTTACATCTTTTATTCAGGTAAAAAAATTAAAAATTAAATTAACTTTATTTATATTTATACTGATTCTGTTATCATTTTAATTCTATTATAATCAATCAACCGCTTAGGGTCTATTTAGTTAAATTATGTGATTACGTCATCATAGAGTTAGTTGTTAGGATATAGCTAAATGAAATAATTTTATTTGATTGCTATTTTATGCGTATGCGGTAGCTGTTTGTTTTATAAAAGTGTTTGGTAACATAGCTGTATCAGTTGTATTAGGGATTATAAAAAATTAAAAAGTGTAAAAGTGTAAAGGCTTCTTCGAGTAGCATTTGAATAGTAACGATTTTAAGAAAAATTAAACGCTAAACGATCATTGCCAAACGAGCTCTCAGTTCTAAATTTAGTTGCTTGTTTAATAAAAGTGTTTGGCAACGTAGCTGTATTAGTTGTACTAGGGATTATAAAAAATAAAAAATGTAAATTGATGTTAAAATAATAATAATAATAATAATAATAAAAAGTACGGTAAACGATCGTTGCCAAATGAGCTTTCAGTTCTAAACTTAGCTGTTTGTTTAATAAAAGTGTTTGGCAACGTAGCTGTATTAGGGATTATAAATAATTAAAAAAAGTGTAAAATGATGTTTTAAGAGAAACAAAACGGTAAACAATTGTTGACAAACGAGCTTTTAGTTCTAAACGATGAACGCTAAATGCTAAAGGCTCATAAATGTGCTTAAATCATGTGTGCTACCTTATTAAGCTAAATTATGTTTACGTTTGGCAAGAATAGCACTAGGTGTAACTGTAAGTAGCCGTAGCAGTTTTATAAAAGTGTTTAGTAAGATTTCAAAGCTTGTTTTAGTAGTTATAGATTTTTTTTTTTTTTTTTTTTTTTTTTTTTTTTTTTTTTTTTTTTAATACCGGTTGTTGCGAAACAAGCTTTTTATAAAAAATGCTAACTGCTCATAAATGATCCAAAATGCTTCGCGCAAAAAATACCGAATGTGATTAACTCCTAATTTGGTTGCTATTAGGATTAGATTGGATGCTGTAATTGATGTTTTGTATAGTGTTAGTGATTTGTTATGTTTATAGTTTGATAGATTGTATTTGTATGTGTTTGGTTAGTTATGTATGTGTATAACTTTATTACGCTAAATAATGTTATTAACTCGTGAGACGGTTGCATTGGATTAGATTTGACTGAGATTGCTAGTCTCTATCGCTATAGTTTGATAAATGATTGTATGCGTCTTGTTTAGTTAAGTTTGATAAAGTGTTTCGCAATGTAGCTGTATTAGGGATTATAAGAAGTGTAAAATGATTTTAAAAGTGTAAAGGTTTATTCGAGTATCATTTGAAAAGTAGCGTTTTCAAGAAAAATAAAACATTATACGCACGTTTCAAACGAGCTTTCAATTCTAAACGTTCTTAAATGCTCTTAAATCACGTGTGCCACTTTATTCAGCTAAACTATGTGATTAACTCGTAGTTAGGTTGCTGTTCGGATTAGATTAATTGTTGTAATTGATGTTTTGTATAGTGTTTGTGATTTGTTATGCTAATGGCTTGATAAATCGTATTTGTATGTGTCTTGTGTTTATTATAATGTGTACACCATTATTTCGCCAAGGTATGTTAACTTGTGTTGCGGTTGAGATTTGGAGTACATTTGAACAGATTTGCTTGACTGAGATTGCTAGTTTCTATCGCTAATAGTTTGATAAATGATTGTGTGCATCTCGTTTTAGTATTGTGTAATACATGTTTTAACTGTAGATTATGCAGTTAAATTATGTGATTAGCTAGTAACTAGCTCGAATTAGATTATATCGGAATAAAATGAATGCTAGTTTGTATCGTCTTGGTGATTCATTGTGTTAATGGTTGGTTAATGATCATACATGTCTCGTTTAGTTTTGTTTATATGTTTAGTCATGTGTATAGATTTGTATATGTTTAATAATGATTACAAAGTTTTTTTTAGCTAAATTATGTTATTAACTAGTAACACGGTTTCTATTTGGATTAGTTTGATTAATGATTGTACGCGTCTCGTGTATGCTTTAAGTTAAGCAGGCTCACATAACATAAGTTCGACATGTATTAGTGGCGGATACACAAATCTGTCAAAAGGCATGCACGTGCATACCCTTCGCCTCAAGTATGTTCTGCGTTGCATGAATAGGAATTCAGTTAACACTCTAATACTTTATATATGGTACCGTTGATGCTGGAAAATTGTGTGATTAGTTAATGATACAGCTTGTAATTGATTAGCTTTGAGTTAATTATATATTGTATTGGTGATCTGTAGTGTTACGTAGTTTGATAAAATGATCATATGTCTGCTGTTTACTTATGCTTATGTCTCTGTTTAGGTAAATTTTATGGTTACTATAGTAATACAGTTCCTATTAAGGTTAGATTTGAATCAGTATGTTTGAATGCAATCAGTAATTTATTTTGCATCTGTGATTTATCGTGATGATGGTTTGTAAAATGATGTGTGCGCATTTACAGGATATTAATTTACATTTCAAGGATGAAACACCTTGTATTGTTTTAGTTTATACACTTGTGTAATGTATGGTGTATATATGGGTGATTTCTTATTGTGCGTTTTGTTTATATCTAGCAGCATTTCCTACAATCACATGAACAAAAGCGAGTACTGGCTAGTACAACAAGGTGCTTGTGGGTGAATGGTGGTGAGGCAAACGAAAAGGTATGTGATGAATAATAAAGATGAACATTTATTTTTTATTTGTCTGAGATGCGTTGATGAAAAATATTGTATATTGCACATTGTAAAAGGAATGATACATATTGCAAAGCATAATTGTTACAGAACATGTTATTTGTTGCCAATCAAACAACTGTTAAGCTTTAAGTACATATGAACCATCTTCTATGAAAATGCATTATTTTGGGCAATAGTATTTGATTGATGATTCTATCTGTACTTGCTTCATGATTTGATTACTCTGTTATAAAGTATAGTATTTGTTTTTGTTCTGGGAATCTAGGGTATACATTAAGTAGGGAAATTAAGCTGCAGTTTTTTGTTGAAGATAGGGTGGCTAAACTAGTCAAAATCCTTAGACCACATCACTTGCAAGAATATAGGACAAAAAACCGCCTTCTTAATATTCCCTATATGCTGATTTAACTTTACGCCCTTTGCTTCTTTTTAAGAAACTCCCATACCCCGCCCTGGTAGGATTGGGTATGTTGTTGTTTGCTTCTTTTTAAGGAACTAGTTTAAAGGTGATATTAGAAGTTTAGAACTTCCGGCCTTTTAATTGAACATATAATAAAACAGTAGAAAGAAGAGAGTGTCCGAAAGTAATTGCTGATAATTTATGAAGATTTCTGATCATATTCCTGTAGAAAAATCTATGAACTAAAACATGTATTTGGTGATTTATGTTTGAAGCAATGGCTTCTCTGATTGATCATCATATTATTGCAAATCTGTTTGACAATACATATAACATACTGCATCAGAAAATGAAAAATAACTACTTCTCAACTAATCTCTTTCTTCTTTCTTCTGTAATGTGCTAACCGATAAAAAATGGCTCATTTTGGAGCATAAGAAAAAGAAATAATGATACCATCAATCTTGTATCAACCTCTCCCTGCTGTCTAATTTGCATGAAAATGCATGCCAATGGTCATGTTAAAAGATGGATAGATGAATGTACAACACTTTGTTAGTCATTGACCTCTTTACCCTCAAATTATTTGTCTTCATTCTTATTTTTGACCAACTTACTTGCTGGAAAATGCAATCTTGCCATCAAAGGTCTAGGTGACCGCGATTTCTGATCAAAACCTCTCACACAAACGAACCCTGCAAGCATAAGTGATTTGCTCAGTATAGTGTATTCTTTTTTGTAAAAAACAACAAAGTTTAAGCTCTGCATACCTCTCCAAAAGCATTGTTGAATTTCTGGTGTAGTCAGACCTACCAGAAGTAAATTTTCATTGTTAATTTGTTAGAATTGAACTGTATGGAAACTTAAGAAAGATGCAGTAAACAGGTATGGAGGTGGCAAGGCGGGTCGGGCAGGTTGGGTAAAGGACTACAGGGTCAAAAGGGTTGGGTTGACCTGCCAATGCTTTTTGTTTCCTTTCCAAATATTTGCATTAGCTTATTATTCAAAACAATATTATTTCAACATCAATTTAGATTTCTGAATAAAGAGGTTTAGGAGTCAATTTAAGTTGGAGATAAGACTTTGGATGACATTCAATGGATTTGACTGGTTCCCCTTTTATTAGCTTTTTTGTTGAGAAGCTAAACACTACCCCATCGACCCGTTTAGAAAATGGGTGGAAATTGCTATACATTCTAGACACGTACGTCAAGAGTGCTTATACCTTTAAAGATTGTTGTTACAGAAGTCCCAAAGTACACCGTTCGCCTTGGTAGGTTCCAAATCCATGCCGTTGGAACTTCAATTGGATTCAAACTTGATTCATGATCAGCAAACATCTGTGCGAAAATTTTGTTATTCATTTGAAGATCATTGATGATAAATAGTGCTTTGAAATTTCATTTGTCTAATATACCTCATTAACTTGGAAATATGTGCCATTCAGCGGGAAGCTTCCTCGCGTTGCTGTTCTACATGGCATCTGTGATGAATGGCAAAACATTAGTTGCCACTGCTTAGATGCTTGCTAGATGATTAATGTTTTACAGTCTTTTTAAAGTAAAAGCTTCTTACCAGAATAGTTCCTCTGACAACTCGTGAGTTTGCTTCTCTTATGCAGTTGCATGAGAAGCATGTTGTTCGATCACATAAGATGCCTGTCTCTTGACCCTGGCATCCTCTTTCAGGAGGTTGCATGGAATTTGCAGTTTCACCTGAAAGGATACGTTTAAAGTTATGCTAAAGTAATGAAATCAGAATGGATAACATTTTGTTCTGGGTTCGGAGTTCACCTCCAACAAGGTGCGTGCATTTTGACCGTTATAAAATTACTATTTAACGCATTTTTCACTAAAGATTTTGATTGTGTAACGTAGAATATCATTGTACTTTTTTCCTTTGTCCCTTTTTGCTCATTATACTTCTCTTTTGTATTCCAAGTCATTAAAAGAGGGATTTGTGTCCTGTTTGCGGGGTTTTGTAACCTGTAGCGGTTTATATATTTTCTAATTTTTAATGCATAAATTTCAACATTTTTATATAAAAGACATCAGATCAAAATACCAATTTTTAAGGTACAAAATGACCCAAATAGGGCACAAAGCCATCATCTGGTGTCCTAGATGTAAAAAAGAAAGTTTAGTGACCAAAGGGCCCTTGGCCTAGTGGTATGTGAGTGGCTTATCAACTAAGAGGTTGTGAAGTCTTGAATGAGACATAGTGTGGTATTAGGTGTCAGGATATTTGCATTTCTAAAATAACTTCATTACTAGTGAAGCATTTTGTTTACAATAACTTGTGAACCATGTTTACCTGGTGTCCAAATTGCAAGGAGGTAGGGGCTTGGATCATCGGGCTCTCTTTTGAATAACTGAACATGATAAAATGCAAATTAGCTGTCAAGTTATGTATCAGATTTGCATGTGTAAACGTTTGATTAACAAGAAATTACTAACCCCTTCTAAGAGTTGGTGGGAGTCTGGAAGCTCATACCTGCAACAGAGTGAGCTAAGTGAATAATCAATGATATGACACATCGGAAGTCCCCATTAAGTTTTACCATAGACATATAATACATGTAGACAATCAGTATTGGCTTCGGTTCATGATTTTAATTTGTCAGTTTTTATAGGATGGTTTTTATTTCATTATTATTCCCCTTTATATGCTCTTTTCTAACGGGTAAGTAAATTAAAAATGAGCTTAAAGGGAAACATGTCAATGGGGTAGAAGTAGAACGGGTCTTGGTAGCCATGTTTTTAGTGCATTAAAGTATTAAACCTTCTAAATGATTACACGCGGTAGATTAGATTATTGTTGAAATTAAATAAGTTTTGTAGTCAATTCGTGTATCATGTTTCATTGTCATTACTGCTTTCCCTTAATATGTTGTTTTATAATGTGTAAAAATGAAAAATAAAATAAAACAAAAGAAGTTATCTTAAAAGGTAATTGGTCAAAGTCACCCAAACAGTGTTTTAATCCATAAAACTTCCTAAATTGTTTTGTTGGAAAAATAAGATTATTAGTTATATTATATAAATTTCATAGTCATATTTGACACATTGTTATTTATAAAAAATTTCTAAATGTTTGGACAGAAAGTGTTTTGGGTCAACCACCCGACCCGGTTTGACCCGCACTAAATACTTTTTGGTAGTCAACTACAGTCAGATTATGTAAATATTTTAAGAGAAAAGTTCGAGAAACTTACACTAGATGCTCGGTTCGCAATCGACTAACATTCTTTAATTTTGGTGTAGGTATGGAGGCAGCTTGTGGATTCAATGCGACTAATGCTTTAGACATATCCCCTTGAATTTGCATGCTATCTTGCATTTTCTGTAAGTTGATTGTGAATTCATTCATATCAAGTTTAATGGTTGGGATCTCATCATCGTCCTCCTCATAGTATTGATCCTCAATGTCACTTATTGTTAATTCTGCAGGTTCCGGCTCTGGTGTTGCTGGTTCCTCAATTATTGGATGACAAGTAAGTCGTGCATCATTACTGAAGTTGTTTTCAGATGGTGGTAGTGACATGGGCCTGTTGATCACAGGGGGAGGTGGAGGTATATGTGTTGCGTTTGATGCATCAGAAGGCACCACTCTCTTCTCCTCAGGACCTGGAAGGGCAAGCCTTGCACTGTACATACATGTACCACTCATTAATAAATTTATAATTTAGATTTGAACTTCAAAACCCTTCTCTTTCATTAGGTTCATATATATTCCTAGAGCTGGCAAAATGAGCAGTTCGGGTGGGTTGGGCAACGGGTCAAAACGGAAACTTCTAGGGCTATGCTTTAATTTTAGGTATCAGTTGACCCGAAACAGTTTTTTCTATTAAAAAGGTTTTAAGTTTTCCAAATAGGTGGTGTGGGTTAACAAAAACACTTTTTCGTCCAGATTTCAGAACATTTACTCCGAAATATTTTCTGTGAACAGTTAGTGCCGGTTGACCCACAACTTCTTGTCCAAAGATTCAAAATTTTTTGATAATTTTTGTTGCGGGCTAACCCAAAACACATTTGTATTAATTTTGTATGACTCGTTTGACCCACAAAAGATAAAACATAAACTAAAATATACTCGTTCTTGATAAAGGGTCGAAATTGCCACCTTTCACCTCTTGCCCTCTAGGGCTGTTTATTTACTAATGCTAACAATGTTGTAGCTTTCTTGATATGCACATACGGCAAGGATTGAATAAACCCATTTATGCATGTGTATGTACTCGATACAAACCCGATATATTTCATTTCCGAAATTTGCATACCTTGCAAAAGCACTTGCAAAGTGTCGGCACTCTGCTCTCATAGGACATGCATTACAGTTTGGCTTACTCTTTGTGCAAAAAACCTGGATAAATGTTTGAAACAATTAGTACATTTAAGACTTCTTTTATCAGTTCTTGAAGCGCAAATGGTCACATACCTTTCCAAACGTGATCATTTGGTAGTGTAGCTCGTACCTGTCATGTAACCGTACTTAGTAAAACTAGCATCCTTACAGTAAAACAATGTACATAAATAATTGATCATTCTTATATTCATAAGTGATTTAGGGTAAGTGTTGGTTACAATGTTCGTTGATCCAGCTTGCACAGCCTGGGCCAAAGATATTTCTGGATAGACTCCAACACGGGGTACCTGTTTGGAAATAAAAGTCAGCTACCATTTCTAAATAAAAACTATATCACCAATAGTATATTTGTATTTGTATAGTACGTACATCTCCAGAAGATGTAGTTGTAGTGATTCAGGCAGTGGTTGTAGAGGAACCCAACCTAGTCTCACTGCTATCCTCCCGACATTTGTGTCAACCTGTGAAACATAAAAAATAAATGTTTTTATTTGCTTATAAAATATCTTTCAATATGCCTGAGTTTTAATTTAACTTTCAACATACCGGGAAAGCAAGATGATGAAGTGTTAAGAGACGCACACACTCCACACTTTTCAGCCCCAATCCTCGAATACTTAGCAAATATTCCCTGCAATATAATATGTTAGTCTAGATCTCTAATGTATGTAAGATTTATGATTACCCTTTTGTAAATTAGCAAACTTTTCTAGAGGGCTTACTTTGCTTTGTCTGGAGGTGCATCCCGTAACCATTCTAGGTCAATACTCCCATGGTCTCTCACCAGCCGGTTAAGAAAATCCTGCATTTGTATAATAATCATTAGTATGAGATTATCATTTTTTTATTATTTTTTTTGTAAAAAACGAATGTGCTTTCTAATTGATACTGTACTAGTCATTGTATTGTTTTTGAACATCTGAGTCATTATAAGATGGATTTCCCATCCATGAGTCTTTTGTAGCCAAAACACCCTTATATATGGGTTACAAATGGAACACAAAGCCATCTTTCAATTACACAGATGTACAAAAATAAGTATAATGGACTAAAACGGGTCGTATAAATAATTAAGTTGGTATTTTATGAAGAAAAAAAGATAATTATGTATGCTGTGATTTTTTCAGTTATTTTGTTTATAGGTAAATTTATAACTAAAATGTACCTTTATTCTATCAGCCAGCAAGTTATTCATTCCACGTTCCCTGATAGCATCTGATATCTCATTAACATGTGCGCATCTTAATGCTTCATAGTCAAGTGAGTCTGTTGCATCTTTGCTTCTTTCTGTTTTTTCGCGTTTCATATACACATCTCGTCTTAGGCTATCCCAATCAAACGCCTTCTTTTCTTCTTCCAAGTTTCCTTTTCTACCCTTTGGGATATTTTTGTCGGGCCCACCTAACCGGTCATGAGAACCATAATTCCTCTCCTTTGAGTTTGCTTCAGCACCTACAGTCTCGACACAATTTTCACTACACGAGTCCTGTTTAGGGCCACCATTATCAGGTTTGGGTGGTGGTCGATTACCATTCATATTGGTGGCATGATTGGTAAGGAAATCATATTGGCGGACTTGTGGCGGTACATGGAATGAAGATACACTCTCTCCTCTTAACAAGTCAAAACCATTGGGGCCTGCATTTTGCATCCCCATTGTCTTGTTCAAGTTATTGACTCCACTGTTACTGAAAAGTTCTCTGAACAGGCTAACCCTCTCTGGCTGAACGGAATTTGGTGGGCCAGGGTGTTTGCTGGTTTCAAACCCTGTTGTTTGATCTTCTGGTTCTGAGTTTGACCCAGAACTCGATCTAATTTCATCAATGGTTTGAATTGTGGAGGAATCAAGGGAATCTTGTGAGAGAATCACTTCTGAGTCGCCTTTGTCGAATACAGGTTGTAGCCTTCCTATATTATCATGAGGTGGCATGATTTCATTTGGTATTACTGTTTCAAGTGGCTCTTCAACTATTACACATGCGCCGTCTTGGCAGTGTGTTTCATTGGTGCTTGTTGACTTGAAGGCGAATTTTGCAGCTAGATGCATGAAGGCAGAACTGCAGACAGTGGAAGTGAATATCAGTTTTTAAGTACTCGTAAGGAATCAGGTGGGTTGGGTAACAACTTTAAACGGGTTCTAGTCAAAACTAGGTAATTTCTTAGTATGGGTTGCGTTTGGTTGACCCACAACCGTTTTTGCTTTTCTTTCATTTGTTAATATATTGAATGCTTACTAAAAACGACATTACTACAATAATAATTGAAGTCTTTGAATATAGGTATTTTTTTGGAGGTTGTTATCTCTTTGACCCATATTTTATTTGATCCGTTTGGAATAACAGTTAACACAACTCGACCTATTGTCCTATTCACAAGTAGATGGGTCGAATTGACACCTGTATTAAACAATTTAAGTTTACCTTGAAAGATGATCTGAAACATTTTGTGTGAGAAACACACCAATGACTGAGTCAACAACAGATCCTTTCCATCGTGAAAATCGTCTATCACCTGAAAAGGGTAACATAAAAAGACAGTTAAGAGTACTTGTACTAACTTCCTACAAGTTTTTATATTCTTTAGATTCTTTTAAGCTTTACTTTTTGTCCATTATTCTTTTAAATGTATTTTGACTAGATCCAACCATTTCATAGTAGTTAAGTAGTGGTTTTTCCATCCATCTTTCTTCTAGAGTAGAGGGGCAACTTGGATTAGGTGTCTAATTAGGTTTGGGTTGGAGCTAGAAATAATTGATATGGGTCGTACAGGTTATTGTCAGGTCAACCTGACAACCACTTTTTTGTTCAAGTTTTTGGAAAAATAGCTTAGGCGTTAACTAACATCATAGAAACAATATTATTGCCATATTCTATGTATTTAATAAAACGCTTTAGGAGGTTGTAAGCAATAAAACTGGATTTTGGCTGTCGATTCTTTTGACATGTTTCTCTTTTGGCTATTTTTGTATGTTTCTTTTGAGAGTAAACACAACTCAATCAGCCCCGTTCATAAGTAACTACTCATAATTGCCACCATCTGAGATTAAAACAATGATATACGTAACATTTATATCATATCCGATGATTTGATTTTTTTAGTTACCTTGAACAAGATGCATACGGGCAATGAACGAATCAGCTCGTCCACGAAACACTCGTCTTTCGTCTTCCCACCATTTTTCTTTATCTTTATCTAGTGTTTCATTGGCCTCACTCCCTTCCGGACCCATCAATAGTCTCCAAAGCCTATCAGTCTCGGGATCAAGATCCACCTTTGGCCGTGGCTTTCGTTTCTTGATAGGTTCAAATGGTATAATGGCATTATTACCCTTGTATGGAACAAGTGCATTTTGTGCTTTATCATTCTCATCATAGATGCATAGATCTTCTAAGAAACATGTAATATCTTCAACTGTAGCCGCAACAGTCTTTTGTTTTCGTGGCGTGCCTGCACAAATGATCAATTAAGATACTTTGTTAAGTTATGGAAACATTGTTTCAATGCATTAGGTGATTGATCAAGCGGATTGCTTTGACATAGTAAGGGCGTGCCATGTTGGTTTTGACCCACAAACATTCTTTTTAGAACTTCACATATAAAATCAAACTATTTTTTAAGTAATTATCCGCAAAGCAGTTAACTTATAAATTGAATAGTTACACCATTTTAACAACAATTTTTCACTCTTTTATTAAAAAAGTCCATTCATACAGTTTGATCCCAAAAAAAGGTGGTATGAAAACTTAACAGTAGAAATTTACATTACATTTTGAAATTCACATATTATTACTGATTGGTGTTAATTAACATTCAACCAAACCTGTGTTTGTGATTACAACCTGATACATATTCATAAGCACTTATTTTATTTATTTATTTATTTATTTATTTTTTATTTTTTTTTTAGTGTTAATTAACATATACCTATAGTCTGATGCTTAGTACAGCGTATAAATCACGTGTAACTAAATTTAATGTTTGAAATACGCATACTAATCTCGAATCACATGTGATATATTTTACGAACTCTAACATCCAAGTTAAAAAAAACAAAAAAAAAAATATATATAAGTCGTCAAAAGCATATCAAATGACGTCTTAATTAAATATAAAAAGATTTTTGTTTAAAAGAAAGTGGGTTTTCAATTTAAAATTTCTTTATATTGGTTTCTTAAGTAGTATTTTTTTTTATTGGGCTGAACTTTCTCCTGATAATTAAAATGTAACTGCCATTATAATCAAACTCCCATTGGTTTCATCAGCACACACTTTTTTGTACTAATATATTACAAGTATAGCTTAAATAAGCAATGTTTAAATTTGAAAACAAAACCAATATATTACAATTATAGCTTAAATCTCTAGATAAAACGTATTAGGAGGTTTTATGCTCTAGAATTTAGAAGTAGACCAAACAACTTTCATCCTTCGTGACCCATCTGACGAGTTTGAGATTAAACACAACTAAAATTGACACATTTATGAATAAATAAAGGGTCTAAATTGATAGCTCTAATTTGTTTATATAGTTTTGAGACTAAAACCTCTACTTTGAAATGAGTACCTTTTGGTTTTGTGAAGGATATCTGATGAACTTCCGACCCATCTGTACGTAGTTCAAGCATCTTCTTATCAGCCCCTTTTGACCTTTGTCTAGATGAATTTTGCATTGTTCTCTTCTTACCCACCGAAGTGCCAGTGTAAGGTACTACTTGAGAGCTAGCGTAAGCCTTCGGTGGAGTAGCAGGTGGACGCTTCCAGCTAACCATTGCTGTTACCGAGTTTACTTTTTGTGATCTGCTAATGTTTGGATTCATTTTTCGCTTTTTTAACTCTTCTGGAGTAACAGCCATTGGTGATACGAAACGGCGACCGTTGGCGAAAAGAGATGGGAAATCTACTAAACACAAAGCTGACCCGTTTCCATCAACACCCCTCGAGTTATCTCCTTGAAGGTCTTTTTGGACTTTCGTTTTCTTTTTACTTTCCATATTGCTGGCTAAATCATTATAACGATCAGCACGATTATCATCAGCTACCCCTTGGTGCATTTGAAGTGAATTTATAACACCCCCCAAGTTATCTCCTTGAAGGTCTTTTTGACCTTTCATTTTCTTTTGAAGTTCCATAATGCTGGC
Organism: Artemisia argyi; assembly: GCA_030686995.1. Lineage (NCBI taxonomy): Eukaryota > Viridiplantae > Streptophyta > Magnoliopsida > Asterales > Asteraceae > Artemisia > Artemisia argyi. Next base: position 170,988,076 of record CM060693.1, on the reverse strand, counting down.
TAAATCATTATAAGGATCATCACGATTATCATCACCTAACAACAGTTCTTGGTACATTTGAAGTGAATCCGTAGCATTTAAATTACGAGGATTTATCTGCTCAAAAGACCGTCTTTTTACACCTCTTCTTTCTTCAACATTAACCATGTGTCCATTTGGTTCATTCTGACCCATTTGGTTATATTCATTTCTCAATATACTTTGACCCAATACCGAGTTCTTCTTACTTAAATTTCTTGCAAGCACATTTAAAGCATGATGGTCAGGTGCTTTAGCCATGGGTGTGGGCGGAACGTTTATGTCATGGGTCCCAGCAGTTCCCCCATACATATTGTTTTGTGCAACTCTCATTGCTGTTCTTTCGAGTGTGCTGTTGATTATTTTTTCTTGTTCTATGTCTTGCGGATTGTCATTCAAATTAATCTCCTCCAAGTCAAAGTTCAATTGCTTCCTGCATGATTTAACAGGTGTCTCAACAACCGGTTCGGTAACTTCAGCACCTTCTTCTTGGGTTTTTTGCTGATCATCTGACTGGTCAACAACCTTCTTCCGCACATACTTACGCTTACCATTGGAACCCACATTTGGGCTTACTTCAACACTGTTTTCTTGAGGGCTTTTTCTCACATACTTTCTTTTTACCCGGGTGTCATTTGACACAATTTTGGGTTCTTTGGGTGTTGTGGCTTTCTTAGCCTTCCCTTCTCGGATTACCTTTGGGCGATGTTTCTTTCGTCTCGCCGGTGTCTTCTGATTCGGTGTTTTATTTAAATCGATTCCTAATTCATCTCCCTCTTCAACAATTAAATGTTCCTTTAGTGTTGTTGAAACCGCAGAAGAAGTTGAGTCGCCAATGTTGTAATGGTTATTAGCATCTTCACCGTCTTTTGTTGGTGTCCATTGGTTATCTGTCTGCTTGGGTCTAGTGTCTGGAGTGATTGGAGCAAGTGGTGATGGCTCGGTGATGCCTGATGAGGCTGCGTCGTGTTCTGATCTTGGTGGTGAGTTCAGGTCATAGCAAGGGCGGTACGGGACAGGAAATCCATCTGTTAAAAAAGAAACAATTTTCAGTTCCTATTACTTCGATATATAGGTAAGGTTATATGCATAGAATATCAACATAATGCTTCATTTGTCTCGTCTTAGGCATTTTACTTTTTTGTGTACATCCTTTTAAAAGATAGTTTTTTTTTTTTTTTTTTTTTTTTTTTTAACCAAAAACCTTTAATAATTGGCTATCAAACAATAATCTTTATATAAAAAATACATTTTTTGTATCAAGATGTTAATATTGAGATTACGTGTTACAAAATGACCTAAACTATTTGATGAGGTCTTCCCTGTTTAGGTTAGCCGGGGAGGGCGAGTTTTGACTCATATCTACGCGGCCTAACCGAGGTATCCTCGTGACTATTTCCGACCCTTTCCCTGGCCATCCCCAAATGCGTACCTAGTGAGTATTTGATGACTCGGATGTACCAAAAAAAATAATAAATAAAAAAATAATAATAAATAAATAAATAAATAAATAATAATAATAATAATAATAATAATAATAATAATAATAATAATAATAATAATAATAATAATAATAATAAAAGCAAAAAGCAATTACTAAACCGGATTGTGCTTGACATCTACTATGTAAAAAAGTAAAACTTTAGCATGCTATATATCGATAACAGTATTGCAAAAATTATAAAGATTGCTCACCGGTAGGCAACTGGTTTGAGTTGTATCCACCCATTAGCAAAGATTGTTGGTGTCCAAGCATGGAACCGACATGGGCTGTTCCACCTGAATTGCTTCCAACTTGAGTAGATGAATTTAGAACGGGTATTCTATTCAAATCGTAAACACTACTGTTTTGTGATCCATTAATGAATGGTTCACTTGCTGAACTCTTTTGGGGCCTCACTATAGCGTCCAAAAGACTACCACCCCAGTTTGAAGGGCCTTCTGAGGGAAAGTATGAGACTGAGGGTGGAGCTTGGATGGAAGCGCGGTTCGGTGTCGAGACAGGGGTTGAGTATAGGATCTGGTTCAAGTTCAGGTTTCTATTTGGTGTACTCACAACCCGATTCTGAACCGTTGGTGGTGGATTAGTAGTATAAATGTCTTGACCAACTTTATTCAGATTCAAAGTCTCTTCACTCAACAAATCTTTGTACATCCCAACCAAATCACCCCAATTCTCGTTTTCAACTTGATTTACAGGGTTATCTCTAACAACCAAATTCGACCTTTGAATTGTAGGTTTTGCTGGAGTCACTGGAGTCCAGGAACTACTACCATTCCCTTGAGAATAACAATCTGTGGGCATAACCGGATTCCAAGTCTCTCCATTTTGTACAAAGCTATTACCATTCACTTGACGGATAGATGTATACACATCCCCGCGTCCCACATTTCCATTTCCCATCCTCATCCATGATTCCGATTCCTTACCACAATCAATTCCATTATCCACCAAAATCGGCCTTCTTTGAGTCTCCCCTAAACTCTCACCGCCAAGCATAGCCGCAGCCCAAGAACTCATATTCTGCCCAATTCCATTATCCGGCTGAATTCCATTAACCGGAACCCACATATCCCCATTTCCGTACCGAGGGAGCGGATACCCCCTCCCATAGTTCATACCTAAAACCACCTGATCAGCGATAAAGTCGACAACTTTACCACTTTTTCTTACTCCAGACCCTTATTCAACAATTCTTAAAACACAAAACCACCAATTTCAATTCCAAATTTCTATTCCAAATTCGATCCAAATTCAACAACTTTAAAAAACATTACTTGATGCACCAAACCTAACAAAAAAACATTTCTTTAGACAACAATTACAGATAGACAAGGTTAAAACAAGGAAACTTTATAAAAAATCAAAACAGAAATAGCATGCAAGTAATTAATGCAAACAAAAACTGATCAGATTGAAATTAAAATTAAAAAAACAACTCATTAATCCTTTTATAAAAAGCAGGTAGCTTTACTTATCAGCAAAAAAATTGCCATGAATATATAAAAAAAATAAAATCAAAACACCCAAATCAAAAAAAATTCTAATTTGGTAAATCTGAGTAAAACTAGATGATTTAATTCCAAATTTAATAAAAGGGGTTTTTAATTTTCTTAAATGAAATCAGAATAAAATCTGATGGGTGAAAAATGTGACTCACACCTACTCTTTTTGGGGGTCTTGTTACAAAAAAATAAAAATAAAAACTTTTTTTTTTTTTTTATAAAAAAATATTTATAAAAAAATGCAACAAATTAGTAGTAGTAAGAATCGGTAGCTCACCGGATCTCAGGCTCCGACATCGGTGCCGGAGAAACTCGCCGGAGAACAAGTCAATGTCTGAGAGCCAAGTCAGTAGTACTTTCTCTTTCTTTATTTTTTGTTGAACCAAACAAGAGAGAGAAAAGACTTATCACAAGATAAAAAAAGTACATATAGGTAGTGCCATTTTGGATTTCATAGTACCCGCGCTCACATCAATCAGTCAGCGCGGAATTCCATTTTGATATTTATAATTCAGTGCAAATATCATTATCTAATGATGCTTGCACTTTAATATGTCAGAGAGATAAAGTGCAAATATGTCTTAAAATATGGATAAAATAAAAATATTATATCTAAAAGTATGACTAATAATAAAATTATTTGACACGTATCGATGTCAAATAATTTTGATATTTATAATTCCGTGCAAATATTATTATCTAATGATGTTTTGCATTTTGATACGTAAGAGAGAGAAAGTGTGAGTGTTTATAAATGGAAATAAAATAACGAGACATTGAGCTATTTTTAGTATATTAATATTATGTCTAAAAATGTGACTATTAATGTGATTGATACACGTGTCAATGTCAAAATAAAGTGTAAATAAAATTTTATTTACATATTATTTTAACTATTTATACGTAAAATATTTAAATAAAAATTTTGAGTGTGCAAATTATCTTTATAAATATTAGGAGAGAGAAAGTGGATAAGACATCATACTTAATTAGTCATGTTTTTTATTTATATGATTTAAGTTTTTTTATTAATATTTTTATTTTACTATTAAAAGTGTCCATCAATATTTTGGTTTTAAAGTGATGAGTTTTCACGATTCAAATGTTTTGTACATTTTACGTACAAGTAGTTAAAATATATATGAAGCAAATATATTAATTATTTATTATATGACATATAAGATATATCATGTGATATTATTATGTCGATAGAGTAGTATTATTTTATATATTATGAAATATTATTATTTGAACACAAAGTTAAAAATAATATTTTATGTGTCTGAAATACACATGGTTGGGCAAGGCTTACTTTTCATAACACCCTCCATGGTCAAATACCTTTCAAACGTTAATAGTTCATAAGTTAACTCTTAAGTAGTTTCATACTTCAAGTGTTAAAAGTTTTCTTTATTACCCTTGACCAAATTAATTCGTAATATGTATTTATTTTGCAGAGGAGATTACATAAGCTTGTTGGTTCACTTAGTTTTTAATTCTGAGTTTTTAATTCGTAATATGTATTAGCACGGTACCCATACGTTGCGGCAACATGTATCCTGTAACTATAGTTTTCGCGAGAAATGTTTTTGGATTATATGTACTTGGTAATATTTCTATTTCCTATTCAACTTTTTTCTTTAAATTAACAGCGCGATGTTATGGTGTGGGAAAAAAAATTGTTAAATGGTTTACGGCATTCTCTAATGTGTGAAAAACAAATTTTACCGTTATTATTTTTTTTTATATTGATTTTTTGGAAATAATTTTTTTTTGTAAAGTAATATAGTTTACATAAATAAAATGAAGTTATATTTCTTTCAACTTATATACTTTTATTTTTGGTTTTCCTAACAATAACCATATGAGTTTTGTTTAAACATGCCTTAATTAACAATATTCCAAAATAAAACTCATTATTGTCATAAATAAATGATTTCAACACATATATCAAGTTAATTCATATTTGGAAATGCTTTTTAATTATGGTAAGCTTAAATAATACCCATTAAGTTATTAATAGCAAAACTCTAAAGCTTAGACAACACCTATTAGGTTGTTGTTAGCAAAAACCCTTTTATTTAAAGGATCATAGAGGTATATTAGTAATTTACTTGTATTGAAATTTTTAACATATTCTAAATGCTTTATAAAATGTATAGATATTGTTTTATAATTGTTTAGTTTACAATAGATAGTTATTTTAATGAAATACGTTTTTTTATTATTATTATTATTTTCTTTTAAGAACAACAAATCGAAAATGGATGGAGTAATTCATTTTTTTCATCCTATCAAGGTCTATTTTATTTATCCTCACTTATCTAATTTTCCTACTAAAAGTTCAAGTGCATAAACAGTTTTCTTAGTGATCATGGTTTCCGATCTTTAGGCCAGCTAACGAGATGACGTAAAAATTATTTATTTAGATGGAAATAAATCTTTAATATGTAAACCTACGATGACATATTTTTACTTATGTTGAATTTCTTGTTTGATATGTTTAATGTATCATGGATAGTCGGTGTAGTCGGTGATTAAAGTGTTAACATAAGCAATTTTCATGCGGTGAAACATGTAAGCATATATCAAAGTAGCGAGTTTATGCATTGACGTCATGACTAATGTATACTGAAAACTATGGACGAAAACAGTGAATATGGGGTATTTTTCATTTGTAATAATAATAATAATAATAATAATAATAATAATAATAATAATAATAATAATAATAATAAATGATTTCTTTTCTAAATTTAATGTATATGGGGTATTTTTTTAATTTCAAAATTTACCAACATTTATGAAAATTGAAAATTTTACATTTAAGTCCATAAAGTTGAGTTTAAGATTAGTCCATTTTTGAAAGTTTAGAAATTTACAGTAATAACTATTAACCAATTAGTATATATAACGTTATTTTACACTTAAGTACAAATAAAACAAAAAAAATGCTCTTAGTGTCATGTGTATTTTTGTTTTCTTTATAAAAATTATTTTTGTTCAGTTTTAACTTTGATTGGCCAATCAAAGGGTCAAGTTTTGCCAAGTGGAAAAATCAAGCTCTCATATTTGTCCCATCTGACTTCTCATACACAAATTTTTTTGCACAAAATTTGCTTCCAGTTATTATATATAAAGGTTATTGTGATACTATGTCTTGTCTTGCTTAGGATAACGATGCTTGAGGAATAAGATTTTATCAGATGCTAATAAAATGTACTCCGTAATTTACAGTTGTATCTATGCGAAATTAGCATGTTATAAAAAAGTCGCAATTTCCTTATTTATCTTTTGCTTTTAAACAAATCGCATTCAATTTATCCTTATCATTTGCAGTTTTAGTTCATTGTTTTTGTCCATAGTTTTCATTCCATGGTAATCATGACGTCAATGCCGAAACTATTTGCGTGTTACAAAATAAGTCTTAAATTCCTTATTTATCTATTGCTTTTTAACAAATCTCATTTAGTTAATCCTTATCGTTGGCAGTTTTAATTTATTGTTTTGTCAATAGCTTTAAATTCACAATAATCATGACGTGAATGCATAAATTATTGCTCCTTTTTATATATGCTCATATGTTTCAGCGGAAGAAAAATGCATGTACCAACACTTTAATCACTACGAGGTACAAACTATCAGCCGCATCCCGCTAGACTATTCTAAGTTAGTAGAGGCACTTAACGACTCTTGTACCTCGTAGGCAAAGCAACCAACCGATGAACTCTTGTAATGCTACAGTTATGAGAATAGGGCAAGATGTAAGATAGGATAGGCAATTTGACCATCCGAGTCTATCGACTTGAACCCGAAGATGAAACGATAGAATACATTAATTAGAAAACTTGTCATGTTAATAACAAGAGTAGTAATTAGGTTAACACTATTCTCTTCATCTGAATTTCCTTTCGCTTAATTAATTGTTTTTGTTATTTATTTTGTTTTATTTAGTTTAATTAATTAATCATAAACTCCCCTTTTAAACTAGTGACAATAAACTTAGATAACTTCCGCACACGTAGCTCTTGGGATGATCTCGGCTTTACCATCTAGCTATACCATACACGATCGGGTACACTACTCGATAGTGCATTAGATAGACCTTAGGTGGACGAGACTATTATAAATATAAAACCTGGTCGGTAATTCCTGCATCAATAAATTAAATAAATAGTATCACAATAATTTTTTAAATCAATATTTGCCTCAAAGTAACTTTTATGAAACACAACTGTATCTTAAGGTAATGTCTAATTGTATTAACATCTAACTTATGCATCTTTTGTTTTAATCAGGATACAAATCTACAATGGCTTTTCTTAGTTATGTTCATTTTCTTATTTGTTCATATTTACCGCGTCATGAATTGTCGGTGTTGTTTGTGATTAAAGTGTTGGTATATGCATTTTTCTTCCGCTGAAACATTTGAGCATATTCACGTCATGATTATTATGGATTTAAAGCTATTGACAAAACAATAAATTAAAACTGCAAACGATAAGGATTAACTAAATGGGATTTGTTAAAAAGCAATATATAAATAAGGAATTTAAGACTTATTTTGTAACACGTAAATAGTTTCTGCATTGACGTCATGAATACCATGGAATGAAAACTATGGACAAAAACAGTGAACTAAAACTGCAAACGATAAGGATAAATTGAATGCGATTTGTTTAAAAGCAAAAGATAAATAAGGAAATTGTGACTTTTTTGTAACATGCTAATTTCGTATAGATACAACTTTAAATTACAAAGTACATTTTATAAGCATCTGAGAAAATCTTCTTCCTCAAGCATCGTTATCCTAAGCAAGACAAGACATAGTATCACAATAACCTTTATATATAATAACTGGAAGCAAATTTTGTGCTAAAGAAAATTTGTGTGTGAGAAGTCAGATGGGACAAATATGAGAGCTTGATTTTTCCACTTGGCAAAACTTAACCCTTTGATTGGCCAATGAAAGTTAAAATTGAATAAAAATAATTTTTATAAAGAAAAAAAATACACATGACATTAAGAGCTTTTTTTTTGTTTTATTCGAACTTAAGTGTAAAATAACGTTATATATACTAATTGGTTAATAGTTATTACTGTAAATTTCTAAACTTTCAAAAATGGAATATGTTGATGTAAATAATGTCTAAAAACGTTATTCTCATCTTTCGATATCTCTATGTTTTGATGATAACAAAATGTGAAAACATCTTATGTCAAAGTTAACGTAAACAAGTTTTTAGTCGATATATTCGATTTCTATGTTAATCACTCTAGGTATGAATAAACAAATTTACAACTTGACAAATGATCAAATAAGTGAATTTGTGTTTTGAACTTCACATTTTTTTTGGGTAAAAGGGAGCTTCCACCCTGGTAAAATATATTAACCAATAAAACGTTGAAAGTACAATGGAATGTGGCTGAAGTACCACATTAACCTCAAGCAACCGCTTGAACTACCCTATATCATTTATGACAGGCCATAAATGAACCACTGGCTACCAACAACTAGAACAACCAAAAAACAACATAAGATGACATGTCAATCTTATGATAAAACAAAACAAAATAAAATACTACTTCCCAGCACGTCCTTGAAGCTTGAACTCCTTGAATTGTTCCAGTAAGTCGTTTACTTGAGTCGCATACTCATCTGAAAAATAATCATCTCCCAAATTATCATTAGGCTCATACACCTCATCTTCATCACTATCAGAAACAACTACCTCACCCACCTTAGAAAATGGGTTACCCCTCTTCGATTCAGAAGTACTTGGAGATGGGATAGTAGTCTGCTCCAACGCCTTTTTAGTTGTAGACGTACTAGATGATGGGACAGTAGACGACTTAGAAGCCTCACCCAGAACCTACGATTCCATGATACTAATAGGCTGATCTTGTGACCCCTTACCATTGTTAACAAAACCAAGAACATCCTCATCCACCAATGACTCCAAGATACCAAAAGAGTTAGAAGACTGTGGGTCCTTACCAGATTTAACATTTGAAGTAGAAGCCTGCTTTAGACCCTTAGGATCAGAATCTTTCTTGGTATCAACCTGATTAGAAGTTGTCGTGACTTTAGGTCTCAAAAAATTAGCCTTAGGCTTGGAGAGTTTAACCCCTCCATTTGGCTTAGGTTGAGACATAGAAACCACACTCTTACCTTTATTCTTACAATTCCTTACCTCTGTGAACCCCTCATCGTTATTAACCACCTGAATCGATGCATTAGTCACCACATTAGAAACCTTATGAACCACCTCTTTCACTTGTTTTGGACACTCACTAAGTGTGTGACCAAATATCTTACAAACGCTGCAATGAGGAAGTGTCCATTCATATTCGACACGAATGATTTCCATCGAATAGCCACTATCATCATCCAATGGAATAGCCATACTAACTTCCTTTTTAAATTCTGAATTTGAACACACTTCAACCAACGCACGAGCATAACTAATCTAACCCCACGAGTCAACATACATAGAAGATGTAAATGAATCCAACATAACCGGTTTCCCCACTTGGGTAGCAATCAAACTTAAACCAACCTCCGAATAAGCAACTATAGGCACATTATGTAATTTAACCCAAACAGGAATTGTAGTTACCTCATTCTTGGTTAGAGGAACATTAAGAGACCATTTCCTAAGAATAAGATGTGAATGACGGATTAAGAGACCTCATTCTTGGTTAGGGGAACTTCACATTTTTAGCTTGACAAAACTTTCTTTTCAAAAATACATCTTACAAATTATTTTTGAATTATAAAAAAATGTTTTATTTGGAAAATTCATTTCAAAATTCCCCAACAACTATATTTTACCCAAACTAGCTCCAAACTCCACCAAATAAAATTTCACCACTAAAAACAAAATCTGGAGCGTGTTTTTCTGGCACGGTACCACTAAATTTAGTGGTACCGTGTGACAATTAGTGGTGTCGTCCCTTAAAAATGGCCAGATTTTCAGTTTCTATAAATACCACTTCATTTCCCAGATTTTAGCTATCCTTTCACATACTTAACATTCTGTAGTCACATCCTCAACCACCTAAATTCTCCTTTGATCATTAGTTAGTTTTCTTTTGTTTAAAGAGTGATTCTTTCATCCAACTAAGAATCATCTACAAACCTCTACTAGTCAAGAGAAGAACACAAAGTGTCAAGAAGATACAACGTGTTGGTGTCATAGAGTAGTGTACTTGCATTACAAGTTGTCTACTTGATTGTATCTTGATATACATCAAGTGTATTAGTGTTTCTTAGTCATTGTGTTGATCATTGTGATCTTGTTGAGATCTTGAGAATCTCTTGAGTGTTGAGTGATATAGTATTGATCAAGTGGATCAAGAGTAGATTGTGAGGATTGTGTGGATCTTGTGAGGATCGTGTAGATTGTGTGAGGAGTTAGGATCGTGGTAGATTGGTACTAGCTAATATTAGTACTCGACATCTAGCTTAGTGTCGGAAAATAACGTAAGCGACGTTGTACGGTTTTCTCTGCCTGAAGGGAGTCTTGTTGATTTAGTGCTAGAACTCTCGAGTCGGATACTCGGAGAGTGGAGTAGGGCGAAGAAGAGCTTCGTGACCGAACCACTATAAATCTCATTGCCTTGGTTTGATCTTTCCACCTCTTCTCTTTACTCAATTATTGCATATTTGTGTTAGTATAGTGTTGTGTTCATATTGGTGTTGATTGATTTCATCTACAATTGAATCTAAATTTTTCATAGAGAAATTTTTATAACTAAAGAAAACAAGTAGGTAAACTATTCAACCCCCCTTCTAGTTTCCCACAGACTAATCTTAAACTCAACTTTATGGACTTAAATGTAAAATTTTCAATTTTCATAAATGTTGGTAAAATTTGAAATTAAAAAATACCCTATATACAATAAATTTAGAAAAAAAATCATTTATTATTATTATTATTATTATTATTATTATTATTATTATTATTATTATTATTACTCCCTCCGTATCAAAATTATTGTCCGGAGACAAAAATACAAAGTTTAATAAAAGTGGACCTCTACAATTTTCAACCAATCAAATGGAATATTCCCCCACTAAGTTATCTTGTTTTTACTTAAAATGGAAGATGGACAATTAATTTGAGACATCCATAAAAGGAAATGTGGACAATAAATATGAGACGGAGGGAGTATTATTATTATTATTATTATTATTATTATTATTATTATTATTATTATTATTATTATTATTATTATTATTATTATTATTATTATTATTATTATTATTATCATCATCATCATTATCGTTATCGTTATCATTAAACATCACTTTATTAGAAATTCGTAAGATTTACAAGAAGTTAGTGGGAAGCCGATGTACTAGTTGGGCTCCCACTCCTCTACCAATAGAAAAGCCAATCCTACTAAAGAGATATTTAATTGTGCTTTTGGTTTCCTAAGCTTGCATGTCATTTCACTTTTAGCATAAACTCCAGTTTAGTCACCTTAAGGTTACAGAGATATTTACTTAGTTCATTAATATCACTTTAGGCATAAGCTCATAACTTGTTCATTCTAGTAGCTTTTATTGTGATTCTTGTCATTTTGAACTGCCCTCGGTACTAAGTTGTTAGATTTGTTCTTTGTTTGCTCTAATTGTCTCTTCAGATATGCTTATTTGTCCCCTCTAGTTCCCCTTAACCTGATTGTTGTTGCTGTTAGCTCAGTAGGAACCGAGCCCCCTTTTGTTGTGTTTCTATTTGATCCTCAGCTTGTTGTTGTTAATTAGAAGCTTGTGATCGGGTCTGTGCAATCTTTGCCTTTGTTTTAGCTCCTGTACTCATCTTTGTTAGCTTATAGTTACGGTGATACTCGCTAAGTCCCTTAATATCGCTTTAAATTTAAACGGGTAACTGTTGGATTGTCATGTTTGTATGAGTTTGATTAAGGATTTTCAGCAAAAATTTCTTCAAGTTGTGAAACTGGTGTCTCATAGTTCTGCAAAGAAAAACAGGAAGAGAGAAATATTTGCAAAAAGGTTGCCAAGGGGATCCGAACCCTGTCCACTTCAGTCACAGCACATACACCCTACACATAATCTCCTTACCATCTGCTCACCTTAGTGTTTCTTGTTATCTATTACACCATTTATTATTTAACATGTCCCAATCTGTTTAGCTTATTTTAACGTTTCAGTTTTTGTTTAGCTTATTCCAACTTATTTTCCCACTACACCTCTCCTCCTGATACTTTTCATAAGTCAGTAGCTAGTTGTATTATTTATCTAAAAAATTTAGATTTATTTGATTAGTTTTAGTATTAATTAATTAGGAATTAATAGTATTTAAATCATATTAATTAGGATTTTAATTAGATTTTTAATTATCTTTTTCCTAAAATTTTGTCTTGTCATCTAGTACGTAGGAAATTTAGTTGTATGCCCGTAGAACTAGTCGTGTTTAGTATTCACTTTTTCTTTTGCGCATTTACATTATTTTTAAATAAAACGCTCGACTCTAGTTTTGAATACGTTTTAGATTGTATTGCTATACGTTATCGTTTCACAATAACAATCTCTCAATCATCTTTACAAGCATTTTAATCACGAACCTTACACGATATCCTCGATTCACACCTCGTTAGGACACGACCCGGGTGATCACTTACCCGGTATCACACACACACACACACACACACACACACACACATATATATATATATATATATATATATATATATATATATATATATATATATATATATATATATATATATATATATATATATATATATATATTCACGGGGTTTGCAAGTTAGCCTTTTTCACAAGGGTTGACTAGTAGATTCTCCCACATCTACTTTGTATGTATCATTGATATCGCATAAAAACACATGAATCACAAGACAAGACATAGTATCACAATAACCTTTATATATAATATCCGAAAGCAAATTTTGTGCAAAAAAATTTGTGTGTGAGAAGTTAGATGGGACAAATATGAGAGCTTGATTTTTCCACTTGGCAAAACTTAACCCTTTGATTGGCCAATGAAAGTTAAAATTGAATAAAAATAATTTTTATAAAGAAAACAAAACTATACATGACATTAAGAGCTTTTTTTTCTTTTATTCGTACTTAAGTGTAAAATAACGTTATATATACTAATTGGTTAATAGTTATTATTGTAAATTTCTAAACTTTCAAAAATGGACTAATCTTAAACTCAACTTTATGGACTTAAATGTCAAATTTTCATTTTTCATAAATGTTGGTAAAATTTGAAATTAAAAAAAACTACCCCATATACATTAAATTTGGAAAAGAACTCATTTATTATTATTATTATTATTATTATTATTATTATTATTATTATTATTATTATTATTATTATTATTATTATTATTAGTGGGAAGCCGATGTACTAACTAGGCTCCCACTCCTTTAGCTATAGAAAAGCCAATCCTTGTAAAAATACGAGTAGTAGCACGTGCTCTAATGTTTAGGGTCATTGAAAACTTTCGGATCCAGTAAGGTTACTTCATCTTTTAGAAAAGCTAATCACACTAAAGGTTTATTATTATTATTATTATTATTATTATTATTATTATTATTATTATTATTATTATTATTATTATTATTATTATTATTATTATTATTATGTCAGCAAGAGTTCTACACCCGCAGCCAATGATCAAGCTACGGCGTAGTTTCCAAATATAAAGGCTACTGCGTAGTCAACCCTAGAGCTACGCCGTAGCAAGGTCGAGCACTATAAATGCCAGTCCTAATTTCGAATTTAGATGTCACTTTTTACCACTTCACCACATAGAATTCAGAGGAAGTTAGCGAAGTACGGAGAACAAAGTTCCACCAGGCATACGAGTCACTTCCAAGGGAGAATTCACACTTCATTCATAAGTTTATTCATTTATAATTCTTGTATCGAATTTATGTCTTCATTTACAATGTTGAACATCTATTTTGCTACATTTATTAACATGAGTAGCTAAATACCTTTGGTGTTAGCCTCATTATGAAATTGTTGCTGCCATGATTTTGTTTTCTCGCATTTATTATCGTTTTATTTGAATATTTTCTTAGCATGTCTTAGGACACTCTAGTTTTGGTAGTAATGGTGTTTGGTAGTTCCATTGAGGCTAGGAGAACTGACCAACGGAACCATAGTGGATAAGGGTATGTTTTGGTGATATAAATATCACCATTCATGTGGAAATTCCAACGAACGAACACCTACCATATAGATTTGCTTAAGAAGTTTGAGGGGATGTAAGTTATAGAAAGGCCTCATCCCGCTAGACTATTCTAAGTTAGTAGAGGCACTTAACAACTCTTGCACCTCGTAGGCAAAGCGACCAACCGATGAACTCTTGTAATGCTTCAATTATAAGAATAGGGCAAGGTGTAAGATAAGATAGGCAATTTGACAATCTGAGTTTATCGACTTGAACCCCCAGACGAAACGATAGAATGCATTAATTAGAAAACTTGTCATGTTAATAACAAGAGTAGTAATTAGGTTAACACTATTCTCCCCATCTGAATATCCTTTTGTTTAATTAATTGTTTTTTGTTATTTATTTCATTTTCTTTAGTTTAACTAATTAATCATAAACTCCCCTTTTAAACTAGTGACACTAAACTTAGATAACTTTCGCACACGTAGCTCTTGGGATGACCTTGGCTTTACCATCTGGCTATACCATACACGACCGGATACACTGCCCGAGAGTGCATTAGGTAGACGAGACTATTATAAATATAAAACCTGGTCGGTAATTCCTGCATCAATAAATTAAATAAATAGTATCACAATAATTTTTCAAATAAATATTTGCCTCAAAGTAACTTTTATGAAACACAACTGTATCTTAAGGTACTGTCTAATTGTATTAACATCTATCTTATGCATCTTTTGTTTTAATCAAGATACAGATCTACAATGGCATTTCTTAGTTATGTTCATTTTCTTATTTGTTGATCTTTAGCGCGTCATGAATAGTCAGTGTTGTTAGTGATTGAAGTGTTGGTATATGCATTTTTCTTCCGCTGAAACATATGAGCATATATAAAAAGGAGCAATAACTTATGCATTCACGTCATGATTACTGTGGAAAACTAGAAGGGGGGTTGAATAGTTTTACGTCTTTTTAATTTATTGTAAAAGATTGTTAGAGTGTTTTCTTTTTTTTTTTCAAAAATTTAGATTCGATAGTATGTGATCTCAAGTCTTGCACAATATAAACAACAATAAATATGTACGATATAACAATAATAATGTAAGTAAAGAAATAAATGAGAGATGGAAAGATCGAACCGCGAGACAAGAGATTTATAGTGGTTCGGCTACAAGGACACCTTCCTTGCCCTACTCCACTCTCCGAGCAACTAACTCGAGAGTTTTCTTCACTATGTCAACAAGCTCCCTTATAGCGGAGAAAACCTTACACACCAATGTACACACCACAACTTCGTCACAACTTAATCACAACTTCTACACAACCTCTTCACACCAATCTACTTCACAACTTACTACTTCACATCTATCTACTTCATACCAATCTTCTTCACTGCAATCTACTTCCTAACTCTTCTCCTTCACAACAAATTACTAACCAATCACACTATCTATATACCTAGCTAAACTATCTTCTATCAAATATTCACAACTAATTATACAAAGAGATAGATACAATTTATGATGCTCTAACAACTTGGATGTGGAGATCACAACAAGTTGTAATACTTCTTGTCTTGAGGGATAGAAGTATTCTTCTCTTACACTTGAGAGGATGATGTTTGGATCACTATGAAACAAAGATTTATGAATGTATGATCAAAGGATTGAGAGAATAGAAATAGAGATCTAGAACAGAAAGTTTAGGAGTGCAAAAGGTGAGAAAAATCTGTGAAATGAACTAGTATTTATAGGGAGTAAAAATACTGTTCTGGAGCGTGGCCGGTCCCCTTAATGATTAAGGGGGCCGCCTTATGAATTAAGGGAGCCGCCGCTTCTGAACGTTGGAAATACTTGTCCTTTTGTGGGGGAAGGTTTTTCTGGATAAAGTTTTCCATTTTTGGTTGGAAATTTGAAATCAAATATTTATAGTGATTTAAACATATTCTTTTAATTCCAAAAGTGTTTTATTAAAGATATTAAGTGTTTATGACATTTTATAAAAGTTCTAGTGTTTTAGAAAAATTTTCCTTTGATCATAGATTGCAATAAACACTTTGTTTATTCATACCTTAAGTGATTTGGTTGTAAAGAAAATATTAATCACTAAATACTTGTTTATGTCAAAGATTTTAGTTCAACGGGTTTATGTTTTGTAATAATCAAAACATAGAGATATTGATAATATGTTAATAATGTTTTTAGGCATTATTTATGTCAACAATCTCTCCCTTTTTGATTGTTACAAAACCTTAAACTCATTAGGTCTAAAATTCATTTTTAGACAAGTATTTTAGAGTTTAATATTCTCTTCTCCCCCTTTTTGTAAAATCACAAAGGTTAAACCAAGTAAGCTTCATAGTAGAAGTTAAGCGGGTAGAAAGCTCCCCCTTGATGTATGCTCCCCCTCATTTGAGAGCACCAAGGAAACGAGCTATGGAAAACTTGGCTACAAAAAATATGTGAGGAGAACAAGACATATATATGCAAAGCAACAATTATAAAAATAAAAATAGATTCATTCAAGCATATATGAGATAATCATTGAAATGATCATCATTACAACATTTAATATGCTTGAAGCATATTGATTAGAATAAAACAAAAGAGATAACATAGTCCTATATTGCCGAAGAGAGCACTTGGACTTGCTTGCAACCCATGGTTGAGAGTTTTATTTGCTTGAAGGGAATATAAGCATAGAGCTTAGTTGTTAGATGGAGTGGGGTATGGAGCGGAAGAGGTGGATCTTACGATGTTATATCGAGTTAAGGGTGGTATTGGATGAGGACGAGTGAGAAGATATTCAATCAAAGAAATATCTTCACTCAAGTAGAGAATTTGTTTTTGAAGGAAGATGCAACAAGGGCAAAAGTGAGTGTAGTTTGTAACTTGATCCAAGTTGAGAGAGTGGGGTAGGAAATTTGCATAGGGTGATGATGGAGGTTGCGCTTTGTTGCGTTGTGCACGATGCATAGCAAGGAGATCACTAAGATCATGGATTTGGTTTATTTCATCACGGAACTTTTGCCTTTTCGTGGTAATGTGGAAAGAATCATTGTGGTGGTATGGATTAATTGGGTTTGTGTAGTTGGAATTGTAGTTTGATGGTTGATCAAACTTGTATGGATCATTATAGGTAGTTGGAGGATGAGATGTGTAGTTTGGCATGAAAGAAGATGTTTGGCCAATGTTGTATGGTTTGTAAAGAGGATCAAATGAATGTCCTTGTGGGTTTGGTGTAAAGTTTGGGAAGTATGTGGTTGGAGGTGTTGAGTGATTTCCAACTTCATTGGTATGATGGATTTGTTTCGAGGGCTTTTTCTTTGCCAAACGGGTTTTTCCGTCATCCTTGCTAGCCTTGAGGCTTTTGGTTTTGGTTTGTTTGGAGAGGTCATGATGGGATGAATGGAGAGTTTTAAAGATTGGGGATATTTATAGTGTAAGATTTGTGTGTTTATGGATGGATAAAGTTTGTTTGGGAGATTAGGACAAAATATGTTGGTGAAAATTGGGAAATGTAGGTTGAAATGGCTAAAAAGCAGAAAAGATTATGTAACCCGACCATCAGATGGCCGGTCCCCTTAATTAGGGGGCGGTCCCCTTAATGATTAAGGGGGTCGCCTTACATAATTAAGGGGGCCGCCCATCTGGTGATTTCCAGATTGCCAGAATTGGGTTATTGGCAGAAAATTTGCAGAAAGGTTGTGTTTTTGGATTTGGGTTCAAGCAAGTTCAATTCCTTGAGGCAATATAGCATCTAATCTAATCATAATATAGAATGCATGCAAAAACACTTAAGTAAAAGAGCAAACAAGCAATTAATAATAAGCTAGATGAGACAAACAAAGGCAAGGGCACTTCGATCTTCCTAGGGCAACTATCTTAGATCAAAGGCAAAGGTAACTAGTGAGTTAAGAACTAGTGATGAAACAAGATGACAACATTATGAGTGATTTTGTCCTAGTGTGTGCCTATATGCAACAAATGTGGAGTTGTGATTGTTTCGACTCCTAAATGCAAAGGAAAATAAGTTTCTTAAGAAACAATCCAAAATCTCCTTGATTCGATTTTTGCTCGATTCATGAATGTCAATGATATATATTAGATTATGTACCTTGACAATTTATGTGAGAGTTTATGCATGATTTCGGAAAAAAGTTTTTAGCATTTGTCAACAATGCAAGGAAAATGATGTTCATGTAATTCCTAAATGTGAGAATAGTTTTCAAGAAACTTTGATTGGGTTTTACAAAAGAGTATATGCAAAGAAAATGAGGTTTCCCAATCTTTAATTTTGTGCGAAATAGATTCCTAGACTCAGAAATGGAGAAGTGGAAGAAAAGTAAATTTTATGCAAGAGAGAAATTTTTTTTTGTCTAAATGCAATTGAATTTAGTCAACTTGTTCCATCATTCCTAATCCTAAACGCAAGTGATTGAATAATTCACGCTTAAGGGGTTTAGTGAATATATCCGCAATGTTATCTTCCGATGCAACCTTTTCTATAGATATATTTCCTTTTTGTACATTATCCCTAAGGAAGTGGTGGCATATTTCTATATGTTTAGTCCTAGAGTGTTGCACCGGATTTTTACTTAAATCTATCGCACCTTTGTTATCGCACATAATGGGAACATTTTCTAACCTAATGTCATAGTCTATGAGAGCTTGTTTCATCCATAGTTCTTGTTGACATGCCTTTCCAGCGCTTACATATTCGGCTTCGGTGGTAGAAATAGCAAGAGCGGTTTGCTTCTTCGAAAACCAAGATGTTAGACAACATCCCATAAACGTGCAAATACCGCTAGTGCTTTTTCTATCTACGTAGTCTCCCGCATGATCCGAATCCGCATAGACGATGGTTTCTATGTCGGATCCCTTAGGATACCATAATCCTAAGTGTATAGTGCCTTTAATGTATCGAAAGATACGCTTAACCGCTTCTAGGTGAGAGGTTTTGGGATCCGCTTGAAAGCGAGCACAAAGGCAAACACTAAACATGATATCAGGTCTACTTGCCGTTAAGTATAGTAAACTACCTATCATTCCTATATACTTAGTATTATCCACGGACTCACCTTCATCATCTTTTGTAAGCTTTACTTCCGTAGACATAGGGGTTTTCATGGGTTTAGAGTCTTCTAGGCCAAATTTCTTAAGCATTTCCTTAATGTACTTAGATTGGTTAAAGAATATTCCATCTTCTAATTGTTTTATTTGTAATCCTAGGAAGAAGTTTAGTTCACCCATCATACTCATCTCAAACTCATCATGCATGATTTTGGCAAATTCATCACACATGTCTTGACAAGTCGATCCAAATATAATGTCATCAACATATATTTGAACAATGATGAGATTTGGGTCTTTCTTTTTAGTGAAAAGAGTGTTATCTACCATTTCCATGGAATAATCATGTTTAATAAGGAAAGCTTTTAATCGATCATACCAAGCTTTGGGAGCTTGTTTGAGTCCATACAAAGCTTTCTTTAACTTATAAACATGATCAGGTTTTGCGAAGTCAATGAATCCTGGAGGTTTTGCCACATAAACCTCCTCATTGATAAAATCGTTAAGGAATGCACTTTTCACGTCCATTTGGAATAACTTAAAGTCTAGGGCGCATGCATAGGCAAGTAATATCCTAATAGATTCTAGTCTAGCTACGGGGGCATAAGTTTCGTCATAATCAATTCCTTCTTATTAATTGTAACCTTGGGCAACTAACCTAGCTTTATTCCTAGTTACTATTCTATTTTCATCTAACGTATTCCTATATACCCATTTAGTTCCTATGATGGTCATATTCATTGGATTTGGGACTAATTCCCAAACATCATTTGCCTTAAATTGATTTAATTCTTCTTGTATAGCTATAACCCAACTTTCATCTTTTAATGCCTCATTAATATTCTTAGGTTCTATTGCTGAGAGGAAACAAAAGAAGTTATTTTTATCTTGGGCTTGTGACCTAAGGGTTCTTTGGTTAAGATGTCCTATTATATTACCTAATGGTTGTGATCTAGATTCTTTAATATTTACAATTTCGTTATTTCCTAAGTCAATGTCTTCATTATCATTTCCTATGGGTTTTGTTTTACTAACCTCAATAGCTTCATCTTCGACTAAGTCATCATCTTCTAAAGGCAATGTTTTAGGAGGTGGTGGTGTTTCATCAAATGTTACATTTAGTGATTCTTCTACTTTCATAGAGTGTTTGTTAAGTATTATATATGCTTTACTATTTTGTGAGTACCCTAAAAATATTCCTTCATATGATTTTGGATCAAACTTAGTGAGGTAATCTTTAGTGTTTAAAATATAACATTTACTTCCAAATACCCTAAAGTAGCTCAAGTTTGGTTTTCTACTTCTTAGTAACTCATAAGGAGTTTTTCCTAGAATTCTCCTAATTGATACCCTATTAATAATATATGTTGATGTATCTACAGCGTGACACCAAAATTTTTGTGGGATGGATTGTTCATTTAACATTGATCTACTCATTTCTTGTAGTGACCTATTTTTTCTTTCTACTACGCCATTTGATTGAGGAGTACGAGGAGTGGAGAAATTGTGAGATATTTAAATCACAATATTTTCCGAATTGTACCTCGTTGTCAAATTCCCTACCATGGTCCGTCCTAATGGCTACTATTGTGCATCCTAATTTATTTTGAATCATTTTACTAAATATTTCGAATTTTTCAAAGTCTTGGGTTTTGTCACTTAAGAACCTAGTCCACGTGTATCGTGAATAGTCATCTACTATTACTAAGGTATATTTGTTTCCTCCATAGCTCCGCACAGCGGATGGACCAAAAAGATCCATATGTAATAATTCTAGGCACCTAGTAGTGGATACTATATTCTTAGCTTTGTGACTAGCATGAACTTGTTTTCCAATTTTACATGCATCACAAAAATGCTTGTCATATTTTAGGTTACGCAAGTTTCTAACTAGTTCTTTAGAGGCCAAAGATTGTATTTGTTGCATGTTTGCATGTCCTAATCTCTTATTCCACAATGTAGAGTTTTCGTTTAGGGTCTTTAGGCATATCCTATCTTCAGGTTTGTTTCCTAGTTTCATAACATATATGCCTCCTTTCCTAATTCCTCTACCTATAACTTTCCATTCTTAACTATTTCGCTATCCTCTTCGGTAAATGTAACTCTACATTTATTATCGCATATTTGTCCTATACTAAGTAAGTTATATGTTAAATTATCTACATGCTCAACATTTTCAATAGTAAGTGAGTCTTGAGAAATCGTACCTTTGCCAATGATTTTTCCACGCAAGTCACTACCGAAAATATCGTTACCTCCATTGTATGCCTTATACGTAGAAAATAGCTTGTGGTTCCCCGTCATGTGCCTCGAACATCCACTATCCTTGATCCATTCGTCAGGCTCCAAGTTAATTCCTAAACATATTTTGTCGGTTGCTTTTGCCACAAAACACTTTTCGTCTCTTGGTTTTTCCACTTCTTCTTTGTCACTATCACTCCATGTTCCACTAACAAAGGCGCCTTGATTTTCATAACCCGGCGGCTTTAGACATTCACCAATGAGATGATTTGGACTTCCACATCTAAAGCACTTTCTTTTCCCGTAGTTATCACTTCTATTTCTTTGGAACGATTTTTCTTTCGTCTCATGGTGATCTAGTGAATCTTCCTCGTCTCTTGAAGAATTTCTTGAATTCTCTTACGGCCATTGCATATTCTTCATCTTCACTCTCGTCACTTGAGTCATCATCGTCACTAGGTTCCTTTTTGGCTTTTAGAGCAATGCATTTGGTTTGTTCTTTCTTGACTTTGACCATTTCCGATTCTCTTCTTATAATTTCTTCATGGACCTTCAAGTTGCCAATAAGTTCATCAAGTGATAACGTCATCAAATTCTTTGACTCTTCAATTGCCGTGACCTTATCTCGCCATTTTGGATGCAATGCCCTAAGAAATTTCCTAACACAATTTTTACTAGAAAATGTCTCATTAAGTGCTTTTAAACTTGTGATAATAGTGTTAAATTTAGCAAAAGCATTATCAATTGATTCCTTTTCCGGAATCGTAAATTGTTCATATTGTTGTACAAGAAGATCTATTTTATTATCTTTGACTTGACTATTACCTTGGTGAGTAATAAGTAGTGATTCCCAAATTTCTTTGGCGGTTTTACACATAAAAATTCTCTCATATTCTTTACGTGGTAACGAATTATAAATTACCATTTTAGCTTCATTATTTTTAGCTAGTTTCTTTTTCAAATTATCATTTTGTTTTTCAAAAGGTACAATTTCATCCTTTTTAGTTTCCGGATTTTGTTGAGTGGGAGGAAAATCACCAAAGGTAATAACATGCCAAATATCAAGATCTTTTGATTTCACATAAGTTTCGAATCTATTTTTCCAATATAAAAATCAATCACTTTCAAATAGTGGTGGTCTTTGCATAGATTGTCCTTCTAAATATTTTTCAGATTCCATAGATCGTTACAAGGTTTAAAATACAATATATTTTAAAAATTTTGCTAGACGTGGCTCTTGATACTAATTGTTGAAAACTAGAAGGGGGGTTGAATAGTTTTACGTCTTTTTAATTTATTGTAAAAGATTGTTAGAGTGTTTTCTTTTAAAAAATTTAGATTCGATAGTATGTGATCTCAAGTCTTGCATAATATAAACAACAATAAATATGTACGATATAGCAATAATAATGTAAGTAAAGAAATAAATGAGAGATGGAAAGATCGAACCGCGAGACAAGAGATTTATAGTGGTTCGGCTACAAGGATACCTTCCTTGCCCTACTCCACTCCCCGAGCACCTAACTCGAGAGTTTTCTTTACTATGTCAACAAGCTCCCTTATGGCGGAGAAAACCTTACACACCAATGTACACACCACAACTTCGTCACAACTTAATCACAACTTCTACACAACCTCTTCACACCAATCTATTTACAACTTACTACTTCACACCTATCTACTTCACACCAATCTTCTTCACTACAATAAACTTTCTAACTCTTCTCCTTCACAAAAAACTACTAACCATTCACACTATCTATATACCTAGCTAAACTATCTTCTATCAAATATTCACAACTAATTACACAAAGAGATAGATACAATTTATGATGCTCTAACAACTTGGATGTGGAGATCACAACAAGTTGTAATACTTATTGTCTTGAGGGATAGAAGTATTCTTCTCTTGCACTTGAGAGGATGACGTTTGGATCACTTTAAATCAAAGATTTATGAATGTATGATCAAAGGATTGAGAGAATAGAAATGGAGATCTAGAACAGAAAGTTTAGGAGTGCAAAAGGTGAGAAAAATCTGTGAAATAAATTAGTATTTATAGGGAGCAAAACTACTGTTCTGGAGCGTGGCCGGTCCCCTTAATGATTAAGGAGGCTGCCTTATGAATTAAGGGGGCCGCCCCTTCAGAACGTTGGAAATACTTGTCCTTTTGTGGGGAAGGTTTTTCTGGATAAAGTTTTCCATTTTTGGTTGGAAATTTGAAATCAAATATTTATAGTGATTTAAACATATTCTTTTAATTCCAAAAATGTTTTATAAAAGATATTAAGTGTTTATGACATTTTATAAAAGTTCTAGTGTTTTAGAAAAATTTTCCTTTGATCATAGATTGCAATAAACACTTTGTTATTCATACCTTAAGTGATTTGATGTAAAGAGAATATTAATCACTAAATACTTGTTTATGTCATAGATTTTAGTTCAATGGGTTTATGTTTTACAATAATCAATACATAGAGATATTGATAATATGTTAGTAATGATTTTAGGCATTATTTATGTCAACAATTACTGTGGATTTAAAGCTATTGACAAAACAATAAATTAAAATTGCAAACGATAAGGATTAACTAAATGAGATTTGTT
This sequence comes from Artemisia argyi, assembly GCA_030686995.1. Taxonomy (NCBI): domain Eukaryota; kingdom Viridiplantae; phylum Streptophyta; class Magnoliopsida; order Asterales; family Asteraceae; genus Artemisia; species Artemisia argyi. The sequence goes on along the minus strand of CM060693.1, from coordinate 170,963,951 downwards.
AAAAAGCAATAGATAAATAAAGGAATTTAAGACTTATTTTGTTACACGCAAATAGTTTCTGCATTGACGTCATGATTACCATGGAATGAAAACTATGGACAAAAACAATGAACTAAAACTGCAAACGATAAGGATTAATTGAATGCGATTTGTTTAAAAGCAAAAGATAAATAAGGAAATTGTGACTTTTTTGTAACATGCTAATTTCGTATAGATACAACTGTAAATTACAGAGTACATTTTATTAGCATATGAGAAAATCTTCTTTTTCAAGCATCGTTATCCTAAGCAAGACAAGACATAGTATCACAATAACCTTTATATATAATAACCGAAAGCAAATTTTGTGCAAAAAAATTTGTGTGTGAGAAGTCAGATGGGAAAAATATGAGAGCTTGATTTTTCCACTTGGCAAAACTTAACCCTTTGATTGGCCAA
>CM060693.1:170828513-170961013 GCA_030686995.1 Artemisia argyi | reverse complement strand
AAGTCTAGAAGCAAGGAAGGCATAGTTCAAAAAATCACCTGCAGAATACACACCAAGTCCCCCGAAAGCAAACGGTAGGGTAGCAAGTCTCCATTGCCAATCACCAAACTCAGGTCCAGAAGCAGTGACAATACATTCCAAAGAAGAACGAAGTGCTGCATCAAAAGAAACCTGAGCACCCTCAAAGACCTGAGGAGGACATGTGCGCATAGAAAAATACAGCTTAGAAATACCAGCACATGCATGCAGTAGCAACAACTCACATTGAGGATCATTAAGCTTAGCAACAACATCCATATGTTCAATAGTTTTAGCAACCCATTTCATAACAAGCTTACTACTAAACTCAAAGTCCACACTGGCAGGCCCATGTAATAATTTAACACCATGCGAAGGTCGAGAAATATTAAGGGGAAAAACAACAACATACCTGCTCCTGGGGTCATCCTTTGGCCAAAAAACCTCAGTTTTATCAACGTTGAGGTGTAAACCACAACTAGGTCCATCCATCATAATCAACTCTAAAACCTTCCCCACAACTAAAGTATCTCCAATAATAATGTCATCATCCAGATACCAAGCTTGAAGAGAAAGGGTAAAGGAGTCTCTAATCTTACATGCCAAGAGATGTAACACTAAAGCAAAAAGAAGAGGCCCAAGCGGATCACCCTGTTGCACCCCTTGGTGCGACCATAAAGTATGCTCACCATAATATAATCTGGTAGGACTGGAGTAACAGAATTCCACCTAATGTGAAATAGCCAAAACACGAAGGTGGACTTCCCGTAACATTACCGCACGATCCACCATATTGAAGGCATTTTTAAAGTCCACCAACAACATCGATAAACCCACATCGCCCCCACGGTCTTCAATCAAACGATTAACAGCATGAAGAATTGCCTCCCCACCCCCAGATACCCCCACGCCAAATTGCAAACCATCAAAATAACCGTCCAAAGAATTGCCAATCATAGATGCACAAACCTTGGAGACTAATCGCCTCCAAACAGTCCCAACAGCAATAGGACGGATCCCCCCTCATGGTTTAACCAAAGGCGTGAGAGGAGCACTAGCAACATACTTACCCGACACCCTTGGGCATTTACCCTCAAGAAAAAGGTTCACCACCTGGGTGATATAAGCGACTAACTCATCAGAAATAGCAACAGCAGCTCCATTTAAACAATCCAAAAGGTGTTGGGCACGCAAACCATCTCTTCCACAAGAAGTACCACGAGGGAAACTCTTAATCATATCAAGAACCATAGCAGGAGATGCAGAAAGGTGATGATGATCAATAGGTATATCTGGAAAAAGGGGAGCAGATTGAAAAGGGTGCTTAGCTTTTAAATCCTCAAGAGTAGTACCATCATAAACCGCAATACCCGAAGAAGATAGAACTCTGACAGCAGCAGTATAATGGCCATCACAAATCTTCCTCTTACACTGCCTGATATTACGATCACCCAAGTCTAAATTTTCCTCATCAATATTAGACCATAAAAGGGGGGGGGGGGGGTTCGGCTAAAACCTCACGCACAATTTGTAAACTACCACCAGGTGTGCCCCAAGATGAAATTGCGTTAGCAATATACTCTTCCTGTCGTTGACGCTTAGTAGCAGACCTACACTCTTGACTACTCATCGGGCAAAAGGTTTTAAGCAGGCAAAGAGGCAAGACTAACAAACCAACCCAGCAAGAAATGTCGTCAGGCGAACAAACCACCTTATCAAGAGCTCCTTTCAAAACCCGAGAAAACCCCAAACGACATTTAGGAAGGATAGATTTGACAGTACGCAACCCCTTAGAAAGTAGAGTATCAAGGAGATGTAAATCAAAACCACCAAGCTCATCAGAAACCAAATCCTCAACAAGAGCAACATGAGAAGGAGTCCGTGGTTTGGTGAGATCATGCAACACAAACTGAACTACACCATCACCACAATCAGGAGGTGACACAAAATCAGACCCCCTACCATGCCGACACTTAGCCTGGAAAGTATGCGTTTTGAAACAACCACCGCATAACCACAATCCCATACGCTTAAGAGTAACCTCAGCCCTTTCAAAAATAACCAAATCCGACACAAGAGAATGTTTAGTGATTGCTTGCGCCTCACCACTGAAGTGTCGGTCATGAAGATGTGTGATCAAATAAGTCTTAGTAAGTCCGTTTCCACCCCCATCACGACACCCACTAAGACCCGCGAAGGGGCAGTGAAATCTCACAATAGGCATAGGAAATTAGCTACATACACCAACTGAAAATCCAAAACGGAAGCCCCAACTAGATACCAAATGTGAAGGCCAAGTAAACTTCAAACCAAACCACAAAACAAAACCCTAACACTATAGCAGAACTGTAGCGAAACCTGTAAAGAACTGTAGCAGTACTGTAGCAGAAGCTTGAAACAGAAACTAGTAACAGCCCCAATACGTAGCACTGCAACAGCCCCAATACGAAACACAAAACCAAACCCTTACCACAATACCGTAGGTCGAACAATCTGTAACTAGAAACTGGTAAGAGAACCCCCTAACAGGTAAGAGTAGTCGAAACCCCACCAACTGCTTATAAGGAAGCAAAACAACCAGTAACTAGAAACTAAAAGCGAAGATACATAAACCAAGTCGGTCCCGAATCGAAAACCCAATAACAGCTGCAAATCCAATCACCCTCACCACAACAGAACGTCGTTGAGAAGATGTAAACAAATCCCCACAACGTTAAGGATGAGGCAACAGCCCCACGCAACTGATTGGGTCTCAAATAGAAACCCTAAAAAAACCAAACGAAAAAGATAACCAAACGAAACCCTAAGAGAAATATATGTACTGGTGGAAAGTGAAACACGATTCAAAAGTGAAGGTTGAATAGAAGTGACTGATCAATGAGAATTGAGATCAAGAAGATCACCCATGATCATGAGGAAACCGTTTCAGTCGCCCACATAAACGAGAGAACCGTTTATTATTAATCGTAAACTAAAAACTATGTATGTATGTGAAGTTGAAGCAAGAGTTATTGAGATATGCAAGCTAAACCTAAAACCCTAAACCCAAAACCCTAAACCTTAAACTCTTGACGAAAACAAATAAAAAACGTAAGAATAGTCAATGAGGACTAACGATGAAAATATTTTAACTCAATGAGGACTAACGATGCAAATATTTTAACTCAATAGTCAATGAAGACTAACGATGCAAATATTTTAACGTAAGAATAGTCAGTGAGGACTAACGATGCGAATATTTTAACATAAGAATAGTCAATGAGGACTAACGATGCAAATATTTTAACTCAATGAGGACTAACGATGCAAATATTTTAACTCAATTGTTAATGAGGACTAACGATGCAAATATTTTAACTCTTGAGCTACAGGGACCTTTTATGTAATTGTTTCAAGGACGAATGGTGTAATTGTTTTGAGCCACATGGATGATTCATGTAAATTTATGTAATTAACTCCATGTCACGTCAGATTCATGGCTACAATAGGAAGATTAAGAAAATTCGTGTATACAATAAGTAAATTAGTTGGATGTATTTTTAGAAAATTTTCCCAAAAGAAAACTTATCTTCAATTGAAAATGAAGGAAAATAGGGCTTGGAAACCCAAAAGTTACAGTAAAATTCGTCTAGGGTTTTATCTCCCAAAAGTCACACACTTCATGAATGAAAAATCAAAAAATATATATAGACATAAAACTCTGACGGCTTCAGGTTTTGGCCTCTGAGGTCGTCAGATCGCCGTGTTTAGGGTTCTCGGATCACCTAGATCCACTTCTGACGTCGTCCCGTTATAGGAGTTTTGAGCCTTCTCTTGTAGGGCTAAAGAGGGGCGGCCTTGGTTCTGTAACACCTGAGGCCGTCAGGTGTTAACCTGACATTGGTTCCTAGGGCATCTCTTGCAATAATCCATTCCAGTATATGGTGACGGCGTCAGCATGTAAAGCCTGACGCCGCCAGGCGTGATTTCATGATTTTTCTTGACTTTCTTGTTTTCTTCATACTTGAGCATAAAAACATCCAAAATGCTCCATTTTCCAGAATTCATGTCCCAAGTACCTAAAATGACAAAAGAAACGATTTAAGGTAGTATTTGATAATAAAAATACGATTTAGGGCTTAAATGACCCCCTAAAAGTGTAACAAATTTCTCCTTATCAGGTGTCATAGCATGTCATTTTGGTGTCGTTAGGGTCAAATAAGCGCCTCCTCAGTATTTTACATTTCACATTCACACAGCAAAAATACACCCTATCATGGCTTGAGCCGTTTGCGTGCCGTTTCGCAGTTTTTGGGTCCCACCACTATTTTTTTTTTTTTTTTCATTTTTCAAACAAACTAAATTTTCATTAATTCAAATATATTAAAATATGAAACTTAAAAAAAATACACGAAAACTAAAAACATACTAGGTTTTTCCAAAGGATATTTATAAAAAAAAGCCAAATGAAATGAAAGACAGATCATTTCCTCCCTCATTTTACTTGATTTCTTAAAAATATCCTCCAAAAAAACTTCATATGTTGAAATAAAAATACAAATTAAAATACGATGCGAAATTTAAAAACCAATACGTAAACTAAAACATAATCGTCCTATTTGTATTTAGCATGTAGCCAAACAAATTTAGTATTGGTTTGTTCTTGTATTTTTGACGCCTTTTTAAACAACATATTATGTATCTCATAATCTTTAAAAATTTCTTCGTTTAAAAAAGTCTCAATCAAAGAACAATTTTCTTGCAGAATGTCTTTGCATTTCCCGTATGCTTTCCTATCATCTTTAGCAGTGCTTGCGTTCCCAAATTGAAGGGCTAAGTCGATATATAATCGCTTGCTGATGCATCCTCCCTAATTAGTTTTTCAATACAATCTTTGATTTCATCGGTGGTATATAGTTTTTTGTAGAAATAATTAAGTTTTGTGTGTGAAAAATGGTAAAATATGAGTAGTATTTATAAGGTGGGATGAAAAATAAAAGAAAATTTGAAAAACTAGCCGTTGGGCAGCCAAACATTCAAAACATTTAAACCAAACGGGAAATGGCGTGAGTGACTATAGTGACTTGGGAAATGGTGCAGACCACAGGTGTTGTGGTAACGTGATAAAGACTTATTTGGTACTTTTTTAAGGAGCCATTTAAGCCCAAAATCATGTTAATGTGATTAAATATTCCCCTAAATCGTTTCTTTTTGTATTTTAGATACTTGGGACGAGAAATCTGGAAATCGACACTTTTTGGACGTCTTTGGACGAAAATGTGAAGAAAATGACGAAGTCACGAAAACCCGTCAAAAGGAGGTCTGACGGCATCACATGCTACAATGTGATGCCGTCACTTGTTATTCATGATATGGAAAATTAACACACGTCGCTTCAGAAAACTTTAACGAATTTACACCTGACGCATTAGGTGTTATTTGGAGGAGAGAGTCACGTACAAAGTTAACAAGAGATGACCCAAAGCTTTTGGAAGATCTTATAACATGACAGCGTCAAGTGCAAAAGATTGAAGGCTGACAGCGTCACAGCTTGCAAGTGAAGCCGTCACAAGTTGATCAAGACTATCACAACATGCGCGAATGGTAGCTCATACTGTTTTGGCCATATATTTTGCATACGAACTCGGATTTAGGTGATTCAAAAGGCCACGAAATCGGGACAAAAAGATCTACAATTTGGTGAAAAAATGGTTGTGACGCCATCAGCTTGAACTGACATAAAATCAACCTATAAATAGAACATTATAACTTCACTTTTTGTAAGTCCTAAATCATAAGTCCGATTCTAAGGTTTAGGTAGGTGTTTTTTCAACAACTTTGAGGGTTTTAATCATTCCATAAATATCTTGTAATGGTTTGTTAATTCTATCTTAATTATGTCTTCAGTTATCATTGTTGCTTATTCTTCATTGATTATGTTTGGTTAATTCACCTAGTGTCTACTTATGATTGTATGAAACTTGTTTATAGTTAATTAGATCTAATTGTTTTTGTGACAAACTCAATAAGTCTAGTTAATTTAGTTTATAATTCTTGCTTCCTATTGTCTCTTGTTTAATTGATTGTCTCGCATTAGGCTAAGAAAACTGGCTGACCTCTTTTATGTAAATAGCTTGAACATCTTAGAAAACGCAACCGTAGCGTGCACTATTGATTTTTCTCATTGTATTTATTGCATGAATTGAGGTTAATGATCATATAATTCTTAATAAACTTTAAGGTTTTAGGTGAAATTAGTATTCATAGAGTTGGGGAATGTAGAACACCCCTACCACCGATATTAAGGAATACAACGTTTCAACTAAAACAAGGATGTGACAATTCAATAGGTAGAATTAGATAACTAGCAAGGAGTAGTACAACATAGGTAGATACGTTTCACTTCCCTTGTAGAACCCTAATTTACATTTTCTTGCATATTAGTATAGATTTAGTTTAATTGTAGTTTTTAGGTTAGTTGACTAGCAACTAATTTCGCCCACTCTTTCAAAACCCAAGATCTTTAATTGCTTTCCATAAAACCTAAAAATACAAAAAGAATCATCCCTCACCTCTAGACCTAATTCGTCATACACTTCGGCCTTCATAATACTATTTCCCTAGAGAACGATCAATCCCCCGAGTCTTACCTATACTACACTACAACGGTTAAGTACACTGCCCAGGGAGGTTGTAAAGCTTCTTGAGATTTTCTCGAGAGGTAAAACTTCTTGAGAGGTTCTACGAATCCCGCATCATAACGCAACAATGGTGATTCCATTTTTGCTGCCACAGGAGAATGGCGCAGGCCACAAGTGATGATACCGCTCCCTCTTATATAGGTCACTATTGACAACAAAAATCTTCTACCCACATCTAATCTTTTAACTTCACTCTATTTTATTTCCAGAGTAATTAATTGATCACAATTTAAAGTTGACATACAGAGAGAAAAACATGGGATGTTTTAGTTGTATAAATAGTATATAATTGCACATAACAACATTAAAAAAAATGTTTTACTAATAACAATCCTATGAGTGTTGTTTAAGCTTTCTTTATTTAAAAACGTTTCAAATATGAACTAATCCTTTCTATAAGTACGTGATTTAAACACATATGATTAATGTAAGTGCGTTTCAATAAGATATGTGTTGATTTCAAGTAAATTCATACTTGAAAATATTTTTAATTAAGGAAAGCTTATACAACATAGGATTGTTGTTAACAAAACCCTAAAAAAAATGCATTCCATATCTTTAATATTAGCTGAAGTAAAATATACAAAGATCTGCATACATGTTAAAGTCATATAGATTAAACTAAATCGCGAATACAAATAAACCAAATATAAGTATTGATATTATGGGTTTGTTTAGGAAACTAGCCTTTTGTTTTATAAAGTGTCGCAACTAACATTATGATGTGTAAAATGAAGTAAAAGTAGTATTGGAATTTTAATGTTTGTTTTCACTGTTTATTGTCTAACAAACCTGTTAAATTAAACACTAATCGCTTCAAATTGATTAGTACTGCAGACATTCTATATATGTATTCATTTTTATTTTCTAAAATAAACTGTATTTAAGTTTGTGTTTTAGTTGAGAAAATGAAGCAATATAGATTTCTGATCATTTTATTGGTATTGGTCGACAACCATAGAAAAAATAAGGTTGCATTAATGAAGATATCGTGAGGATTGTGTATATGCTACAGCAATAGTACAATATATGAATGAAATATTTATTTACCCTAAATGTTACTAGGAAACAAACTTATAGGAAAGTTTTTATGCGAAGACAGTGAACCTGAAAAAAAGTAACTGATGGACCAAGTTACTATCTCAATAGATTTTTTTTACGCACGTTATTTTTTATTTATTTTTTCATATCACGTATATGTATTGTAAAAAGGATAGTATAGTCATTACGGTTCATGGCTGGTCCCCTAGCAAAAAGTAGTGTGCCTTAAAGGGTCTGGCATAATATTTTATTACACATGTACAAATTGTGTTAATGCACCACTCATCTGTAATATTATTAACTTGTCGACATGTATTTGCTTTTGTTGTTATAACTAACATACAAGGAGTCAAACTGTCAAATTACATACATACAAATGAAGTCCTTCAATTATAATTCAAAAGCAAATAAAGGACCCCATGTTGGATAATTTTCGCCTAGACCCCCTTCTATGTTTAAATTTTTAATCAAGGAATCTATTGAAAGTTTGTAAAAATCAAATATATTTGTTGATCAGATTTCTCATTGATAACAACGATATTCTTCGTTCAAAAAAAAAAAAAAAAAAAAAAAAAAAAACAACGATATTCTTAGTTATGAAACTCGGAAAATGATAGTTGTTGCATATGACAACCGTGCTTGGTTGTAGCCTGAACCAAAAGTCTAAAATAACTGCCTTAGTTTAATGAACCTAAATGCTATACATACCACAAGTTGATAAAATGGTTACATGTATCATTTTGCCTTATTGTGTCACATTTCTACTTTTAGTATCTTGGAAAAGCAAATTGCTATATTTGTATAGTGCATGTTAGAGGGTATTTTACACAATTTTTAACCACAAAATGGGTTATTTATGTTGTTTGCACAATAATCAAGGGGTGTGGATGGAATTACTCAAAATTAATTGGGGCAATTACATTTATATCCTTGCTAAAATTCAATATTACATCAGTGTTATTTTTATAATTACATCAATATGCTTCCAAAACTTTTGTAATTACATTAATATTCTTTCCAAACTTTTGTAATTATATCAATATCATTTTCAAACTTTTGTAATTATTTCAATATCCTTCACAAACTTTTAAATTATAATAATATCCAAAATCAATATGTTCTTCATCACTCAAGGCCAAAAAATATATATGAGCAAATAAATATATATGAACAAGATGTTCTTTCATATCTAAACTAGTTATAATGTCCACGCACACGCGAGTTTTCTTTTTTCTTTTTTTTTTAAAAATTTTTTTATTGATATATTTTTATTTATTAAAAAACAAATAATTTAATCTTTGTTTTGTTTGATTTATGATTTTTAGTTATATTTGTTTATTATTAAAAATAATCATATAAAAAGTTTAATCTTATTGTTGGTTGCATCTTACCTATATTTTTTTGTATTTATCTTCTACTTGTGTATTATATCAACAAAACGAATTTTTAAAATTTTAAATTAAAAAATAATAATTAAAATATTACATAATAAGGAAACATTCTTTTTTTCCGAAATATTAAAGTCCTCATTTTGGGTTTTGTTTTAGGGTTATCAAGTTCTTTCATCAATCGAGGCCAAAAAATATACATGAGCAATATAATTATAATTAATATAAGAGATAAATAATACTTTCATAATTTAAAATCAGTATAACTATGGTTTAATTAATGTTTGGATATATATTAGAAAATCTAAAAGTTTGAGAAAATATTGATGTAATTATAAAAATTTGAAAAGGACATTAATATAATTACGAAACTGAAAAAGATATTTATGTAATATTGAATTTTAAGAAGGATATTCATGTAATATAAACATGAGAGGAGGGTATAATGGTAATTGTAAAATCTTTATCCTAGTATAGGGTTCTCCGTTTTCTTTAGAGATTCCGTCTTTGGACGGACGGCGGAATAATAGAGAAGTCTGGGCATATATTTAATTTATTTAAAAATTATTTATTGTGAAATATTATGCATAGAAGTGCACATTCAAACTGACTTTTATTTTATTACCCTTTCCAAATAAGTAATACCATTTGTTTATTACTTTAATATTAAAGCAAGGTTGTGTTCACGTACTAGTACTATTTAATAAAGAAAAATGATTTGTAAAATTAGAAATAGACTTCAAAAAAGACCTATAAATGTAAGTGGTGTATTTCAAAAATAATTGGTGAATATGAGAAGAAAGAAATAGTGTATTTTAAAAATTGAATATGTAAATGGGATAGACCTATTTGTAAGTCTAATTAAGAGGCCTATTTACCATTACTCTTTAATAAATTAGTGTATTTGGGGAGATTTGTTAGGGGTTGGCAATGCACCACTCACCCCAAATACCTTCACTCACAAACAACCAATCCCCTTATGCCACATCACCCTCCCACTTTTCCCTTCACTCACTCATTTTTTGTTAGCATCACATCACTCACCCTTCACTCACTTATTTTTTTATTTTATTTTTTTATTTTTTTTCCTTTTTCTTTTTTCTTTTTTAAATTCTATTAAAATTTATTAAAAACTAAAATTCATTAAAATTAAAATAAACATTACATATTTTTATTACAAGTCTAAAATTCCATTAAAACTTAAAAAAGCGTTACATAATATTATTAAAACTATAAAACTAAACTCCTACAAACTACATGGCCACCCGTATTGTGCACAAATCTGACGTTTCTTGTTGATGACAAATTGCTTAAAAGCCTCGTCTGGGATATTGTCGTGCGGATCCATAACGAACCTCATATCACGATTCATCACCTCCCCATCAAGAAATTTGAAATACTCGTCGTCCTTTTTCTTTTGCACCTCCAATTGTTGCTGCATTAAACTTCTCTTTTCGGCTGTGTAACTTGCAAGAGTATCACGCATCGAGCTTCGGCTTGAATCTTCAGAAATCGCCTTTTTTTTGCCTTTCAATGGACGTGATGGAGTTGGGTTCTCGTTGAGGTTCGGTAAGTCACAGTCGAAATCTTCTACGGTTATTGGCGTCTCACTTGTTGGCGTTTGAGCGCTACTTGACTCCGACGACTTTCTTTTCTTGCTTGACCCCGTGGATTCCGCAACCTGATTAACTACCGGTTGTTCTTGCCACTTTCGTTGATCTTTGAGGATGTGCCACGCTTTGGTATGCGCGAAAGCTTTGTTGTATTGTTTTTCAAAATCGAGTTGTGCTCTCTCATAAACTTGAAGATCGTTCAATCCACTATCTCTCAAACGGTTCTACAAAAAAAAAAAAAAAAAAAAAACATGTATATATGAAACAAGCAATATATATTCGAAACAAAAAAAAATGTATATATACTCGAAACAAAAAATATATATATACCGCTTGTATGTAGTAACCGTTGAACGCAGCGATCACTTGATGCATAGGAGTCCATTTCGAGTTCAACATATGATAAGTACGTTCGGTTCTCGGGACAAGGCTTTGAAAATGCATTAGAACTTGCCTCCAAAATCCCATCTTTGTTTGGCGGTCGCCAACAACTTTGTCCACCGAAACTTTGATCCAAGACTTAGCTAACGCCTCTTCCTCATTGGGCGTCCAAATTTTAGAGGGTTTTTTTCCACTTTTAGGCCACGACACCCCTTGGACTTGTTCCTCTTCTTCATCATTTTGTTGTGTCTCGGGTACCACATCAACATTGTCATAATATTCGTCATCATCATCTTCGTCATGAATGGGTAATGGTTCACTAACCCGTTCACGCCTTTTTTTGTTGGTTATAACGTGGCTCATACGGGTTAAAGTTAGTAGGATTTTGCGGTGGGGGTTGTTGTGGGGGGGGTTGTGTATATTGATAATCAAACGGCTCAAAGTTTGTAGGAAGTTGTGGGAGGGGTTGTTGGGTGTATAAAAATGGTGGAGATTGCGGTTACATTTCTGGTCGGTAACCGGGTTGTGACGAACCATCGTGACCGGTTTGTGATTGAACTCGAGGACGAATTGCGCCTCTCGATCCACGAACATTTTTTCTCGGATCTCTATTTTTTCTTGAATCCATTTTGTGTAAGCCGAGTTTGTTTTTTTTTTTTTTTTTTTTTTTTTTTTTTTTTTTTTTTTTTTTACGGATTGTTTTTTTTTGTTGTGTGTTCACATTTGAAAAGTGAAATGTATATATATATACACTTCAAAAAAAACTATCCGTTTGTACCATTAACTCCCCCAACGTTCAAAATCTTTAATGCATAACGTCTATATTTCGTTCGGTAAGCTTCACCGAAAACCAAACGCCCCGGCGGTAAGAAGGGGAGGGCGGCGGTGTTCCCGTGCGGTGGGGATGCCGCACCGTGCCTCCCCGCACCCATTGCCAACCCCCTTGGAGTTGTAGCTAAAACTGGAGCTGAAGCAAAATCTTATTTTACAAGTTGAAAGATGGAGTTTTATTTTGATAAAATTGTTTGACAAGTTAGTTGTAGCTAAATGTTATTATTATTATAATTAAAAAGATAGTCAAATCATATATATTTAAGCTTTCGTATACGAATTTTTCTAACAAGTTAATTACACCAAAAAATACAGAAAAGTACACACAAAAGTATAGAAAAATGTATTTTTATGTGGATTTCTAAGTCTTTTTTCATGGGTCTCATAATACTTTTGGTGTAGTTAACTTGTGCCCCTAAAACATAAGTTAGAAAACCCTTTGTATACTCATCTATAATATTTTGAAGACAATTCAATAGTTTAACTACGTACAAGCTCTAGTTATTTCTAAACACTCATTTTTATTAGCTTGAGTTTAAAGAGATTTATAGGTCATGAAAGCTTTTATAAACTTGAGTGCTAAATATTGTATAATCTAACTTATTTTCAAATTTGAAGCTCTTATAAACTCATATTGTATAAGTTAAATTATTTTCAGAGAGTTTACTTTTAATTAAATTAAGTGATATGCATTGTCAATTGTTACTCACTGTCTTTTTGTTTCTCTTTTATTTTATTTTATTTTATTATTATTTTTTTTTTGGTCAATATGGTTAAAATATGAGCATACCGAAAGAAAAAAAAACATTTGTTTGTCTAAGTATATATGCTGCGAAAAAATACGTTCGCAAAATGTATATTATGTAATCCCAATCTTCTGCCTCATTAGCATAAGAAATTTAATTTAATTTAATACATTTATTTTCTCTAATAAATTTAAATCGACGAGCAAGTGACGTCCATATAATTTTAGTTTACTGATAATGAATACTCTACTATAATACACCAAATTCATGTTAGCTAGTGTTATCCATGAAATGCTCTCATACTAAATATTTGTGAGTTCAGGTTTTGTCTAATATATAGTTGGGTAAGAGATTTATATGTAAACTTGTTAATTTTACTCTATGACAACCTACTAAAATACAAAATTTGAAATAAAGAATTTACATAATGCTAAAACAAATGCCTTACAAGAAAAGAAAAAAAAAATGCATTAACAATAAGAATCTATATACAATGGTGAGAACATATAATATATGTAGATGATTATTGTTATATATATATATATATATATATATATATATATATATATATATTTTATTATTATTATTGCTAAGTTGTCGTCGTGATAGTTAAAGAGAGTTACATATAAACTGAAATTTTCTCCTCAGTAGTTCAATGTTGCTGCTTGAATTTCACAATATTGTTAAATAATTTACAAGTGATTTACTGGAAATATACCTATCTACTCGTATATAAAGTTTTTTATCCACACCCCATGCAACCCCAACAATAATAATAGCTCCCTTGCGATTACCGATGACTTCATGCATGTTAGTGAGCAATACTAATTGAAAATTTCAAGGTTAATCTAAGCATATACTAGTACTTATAATAATGCAACGGTAACATAATTTTACTAATAAAAAAGTACTAGCTTTTAGGTTTTAATATAGCTTTACTACATAATTGTGTGTTTTTTTATGTAGACATAAAAAAATATGTTTTACAAATCACTTTTCGTTTTTTAAGATACAAAAAGTACGTACACGCACCATTTTGCAATAACTGTCTGATTTATATAAAAGTTTAAATATATTATAAACATCATCAAGTTAAATCAATATACGCGTAAAAAAATAGAAACAGGAGTGGGGTTTATCCCCTAAGGAGAAAAAAGGTTCAATGCTTGCATACTGCCCAATTGGATGTCGCTGTGGGCTCGAATCACTAACTATTAACTCGTCGTTCAAAAATATATATATACGCGTCAATAACTTAATATCGAGGTATTTTACTTTGGGCTAATGGTTTAAAAAAGCATCAATAAAGAGGTTATTAATTCGCGCGTTGTTGCTGACCGGTATTTTCTGATTTATAAGTAGTCACATTATCAAATACAACTTCAATGTAATTTTGTTGTTCACGATCTCAAAAGAGCTTTAATGTAACTTTGTTGTTTCTAACAAATACACATACTTATATAATTTTTGATTTGTGATTATACTTGATATCAGTCTTACATTATTCTTTTACCTTTTTATTTAGTTAAAAATAGCTAAACACTAAACTATATTCACTTTACTCTCCCATACAGTTTTCAAGTCTAAAAAAAATATAATAATGATAAGGTTAATTTAAGAGCCAGCTTCTTGAAACTTTTATTGATTGTCATGAAATATCATATTAGTATATTAACAAAACGATAAAAAGTTAAATTTTCAATATGGATTACTAAGTATATAAAAGAAATTAAGTTTTTAGCCATACAAAATAACTTAAAACTTAGCCCATTTAGCTAAAAGAAATTTAAGCATATATAGTATTTATTTGCTAATTATACTGTATATAACATTCATATATTGAAATTGTTTGAGAACCGACATTGTTCCGAAGCCGCCATATTAGAGGTCGGCTTGAGAGAGTGGGGGTGTTCACACGCCGAGCCGTCAGCTTAAAGGGATTAAATAATAATAATAATAATAATAATAATAATAATAATAATAATAATAATAATAATAATAATAGGCTTTACACTTACTTGGCACTTGATTGTTAGGGTTAGCTGCATGTTGTACACCTATTTTCCATCATCAATGCTCAAACTATTTACAAGAGCATTTGCCGATGCATTTGCTTAATCCCTGATTTCTCTCTTTAAACACATATACATGTGGGTTTCATTTGAGATAGTGGTGACTGGTTACGGTTTTGGTGTTTCAATAATCGATAGCGAGGTTTCATTGCTGTTTGATTTGTTAATGTAGGGTACTTCAGGTGTTTTTTGTTTTTATTTAATTTTTGGAGCTATTTTTAAGTGTCATGGTTTGGTTATTGTCTTTTGTGCCTTTATTTATTTATTTTTCATCAATGGCATGATGGTTGTATGTAATAGGGTTTACAGTCGTGATTATCATCAGATATTGTGGGTGCATCATTGGCGCCTTTATTTATTTATTTATTTATTTTAAGGTGTTTGCTTAGTTAGGCTAAAATAGATGAGATTTTTTATGTGTGATCCAAAGAGTTGATTTTTTTTATTATTCTTTTTAATTCTTTAGGAGCTATTTTGTATTGTTATTGTTTGATTATTGTGTTTGTATTTGATTTAGCTTACTTTTATGCTTAATTTAATTATTGTGATTTTGTCAATGGCAGGTCAGTTGCATGTGATGGGATCTACAACTGTGATTATCATCAGGTGATGTGGGTGCTTCATTAGCAATTTTTTCTATGAGTTGCGTATTTTTATGTGTTTGTTATGATTTTTTGATAGTGTTGGTAGATTATTGTGTACTTATCTATTTTTGTTTAAACATGTGTGATCATAAGAGCTGATTCTATATGGTTTGATATGGGTGGGTTGTTATGGTATCTTAACTGTATTGGTAGATCTCTGTATACATATGTGTGTTTATTTAACTTTTCTGTGTGGGTAGTACTTAATTACAATTCTTTTATTTGTTTTATGTTCATGCAATTAGTGTTTGTTTTTCTGATTTGTATGTTAAATAGGTGGTTGTTTTTTCCAGTAGAATTGGTATCTGAGTCTAGGTATTAGATTTGGATTTCTATGACTGTCATATAGTAGCTTAGGAGCTATTTTGTATTGTTATTGTTTGGTTATTGTGTTTGTATTTGATTTAGCTTACTTTTGTGCTTAATTTAATTATTGTGATTTTGTCAATGGCAGGTTAGTTGCATGTGATGGAATCTACAGCTGTGATTATCATCAGGAGATGTGGGTGCTTCATTAGCAATTTTTTTATGAGTTGTGTATTTTTATGTGTTTGTTATGATTTTTTGATAGTGTTGGTAGATTATTGTGTACTTATATATTTTTATTTAAACACGTGTGATCATAAGAGCTGATTTTATATGGTTTGATATGGGTGGGTTGTTATGATATCTTAACTGTATTGGTAGATCTCTGTATACATATCTGTGTTTATTTAACTTTTCTGTGTGGGTCAATTCTCATATTTGTTTTATGTTCATGCAATTAGTGTTTGTTTTTTTTATCTGTATATTAAATAGGTGGTTGTTTTTTTCCAGTAGAACTGGTATCTGAGTCTAGGTATTAGATTTGGATTTCTATGACTGTCATATAGTAGGTTGTGTAAAAAGTTAATGTGAAAAATTAGGATCGTGAGACATTTGGATGGATCACTTAATATGTTACTTGTAGTTGTTTATTGGTTGGAGCAACATGTACTTGTTCTATGTCAAGTGGTCTAACCAACGTCTCATGGCTTTTTAGGTAACCGAATTTAGGTATTGGGTTTTTTGGTTTGGTGTTGGTGCATTTTAATATGAATGAGGGTAGTTATATTATGTTTCTTGATTTCACGTTTAGGTTTGAAGTTTTTGGTTGACATTACATAGTTGAAATTGCGTTGTCTGATTTAATTGGGAGTGGTTGTGTTAGCTTTTTGAATATCGTTTGGGGATTTATGATTCGTATATCTAATGAAACATGGTCACACGTTTTGCGTTGTATTTTCAAGATTACTTTATATTTCAATTATGCAACATCCACCATTTCACATTTATATTTTCCTCTTTGTTTTGGGGTTTTAATGAGTGACATTTGTAATGTTTAAATTGTACCATTTTGTTGTATGTTGTTGGTAACGGGTCGTTCAAAAACGTTTTAGTTTATATTTCAGATGAAATGTAGTTACGACTGATGGTGATTGTGGTTATAGCTAGTGAATTCATGTATATTGTTATTTACAAAAAGGTTCTGACTATTTTTTTAGATGGATTTGTTTTTTCAGGTTGGCGTTGATGTTGTTATTTTAGAAATTTTATGTAGTGGTCCAGAACTTTTTAGCAGAAAGAATGACTGCATCATATGTGCATATCGGTTTTTGTTCATACATATACTTTACATTGTCAAGTGTTCATTTGATTTAGAGCTATATAATGCGTCAACATTGTGGAAAACTAGAAGGGGGGGGGGGAGGGTTTGAATAGTTTTACTGGTTTTTCGTTAATTATAAAAGTTTACTTGTGAAAAATTTTGATTCAATTATTTGTGAAATCAACCAACAACAATATGAATACTAAACTATACTAATAAGCATAAACAATAAAAGTAAAGGGTAAGAGATGGAAATATCAAACCGAGGCAAAGAGATTTATAGTGGTTCGGTAATGAAGTTCTTCATCGCCATACTCCACTCCCAGAGTACCCAACTCGAGTGTTCTAAGCACTATGTCAACAAACTCCCTTCAGGCGGAGAAAACCATACAACGTTGCTTACCCCTATTTCCGACACTAAGCTAATTGCCGATTACTAATCTTGCTAGTACTAATCTCACTCATGATCCACACGATCCTTACTTCTCATACGATCTACATGATCCTCACTTATCACACGATCTTCACAAACTAATTTTGATCCACTTGATCAACACACTATCACACAAGGTACAAGAGATCTCCAAGATCTCAACAAGATCATAATATGATCCTTACACACAATCTAAACAAGAGATGGACAACTTGATGTATGCCTAGATACAAGTATGTAACAAATGTTACAAGTGCACTACCTTAACACTACAACACCTTGTATCTTCTTGATACTTTATGTTCTTCTCTTGCACTAGAGGAATGAAGGTGATCACTTGGTTAGATGAAAGGATCACTCTTTAAATAAAAGAAAAGTAACTAAATGATCAAAGGAAAGTGTATGTGATAGAGGATTTGAACTCAGAAAGTTTTGTGTGAAAAAAGGATTGCTAAAAACTGTAAAATTGTCTATTATTTATAGGCAAAAGAAAAGTAGCTGTTATGGAAGGGACAATACCACTAAATGCATCACGGTACCACGGGTAGTGGTACCGTGCCAGACAAGGGACGCTCCAGATTTTGTTTTTAGTGGTGAAAGTTTTTTTGAGGAAGTTTAGAGCTGATTTTGGGGGGGGGGGGGGGGGGGGGGATAGCTGTTGGTGATTTTAAACTTATTTTTCAACTTAAAAGATTTCTTTTTAATTAAAAAATAATTTGTAAAATGTATTTTTGAAAAAATGTTTTGTCACATTAAAAATGTGAAGTTTGAAGTTTGAATCACAAATTCACTTCTTTGATCATTTGTCAAGTTATAAATTTGCTTGTTCTTACTTAGAGTGATTTACGTAGAAACATGATATTTCGAATAAAAACATGTTTACGTTAATTTTTACGTAACATATTTTTATATTGTGTTATCATCAAAACTTAGAGGTGTCGAAAAATAGAAATAACGTTTTTAGACATTATTTGTATCAACAAACGTTGTATGTTCGCTATAGTATCTTATTTCAGTCATAATATAATTGTTACAGTCGTTAATACATTATTTTATTTTGTGTACAGGTTATACAAATGTATATTGGTGTTCGTTAAGGGGTATAAGCACAGGAAGTTTGATGCACAATACCAAGACTATCAAACAGATTACTCATTTTGTTATTCACAAATTCATTTCCGTTATCAGATTTGACAATTTTAATACCACATTTAAACTGATTAAGAATTAGATTAATATAACTGACAAACAAATTGTAAACTTCATCTTTGGTTTTAATAAGATAGACCCAAACAGCCCTTATAGTCATCAACAATAGTCATAAAATATCTAAAACCATCTCTACTAGTGACTTTATAAGGTCCCTAAAGGTAAATGTGACCAAGGTCACCAATAGTTGAACTCTTATGATCACTCAAAGGAAAGGGTTCTCTGGTCTGCTTGGCCTTGTGACAGATGTCACAAGGTGAGACATGAGAGTCCTTAGTGAACTTAAGATCAGACTACAACAAGTTAATAGCTTGATCAATGGATGACCAGGTCTGTTATGCCACATAGATTTAGACACAAAGCAAGTGACATACATATTACCTATTGTTTGATTATTGGAAGAAAAGAAATAGGGAGAATCAAACAAATATAGACCACCATTCTCACTACCAGTCCCTATGAATTTGCTTTGAGTCAAATCCTGAATGTAGCATTTAGTTTCATTATAACCAACAAACATTCTGCTATCTTTTATAAGATTATGAACAGACAAGAGACTGACATAGTATTCAGGTACAACCAACACATCATATAAAATGATTTTATCAGAAAGTTTTAGATTCCCAACATATTTGATTTTAGCAAGGATACCATTAGGGTGACGCACAGTTAAGTTTAAATTAGATATATCAATGATACCAAACATGTTAAGAGTAGAAATAGTCATGTGTTGGTTAGCACTTGAATCAATGATCCAACCAATACCGAGTTTACACAAAACAGTGTTGTTGTTGAAAATTTTGTGAAAGTTTAAATTGAAGAAAATATTATTGTTCATAAAACTTGGCATACCTGCCATGTTAGCCTGCATACTTCTAGAAGGCATATCACTAATAAGAATCATAAGTTCCATCAGGTGATCATTAGTAAACGACATAGTAGAACCATTTTCATTAGCAAAAGTGCTAAAATTAGCATTAAAAGAGGGTGTACAACCATTTTGTTTTGGACCAGGGTTACTTTTATAACCAGGAGGATACCCAACAAGATCAAAACATCTGTCAACAGTGTGACCAATTTTACCATAGTTATTACAAATCAAATTTGGGTTAGATCACTTGTTACTCACATTGTTATTATTATAACCAGTGTTGCAAAAATCGGCCGAATCGGCCGATTAATCGGTAATCGGCCCAGGACCTTGGAGAGAATTCCACGGAAATCGGTTGATTAATCGGCCGAGTCAAGAAAATCGGCCGATTAATCGGTAAAAAATCGCTAATCGGCCCCGGACTGCCTCAGTACCGATTCACGATTTTTGCAACATTGATTATAACCAGAATTAACAAACTTTTTGTTATGAGCATTTGAAAACTTTTTATTATCAAACATCTTATTACCATTATTAGACCAATTTTTTTTAGCAACAAAACCAGAAACTTGAGGTTTAGACTCAAAATCGGAAGAAAAAGCAATGCCTCTGTGAGACTCTTTACCGGAAACAATAATAAATGCCTCTTTGACATCATGAAGAGTTTATCTAGAGAGAACACTACTTCTAATAGGCTCAAAGACATCATTAAGACCTATGAGAAATTGCATAAGTTTCATAAGTTGATTATGTTTTAAAACATCTTATCTAGCAGCACATACACACTTAGGCAGTTTGGTCATAATGTCAAATTCCCTCCATAGGGAGTTAAGCTTATGATAATATTTAGAAATAGTTAATTCTCCTTGTTTGAAATTGTTAATTTTCTGCATTAAGTTCATAATTATAGACCCATCAAGTTTATCATAAGTTTCCTTAAGTTCAGCCAAAACCTCAGCAACATTAATAGAAAACATTTGACCAAGATATAAATCCTCGGAAATAGAATTTAATAACCAAGATAGCACAATAGAGTTACATCTTTCCAACTGATTAGATAGAACAACATTAGAAGCATAACTAGCCTTAACACAAGTACCATCAATAAATCCAATTTTATTTCTTGTATTAATGGCTAATTTCATAGCAGTAGCCCAAACTCTATAATTCTCAGTACCAGTAAGTTTCACAGATATAATAGAGCTAGAACTTATATAATTAAAATGCAGATGTAATGGATTACCCAAATCAAGATTACTGATAAGATCTTCATTACTAGTACTACCAGAATTAACCATGATTAAAGAAACATATAAAACATAAACAAATAAGAAACAGACAGAAAATAAACACAGAATCTCCTAACACCTTCAAACACAAGTAAACCACCAATTAATCAACACTGAACTTCTCAAGACTGCCGATTAAACCTAACCTCCAACAATCTATACCAACAATAGACAAAAAAATAAAGAACAAAAAAATAAAACTCACACCCCAGAATAACAAATCCCAGTAGAGTGAACTGGGTGTGACCAGAGCAGGTATCTTTGCCACTTTTATGGTGGTAGGTCAAGATGTTAACCACACCGTTTGCACCCACTCAGCCGAAACTAAGTTATCTTAAAGAAGAGAGTATGACTTACAGTGCTATAACAAGATCTTGCAGAATAGTTCACAATACTCTTAATTCGCTTAGTTAAGATATATTGTGACATAACCAGGTCCCAATTAATTAGAGAAAACACTAGAACCAAGAATCCCCAATTCTTGAAAAAATAGGGTTTCAAGATCCAAACCCTAAATCACTAGATCTGACTGCAAATCAACCTAATCAACAATTAGCCCAACAAAGATTGTTGAATCAACCTTAGTTAACACCGATCTACTATCAATTGCAAAAACCCCTAAAAACTATGAAACCCTAAAACCAGAATCTCCAATCAAATCGAGCCAAATGCTTTGATACCATGTAGAAATTATGAAACATTTAACACTGAATCCAACCAACCACCCACCCACTGATTCAATTTATTCAATGTAAAGTATCAATACAAGAAACAAGAAACTGAATAAATCACAACTGATGATCTATCAATACAAAGATAGAAACTAAAGACTAGATCAAAAGGTATGATCAGTCAAATGATTACAATATCATACAGATTGGGTTGAAGACAGAATGAGAGAAAACAATTATCAGAGATTGATTGTTGAATGAAACCCTAGGACTTGATTTTCCTTATATAGGATGCATCTATCCAAGTGTCCAGCTTCAGTCCCTTCACAATACAAAAGATAATAAACACACACCAAACTAAAAGGTTAGTGTTAGCAATTTCTGCATATAGCAGAAACAGTCCATGTACTTAAGTGAAAGTTTGAAAGCATAATTTAACAAAGCATATGCTAGTTGTTAGCTAGTTTGATGTATATTTATACAATAAAAATGATAACTATGGACTGTCATAGTTGATGTGCGGTATGAAAATTATATATTTGAGAAAGTTAATACGTAGTTCACCATTTCAGAAAAATAAAAATAAAGAAAGGTACATGTTAGTTACCATTCATAATGCATTTTAGCATATTCATAGATGTATGAGAAATGATAAATCATCCTACTAAAACCTCATACTTATCTTCCTACTCAAATGATCTTGACAAGTGTCAGAACTGACGGTTTAAATGCGGAGAGAGAATGAGAGGAAAAAAATATTATAATATTGTTATATGTGTAAGAGAATTAATAGGAAGACATTGTAGGACGATTTAGCAATGGGAGGTGATTTGCACACTCCTCTTTTTTACTTGCACACTCACAATACAAGTAATTAAAGCATGCTGTCAATATGGTACAACTGCCTGATGCATTAATTGGAGTGTCCCAATCAAAAATCAATGTGTGCCAATCAATTCCCTTTAGCAATGCTCTAAATGTATAATAAGGATAATAATAATACATTCTATAATTAAAGTTTGTGAAAAAGTGGGTTTTTTTATCTTTTCATTAGGAACGAGTATTTGTATCTAGTATTTTAACATTGGTAAATATTTATCATGTTTACTTTTCTCTTTTAGAAAAACAACGTAAATCATAAACTTATTAATTATTATACATAATAATCAACATCACACGAGATTTCAAGTCCGGTAGTGAGTGGAATTGACTCCCAATATTGGAATATAGATGCTATTCAGTGTAACTTTTTGTTTAAAAAGTAGTTACTTGTCTTTGTCTCGCGGTATTTTTTTTTATATTTTAGTTCTATTAGTGAAAAATATAATCATTTTATTTTCTTTTCAGATTTCATCAATGAGGTTGAGGTTCATGAGATCATGTGTTTCCAATCAAGCTTATTAGTTTTTGCAAGAGCCATAAACACTTTTTAAAATTAAATTTGTTTGGCACACATGTTTATTTATTTATTTTTTCTTAATATAGGCACTTTTTAAGCTATATGTCTCGATAAGTCCAAACTAATGCAAATAAGCTTTTAAAATATATAATTACTTAAATACCTTTCAATATATAATAGATTAACACGCCAAAGTTTAAAATATACGTGATTTAAATTTGACGTACTTTTATGTCATTTTACAGTAATAAGCTAATTAATTTTGCAAACACCTCTATAATACTAAACTTATAAAATAAGCTTCAACCATAGCTACAACTTTAATTCCAACTAATTTCGTAGTACATGCCTATACGTCAACCAACTAGTCTTATATTCTAAAGACGATTATACATATACATTAAACAAAAAGTAAGATAATACTTACGTAAAGACTAAACAAAAACTCATATCAACAATATCGATCATTAAAATACGAACACCTTAGTAATTACAATTACAAAAATAAAACAATCGAAGGATAAACCCTGCTATCCAATCTAACAAACGTGTAACCACTTAAGGGCAATGACCCAAGATCCGACCAAGTATAGATGGTTGACGGTTAACATACCAACGATTGTAAAACCACCACAAGCTAAAACAACTTTGACATTTTCTAATTCCTTGACTCTTGTTAAGATTACCTTTATCAAACACAAGAATCCTAAAAGGGATAATGTTGTGGTGAAGTACTAAAGAGTAAAGACTACCATAGATTGAACGGACTATAAACAACCCTAAATGTACGTCATAAACCGTCTAAGAGCTTGAGAGACGAGTCTAAACTATGCCAAAAATAGCACGAACCATGAACGCTCGACTAAAATTCATGAAATGTAACCTTTTATACAATTTACTCATGAAACATTGATGTTACCGACATACGTGTCCTAATAAATTATTGATCCCTTATTCCCTTGTGTCACTGTGATGCGCGATATATAAAAAAATTAGTTACTAACTTATTTTTGTTAAAAGTTACGTATAAATATTAATAAGTAAATGTCTAGTATCGAACCCGAGACCTCGGGATTGCACACTTTACAAACAAGAATAATGTAATATAAATATGTATATATTAAATGTATTGAATATATATATTTATGACACTTAATGGACTAAATGGTCGTTAGTTATTAAACGTATGGACTAATTATCATTAGGGACGAAAGATATGGACTAGAGTGTAACTTGGGAGTCAAGAAAGATCTAGAACACCCTTGTGGGTGCCTAGGCCGGTCGAAGCCCACACCATGGGTCGACCCATGCTTTGCTTGAGCTCCAAGATTCACCTAGTATATATACAAGGCCAAGGATTAGGGTTTCACATCTTTTGTGCACACACACAACCCTAAAACCTTTTCTCTTCTCCTTGTTTTCTTGTGGCCGATCGGTTCTCCCCCCCCCCCCCCCCCATAGGGTTGGATCGATTTTTCATGAGCAAAAATATTAAGTGTTTTGTTTACTTGCATCAAATCTTTATTCGTTGGTAGTTTGTGTGTACAAGAACGAGGTAATTACTTACTTTAGTAATTATCAAGAGATCGATAAACAAAACGGTAAGGGGTTTATCATTGATCTATTTGTACAAGAATCAAGGTTTATTTGAAGTGCATCGGGTACGTTTACTATTTATGTTTTAGTTAATCTTTATACGTGTTATTAATTGATCCTAGCTTCCGCAATAAGTGTACTTTGATTGTCAAACTCTAACAGTGGTATCAGAGCCATGGATAACATGTAATTGATTATTAAAACGTAATAAAAATCGGATCTTTAATTGTTTTAGATACATATTTTTTTTTCTAGGGTTTTCTTTAAAATTTTTTTTTATAAAATTTTGTAACCCTAACCCTAATTTTAGGGGGGGTCGATTTCCACTAAAAAACCCTAATTAGGGTTTGTGGTTTTCTTGATTATATAGTAATCATATAGAAACCCTAGGTCTAAACCGGTTTTTGTGAACGTACTTGTGACCTATGTGCTAATTGTTAGGTTAATCCGTGACGAAACATGCATGTTAGTCATGGATCTTATTTGATTATTTATGTCACATGTTTTAAATAGATCTAAAATTGGGGAAGACTCCATATATATTAAAATCAATTTATATGCTATGTGGTGTGTATATTATCTTTGGCCTACGCAATTGATTCGTCAATGTATGTGGCTCCTCTTCCATTAAGAAGGGAAGGCCTTAGGTGATTACATGCATAATTATACCTAGAATTGATTTTATTAGGATCTTTTTAATATGATTTGCATGTGGCTAATTGTTTCACGTTTTATTATTAGTTGTTTATTTTCTTTAAATTACTTGCTTTTTTATTGTTTTCTTAATTGTTTGACTTGATGTAAGCAATAAAAAGGGTGATTTTCATAAAAGAAAATAATATAGACTAATAACGGTGAAACTAAAGTGATAAAGTAAGAATCTTGCAAGGTCTTAAGTGCCGATAGTGGTCCGATTCGCACGGTAATCAGCTCCCAGGCGAGACTAGCAAAATTCATACTTTATTATAAGATTTTGAGATTGAATCCATAAACTTTTGCTTGATTGATGTTTTGTACAAATATGCTTTTAAAATTAAGTCCTTTAAGACGATATTCATAACCGTGATTTGGAGGCTTAGAAAAGAGCCTTAGAGTCTGCCTTGGTTATCACAATCTTGAATATGTCTTAAACGAATTACTTTTAAAATCATAATTGTAGAAAGTCATCTTAGGGTTTGTTAAACCTCAAGTAAAACTTTGTGTATTAATTTCATGAATTGGTAATAAAAAGGTTTTGAAAACTTATGCTATAAAGATGAGTGCATGCATCTTTATACATATTTTGATTTACACATCAAAATTTAATACCCTTATAATTTAAGTTACATGCCATCTACCTATAAGAAACACTTGGAATTTTAATTTAGTAAACGTGAGACCTAGGCTAAATTACTATAACAAGGTAAAATTCTTTTAACGCGTGAGACCATAATTGTAATTTTACAGTTTCTAAGGTAGACGACTTAATAAAGTTGTGCGTGAGACCTAGAACTTAAGGCATGAGATGGGATGAAACATGCTTACAAGGCAAATTGATGAATCAATTTGATGTAATTCCCATAATGATCTAGGAATTGGAAATCTTGTTTGCCAATTATTGTTCAACAGATTACTATCTTTTGTACTTTCACCACTAGCAGATCAACTGATGTGGTGGAACTATGTAAAGTTAGATCCTAGGTTTTCAAGAAAATTTTGGTGGTTATATGAATATAACTTTGGGTATTTTATTTTCTTGAAGATATTTATTATCGAAAATACTAATGTTTGAACTTTTATCTGTAGATATGGCTCAACCCGATACCCCATCTGTGATTTCTGCTTTCAAGAGTCATCTTGAGAGAGAGAAACTGACTGGAAAGAATTTCAATGATTGGTACCGCTCACTTAGAATTGTCTTGAGGTCGACCGGTAAAATGGACTATTTGACCGAAGAATGCCCAGCTGAGCCTGCTGCTACTGAACCAGAAGCAGTCAAGGCGGCATGGAGGGTGGAACAAGCTAAGTTCAATGAGGTTGCTTGTTTAATGCTCACTAACATGAGTGCTCAATTGCAAAAGAAGTTTGAGTACTTTTTCCCAAAAGATATGCTTGATGTTCTTAGGCAATCTTATGAGAAACTACCAGCAGTTGAATTGTATGATGAATTGGACAAGCTACATAACTGCAAGCATGGTGATGGTAAACCAGTTGAAGATTATGTGACTGAGATGAAGGAATCTTTTGATCAGCTTCACAGAATTGGATTTGGTTACCCTGACAATGTGCAAGTGCACTTGATCAACAGGTCCCTTAACAAGGACTTTGCTGGTTTTGTGCAGAACTTCAATATGCACTGCTCGGGGAAGACAGTATCTGAATTACTCGCATTGCTTATTGAGTATGAGAAAAGTCTACCAGCCAAGGTCAAGAATCCTACCCCGCAAGTGTTGGCAATTCATGGTGGGAAAATCCAGAAGAAATCGCATGTGAACAAAGGCAAAGGGAAGGTTAACAAAGGCAAGCAGGTCATGGCCTATCAACCTGAACCCAAGATGAAGCAACATCAGCCTAAGCAGAAAAAGGTGAATCCACCAAACAAGAAGGATCAGGCATGTCACCATTGTCATGAAAAGGGCCATTGGAAGCGCAATTGTCCTCTCTATATTCATGACTTGCGACTCAAGAAGCAGGGGAATGAAGCTGGTAACCCCAGCTCATCAGGTGCATTCTTTATGATTGAATTATTCACTCTTACTCCTAAATTGAATTCATGGGTATATGATACGGGATGTGGCATTCATATTTGCAATTCCTTGCAGGGGTTTAAAGTTGAGAGAAAGCTGGCCTATGGACAACAATTCTTGCACGTTGGTAACGGAGCGCATGCAGGAGTTGAAGCTATAGGAGTTTATGATTTAGTGTTGCCTTTGGGCTTAGTACTATCTTTAAATAATTGTCATTATGCACCGTCAATTGTTAGAGGTGTAATTTCATTTTTATGTTTGTTGAACCTTGGTTTTGAGCATACTATTTCTAGCAATGGAATTTCGGTTTCTTTAAATAGTGTTTTTTATTTTAATGCTATTGCTGTGAATGGTGTCTTTGAAATTGATATGAATGATAATGATAATGCTTTTGTTAAAAATAATTCAATGTATAGCATCAACAATAAGAGAATCAAGAAAAGTCTGGATTCATCTTACCTTTGGCATTGTCGACTTGCTCACATTGGCAAAGATCGCATGAAAAAGCTGCAACATGATGGGCTTTTAGAAAAGATCAATGATGAATCATTTGATAAATGCGAATCTTGCATTGCTGGGAAGATGACTAAGAAACCCTTTAAAAATAGGATTGAAAGGGAGAATGATCTACTTGGTCTTATTCACACAGATGTGTGTGGACCACTTAGACATGTGTCAAGGAGAGGTGCTAGCTACTTCTTAACATTTACGGATGACTACAGCCGTTATGGTTATGTTTATTTACTTAAACATAAACATGAGGTGTTTGAGACATTCAAAGTGTTTAAAGCAGAAGTAGAGTTGCAACTAGGAAAGAAGATTAAAGCTCTTCGATCCGATAGAGGTGGTGAATACCTGAGTCAAGAGTTTATAGATTACTTAGCAAAGGAGGGAATTGTCCAGCACCTTACTTCTCCATATACTCCACAACAAAATGGTGTATCTGAAAGAAGGAATCGTACATTGCAAGATATGATACGATCTATGTTTAATCTAACAACTCTTCCTTACTCGTTTTGGGATTATGCCTTGGAATCTGCAGTTCGCATTTTAAATATGGTTCCAACAAAGAAGGTTGATAAGACTCCATATGAAGTATGGACTGGGAAAGCTCCTAACTTGTCTTATCTAAAGGTCTGGGGTTGTGAGGCGTATGTTAAACGTGACTCAGCAGACAAACTCCAACAAAGATCTGTAAAGTGCATCTTCGTAGGTTACCCTAAGGAAACTATGGGTTACTACTTTTATTACCCAGCTGAAAACAAGGTTTTTGTTGCAAGGTATGGAGACTTCTTAGAAAAGGAGCTCATATCTCAAGAATTCAGTGGGAGAGTATATGATCTGGAAGACGATCATGAAGATGTAACACCTTCTGAAAACACTAGCCAACTTCCTGAAGAACCTGAAAGTTTAGGTCCTCCACCAGAAGTTGAAGTGATTCCTGTTCGCAGATCTTCAAGATCTGTGAAGGCTCCTACACGTCTATGTTTAAATGTAGAGTGTGATGACAACTTGTCAGGGGATCTTGATGAACCTACAAGTTATAAAGCTGCCATGAATAGTCCTGAAAAGGAAAAATGGCAGGGAGCTATGAATGAGGAAATGCAATCCATGAAAGACAATGAAGTCTGGGAAGAAGTAGACCTACCTCCGGGTGCCAAGCTAGTTGGGAGTAAATGGCTCTACAAGAAGAATACTGATATGGATGGCATTGTACACACCTATAAGGCCCGTTTGGTAGCTAAAGGCTTTACTCAAACTTTTGGTGTTGACTATGAGGAGACCTTTTCTCCTGTAGCTGACATAAGGGCAATTAGGATTCTTATAGCCATAGCCGCTTACTATGACTATGAGATTTGGCAAATGGATGTCAAAACCACCTTCTTAAATGGTCGCCTAGATGAAGACATCTATATGGCGCAGCCTGAGGGGTTTGTGAATCCAGAATTCCCAGATCGTGTATGCAAGCTTAAAAGATCCATTTATGGATTAAAGCAAGCATCACTACAATGGAATAAAAGATTTGATAGTGAAATTAAGAAGTATGGATTCACTCAAAATCTTGATGAGCCATGTGTATATCACAAAGCTAGTGGGAGTAATGTAATTTTATTTATATTATATGTCGATGACATATTGATCATGGGGAACGACATTCCAAGTTTACAAAAGGTTAAGGAATATCTTGGAAGTTGTTTTTCTATGAAAGATCTAGGAGAAGCTGCATTTATTCTGGGAATCAAGATATATAGAGATAGATCTCAGCGATTAATTGGATTAAGCCAAAGTCTTACATTGATAAAATATTGAAGAGATTCAGTATGCAAAATTCCAAGAAATGATATTTGCCGATGCAGGAGCAACATGGCTTGAGCAATAAAGTTTGTGCTTCAACACCTGAAGAGGTGCAACGCATGAAGAAAGTCCCTTATGCTTCGGCCGTGGGATCTATAATGTATGTGGTGAAAAGCACAAGGCCTGATGTGGCGTTTGCTCAGAATTTAACCAGTCGATATCAGCAGAACCCAGGTGAAAAACACTGGACTGCTGTTAAGAATATTCTTAAGTACCTTAGGGCTACTAAAGAGATGTTCTTGGTATATGGGGGTACTCCATCTGCAGAGCTTGATGTAACAGGTTACTGCGATGCTTCTTGGAAAGGTGATAAAGATGATACGAAGTCTCAGACGGGTTATGTCTTTGTCATTAATGGAGGAGCTGTTGATTGGAGGAGCAAAAAGCAGAGTGTACTAGCGATGTCTGCTACAGAAAGTGAGTATATAGCTGCTTCAGAAGCTGCAATGGAAGCTGTTTGGATTAGGAAGTTTGTTTCAGGGCTTGGGGTTATGCCTTCGATTCAGCGACCTATAAAAATGTATTGTGACAACTCAGCCGCAATTACATTTGCCAATGAACCTGGAATCATGAGAGGCACCAGACATTTCCCGATTAAGCACCACTATGTCAGAGAACAAGTTGAGATAGGTGAAATCGAAATGCTCAAAGTTCACACAGATGAAAACTTAGCTGATCAATTTACAAAGCCTTTACCTGGCACCAAGCTTTACAAGCATGCTGAAGGAAATTAGCTGATAGTTTCATGCCCATTTGTGATTAGTATTTGGATAAAGGATGTAATGTACAATTATTAATATTTACTGAAATAAAATATTGGTTATGTTTATTTGTTCATTGTCTTATTAATAATATATCCTATATTTGCATGTTTAAGATCCGTGAATAATTTATTATTCTAAATAGTCCGTTGTCGATTAATGATATGGGAATATCATTAAACTAAGACAACTTTGAGTATTGGTTAAGGATATACTTGAAAGTATATTGATGCGCAGTCATACCCTTTCACATGATATTCAATGAATTGAGTATTGGACTTATCCCAACAATATGATTTAAATTTATTGTGAGAATCATATTTAATAGTTATCCTCAGACTTGAGATACCAGATAAGTGTCATGGATGTAGTGCATTTTGTGGAGCAATCTACCGCTTACCGTAATTGGAAGTCATAAGGATTGTTTTTAGAATGTTGCAAAGTTCATGGGTTATTCTTGTAGTCAAGAGAGAATTCGCTCCTTCTGATTTGTTCAGAAGTTTAATACTGCTGGGCCCCTCGTAGGGTAGACAAAATGTTTGCGTGGCCACGCCCAAAGTCTATCTGGAATACGTTCAGATGTTTTGATAATTTTGTTCAATCATAAAGAGATGAGAAACAGAATTTAATAAAGAATCTCACATCTTTATTAATGTAGTATTAGAGGCGAAAAGATAATAATAATGATGAATCATTAAAGGTTTTCCAGGAAACCTAGCTCAGGTCGAACTAGGGGCATTGGAGTGTTGCAAGATGCTAACCAGTGTCACTTTACTATTAATAGATATACGAGTGGGAGCTGTTAAAAGTTACGTATAAATATTAATAAGTAAATGTCTAGTATCGAACCCGAGACCTCGGGATTGTACACTTTACAAACAAGAATAATGTAATATAAATATGTATATATTAAATGTATTGAATATATATATTTATGACACTTAATCGACTAAATGGTCGTTAGTTATTAAACGTATGGACTAATTATCATTAGGGACGAAAGATATGGACTAGAGTGTAACTTGGGAGTCAAGAAAGATCTAGAACACCCTTGTGGGTGCCTAGGCCGGTCGAAGCCCACACCATGGGTCGACCCATGCTTTGCTTGAGCTCCAAGATTCACCTAGTATATATACAAGGCCAAGGATTAGGGTTTCACATCTTTTGTGCACACACACAACCCTAAAACCTTTTCTCTTCTCCTTGTTTTCTTGTGGCCGATCGGTTCTCCCCCCCATAGGGTTGGATCGATTTTTCATGAGCAAAAATATTAAGTGTTTTGTTTACTTGCATCAAACCTTTATTCGTTGGTAGTTTGTGTGTACAAGAACGAGGTAATTACTTACTTTAGTAATTATCAAGAGATTGATAAACAAAACGGTAAGGGGTTTATCATTGATCTATTTGTACAAGAATCAAGGTTTATTTGAAGTGCATCGGGTACGTTTACTATTTATGTTTTAGTTAATCTTTATACGTGTTATTAATTGATCCTAGCTTCCGCCATAAGTGTACTTTGATTGTCAAACTCTAACAATTTTTGAGTTCGACCTTTGCTTCTAATTTATTTTTGGCTTTGACAAATGATTTATATATTTGGTTTTTGAGAAGGTGAGATGTTCAGACATGTATGTTCGCAAAAAAGACAAAATATCAAAACGTTGTTTACTTAATTGAATTAGACGAAGTGAGTAAAGTGGTTCTAATGTCTTTATCAGTTGGGACATTTCCGACACTTATAGTTATTGTTACGTCATCGTTTCATCACTACTCCTTTTAACTTTTGTATTAAGAGGGATGGTGCAATTCGGCATATGGTGTTCGCCGTTCATACGTGGCATCAATTTTGCCTCTTCATGCCTCTTCACTACATCGCCCCCCTCTTCACATCTCTTCATTTGATCCTTCTTCATCTGCACGGCGAAGCAAGCATCTGACCATTTTTTTTTTCGTGAGTATAAAATAAAATATAGTGTAAGTGGTGGACCTCAAATGAGTAAGTTGAGGTTAGTTGTTGGTGAGAAGAATGTTAATTGTGAAGATGGTGTAAGGTGATATGGCACCCGTGAGACCCAAATGAAGAGCTTGAACTCTCCACTACAACTTATGCTCTAACATTATTTTCTATGTCCTGGCTTTGCACCTCCCTCTACCTTCAATTCCTCCTGGATTCCGTAACAACTAATACGTTCTTGTTAAATCCATAATCTTGAGGATCACATAAGAAGGTAAGCGAGATAAAACAAAAAAAAGTACCATTGGTTGGTAATTTAATTTTTTATGTGTGTGCTTTTTAAGTGCATGTAATAAGGATATGTGGATGAAAAATAACATAAGATTGCTTCAAAAGAATTGATTTAAATGCACAAAATTCTTTTTTATTTGAGGTTTAGTGGTTTACCAATATTTTATGTTTATATCAATATATCCTATAAAACTTTTTTTTATTTGACCACTACCCTAATGATTGGGGTTTACCAATATATTATGTTTTATAATCTTAGATTGGGTACTTTTTTGCTTATCTTAATCTCACAACAATCTACTCGTACAAAATATGTAGGACCAGTACATATTTTATCTTTACAAATTCAAGGACACCCAAGTTTGATTGGTTACCGACACTTGTCATGAAATTTTGTTATAATAACATTTAGAGTTAATTACATAAGTCATCTTTGTCGTTTATTTTCATGTTTGGTTCTTAACTCTTAAAAAGTACACCGGTAGTCTATGTAGTTGTTCATTTTGTATAAATCGATGAGGAGTACTTTTTTTTCGATATCTGTAAGGACCAAAAGGTCGTTAATACGAGCGTGTGACTAAACGGACGATTTATGTAATTAATTTTTAAAATTTATTTCTATCTATTTTTAATTTATTACTTATTTAATTACTTTTTTGTTACTTTTTATTTTATTATTCTTTCGGTTTTTCGATTTCTTTTACTTGGTTTTCAGTTTCGGTTCTTTTATTTAATTTATTTTTAATTTTTCAATTTAATTTTCGTTTTTTTTTTTTTTTTTTTTTTTTTTTTTTTTTTCTTTTTTTACTTGTTTTTTGGTTGTCGGTTTTTTTTATTGGTTTTGAATTGCAATTTCGATCTCTTTTTATTTTTATTTTTGTTCATTTATTTTTGGTTTTTTATTTATTTGTTTATTTTCGGCTTCGGCTTCTCTTACTTTTACTTTTATTACTACGTATAAAAAACAAAGAAATACGAAAGAGAAAAAAGTGTATTGTACATGTAAAAAAAATGATAAAGATATTAATAGTAACACCCTTTTGTAATGGGAAGTGATTGACACACTCAAATAGTTGATTTGCACACTCACAGTACAAGAAGATAAAATAGAATGTGAATTATGTACGATCAATTAATGCATAAATAAGAGTGTCCTAATAAATTTTAAAAGTGTGCAAATCAATACTTTTTTGTAATCTATTTTAAGAATCTATCGACATCAATTATCTTGTCGTAATATGGGATGGCATAACTAACATCTGCAAAAAAAGTCGTTACTCCATAAAAGTCTTCTCTCTTTCAAGTACATTTAAAAAAAATCAAGGATCCATAAAGGGGGATGTATGGGCACCAACCGCATATTAAACCGAGGGCCACACCACCTTTGAACCTCATTCCAAAACACCAATATTTTGATTTTAACGTGAGGTAAATAGAGATACATCGAAACGTGATCATTTTGACAGAGGTTTGATTTGAACATAACAAAATAAACTGTCTAGATGAGTTTGGTACTTGGGTATACGTAGCAAGCAAATATAAGAGGAGGTGATTTACACATTTTAAACTTTAATTAACATATTTCAATTCTTACAATATACAGTTATACATATCATAGGATGCTTAATGTACATGTACATTAAAATATGCCAATCAAATTTTAAAATGCGCAAATCACTTCTAAAATATAATAGTCTTGAGTTATATAGGTTTGTCAACAAGTTTGACAAGATAAATGGCATAGCTGGACCTATTATTTTGAAAGGTGTTTGCACAAATTTTTTTGAAAAAGATTATGCACAAATTTACGTTTATCTTTAAGTAATAAAATTTATACCATAAAAAACTTTTGAGCTAAACTAAAGTTACATTATTACAAAAAAAAATAAATAAATAAATAAATAAAATAAAATAAAAAATAAAAAATTGGTGCATGCGCTAAAATATTTCTATCTAGCTTCTGGTCTTCGTATTAATATGCACAAAAGTAAATTGTTGGGATAGCAGTACTAACATGCACAAAAGTAAATTGTTGGGGATAGCAGTAGATGATGAAAAAGTGAATTGAGTAGCTAATAAAATAGGGTGTTTGGCGTTTAAGCCTTCTTTTTCTTATCTAGGTATAAAAATTGGTGGCTTTATGCCTCGAATAAACTATTGGGACGAGATTATGAATAGATTAATATCTCGTGTTTTCAATTGGAAGATGAAGACTCTTATCAATTGGTGGTAGATTAATTCTTCTTAAATCGTTTTGGGTTCTTCACCAGCCAGTTTATTATATGTCTATGTTTAAAGCTCCATTATAGGTGTTAAAAAAATGGAATCCATTCGATGTCATTTTTTAATGGGGTTGAGCCTAACGAAAAGAAATGGGTGGATAAAATGGAGTAGGGTTCTGGTGTCGAAAGAGAAAGGGGGCTAGGTGTTTCGAGATTCTTTGCCTTAAATCGAGTTTTAATGTTTAAATGGGTGTGGCGTTCTCGAAAATGAAAGTAACTCTTTGTGGACTAGGGTTATTAAAGATGTGCATGGAAAGGAAGGTAAACTTGGTAAATCATCCAAGTCATCTCATCCATCTGTTTAAGTGGATATTGTTCATGAGTTGGATAAGCTTAAAAGTCAAGAGATCGATCTTCTAGGTTTGATTAAGAAAAATGTGGGTAATGGTGAAGACACTTTGTTCTGGGAGGAAGCTTGGAGGGGAGACACTGCTTTCAAGTTTCGTTTTCCAACAGTTTACGCGTTAAAATCTAGCAAGAAGATTACAATTCATGTGAAATTGGCCCATGATAATTTGGGTTGTTCTTTACATCGTGGACTTCAACTTCCTGTGATCCAAGACAGATGGTCGTGGTCTCTAGTAGGCTTTGGAGTCTTTTCTGTTGCTTCGGTGAGAAGGTATATAGACAAACATAAGTTAACAGATATTTCGTCTAAATCTTGTTGGGTTAATGCCTGCTGTCCCGATTAAAATTAATGTTTTTGCATGGAGAGTAAGCTTGGATTGCTTACCTACTCGGCTTAATCTTTCTTGAAGAAGTTTGGATCTTCAATCCATTCTTTGTCCAAACTGTGGTAAGGATGTTGGATCTACAAGTCACATTTTCTATGCTTGCTCTATGGCGAGAGATCTTTCTCGTAAGATTGTTATATGGTGGGATGTTAGTATTTCAGAGTTTTCGTCATATGAGGAAAGGACGTTAGAGTCGCTTTTGAATCTTCATATTCATTCTGATCATAGAGAAGTGCTGGAAGGTGTTTTCCACATATTGTGGTGGCTTGTATGGAGTTTTCGGAATAAAAGTTTATTTGATATGAGTATCCCTTCCATTGCGCTTATTTTTGACGATTTAATGATTCGCTCATTTTATTAGCGTAGAGCCGTAGATATAGATGCAAAGCTAAATTTAGATTAGTTAAAAATTCTTCTCTTGTTTCTTTGTAATGTTTGGTCTAGCTTCTTGCTAGTTGTTTAATAAAATCCGTTTTTTTTTTTTTTTTTTTTTTTTTTTTTTTTTTTTTTTTTTTAAGGGATGCATGTATGAAAATTAATGCTTTTTAAAAAATCACTTCATAACTCAAAGTTGGGTGTCGATACGTCCCCGGAGTAAAAAACAAAGTGATTTGTTGACACAAGTAAATATAACTACAAACCCTACAATACTACCGAAAATACTAAAAAAAGAAGTTGGTGACAAATTAAGAAAGTTTCTTAACTATCTCAAATAAATTGGTATCATAGGAAAAACGCACGTATTATGAATTAAACTCTGAAGAAAGTTGGTTAGGGTATTATGAATTAATACATTTTGTTAAGATAAAAGATAGAAGTTTCAAATTACTTTCTTCTGAAGAAATGGATGTACAATAATTGTCACATGCGCTCTTTATTGTGTCATTCTTTACCACTTTGCTTTTGTAGTACCACTTTACACTTATTGACAATGAACATTCTCATCCACCAAACCATAATAACCTGTAATATTCAAAATCATAGCAACCCAAACTTATTAGTATTTGATGAAATATCATTTTCGAATACTTGAACATGGTAATCTTTTGGTCGTGAAATAGTATTCTCATCGTGTGGCCGTTTTTCATCCCTATCAAAATCATACAAAGGCAGAATATCCACGAGGACCATGAAGGCACGTTGAGAGCAGTCCCGATCAATGCCACCTGAATATAAACGTTACTCAATAAGAAAAAAAAAATGTATCAGTTAAAAAAGATGCCGCGCAAGCTAGCATCTAGAGTCTAAAAAGTTATAAAGCAAATTTTTTTTGGAACAAGTGTTTTAGTTTTGTTTATTCTTACTTCTAC
Source organism: Artemisia argyi (assembly GCA_030686995.1). Taxonomy (NCBI): domain Eukaryota; kingdom Viridiplantae; phylum Streptophyta; class Magnoliopsida; order Asterales; family Asteraceae; genus Artemisia; species Artemisia argyi. Next base: position 170,924,091 of record CM060693.1, on the reverse strand, counting down.
AAATAGTCTGTTTCTCGTGTATCATGTGGAAATATGAAAGCGACAATCACTTCTATAGTTCCACATGATACATGAGCCTTTACTATTTGAAATACTAATAAGCAAAACACTATTTTCTTTGGTTCCAAAAAATTTGCTCTACAACTTTTTTAACTCCAAAATGCTTTAATTAACTGAAGTTATAACCTACAAAGGAGTAGTTAAATGTTGGGAAGTGACACAATTAATAAATATAAAACTATCAGTCACAAAATTATTTGCTCCGTGTCTACTTCATAAAGATGAAGATAAAATTCTACTGTATCATGATAATGAAAGCCTGCCTAACAAATGACTATTTTGAACAGACAATGAAATTAACCAAAAGGAGAATGCTCATGGCAAGATCTCAAACTCCTACTTTACAGGTCGCTAGCTGCAAGACCCGAGTCATGTTTTATTGTTACGGTTAGTAAACACAATGCTCGTAAACATATTGGCGTCCCTGAAAAAGGATTTCAATTGACGATTAAGAAGATATATGGCTATATAGAACTTTTAAAGCTCGAACACATACATTAAATTTACTAGCCATGTTAATATATAGTTATATACATATTCTTGTGCTAACAAAGGTGATACTATGAAACCACATCCATTCCCATTTAAACCTCTCTGCTCAGTGACATACAAGTCCTAAAAGGAATTTTAATTGACGACACACCTGATATATTGATTATTTCAAAACATCTCTCTTAACGCCTTACTCATCTCCTCTTAACATAACTGAATGTAAGTATAAATCTAGATCCTTGCGTCGACTATCTATGTATCATTTATATGCGAATCTAAAACATAAGTAAGGAGTAAAGATACCTTCAAATTGTTAGATTATGGACATTATTTTAGTAGTTGTATGTTAGGATCGAACTTGAGATCACGGGATTGCACACTTTTACGTATGAGAGTTAAAGATTAATAAATAAATATAAAGTTATAGTTATTTATTAATTATCACAAAATATAAAAGGATCGTTAAGTAATTATGATAATTGACTAAACGAGAAAAGAAAAGGACTTGTAAAGAAAAATTGGACATCAAGAAGGTTCCGGATCCCTCCCTAGAGGGGTGGCCGGTCGTGGGGTATGGGGAAGCCCAACCCACACCTTGCTTGAGCTCCAAGTTTTCTATGTGTATAAATACATGTTCATTTTTTAGGTTTTGGGTACTCTTGTGCACACACACAAATCCCTAATCATTTTCTTTTTTTTTTCCTTCTTCTTGTAGTCGACCCAAACAAACACCATAAGGGTTTCGTTTGGTTTGGTTTTCCAAAACAAATAGTTTGGTTGTTCTTGTGATTCAATAAATAGCATTACTTTAACTTGTTTTAGTACGTGTGTACAAGAACGTGGTACAATCACACTATTGATTGTATCTTAGATTGAATAACAAAAAGGTAAGGGGTTATTCTTACAATCCACATAAACCCTAATTAGGGTTCATAAGTTGAAGATTGCTTTAATTGATCCTTGTTCGGGCTAAAATCACAAAGGTGCGTTTACTATTTATTATTGATTAATTAATTACATGTTATATGATCTTGTTATAACGTTTTCACATTTGCTATCTTGATGTGTTTGGTTTATTTATATGATTGTCATGATATTATAATTCCAACAGTGGCATCTAGAGCCGTTATAATGTGTAATTAATTATCAAAACGCATAAAAATTGAATCTTGATTCGTTTAGTTACATGTTTTTAGGGTTTTTCGATTCCTAACCCTAATTTTTTTTTATTAGGTCGATTGACCTATTAGGGTTTTGTTTTTTGAATTTTTTAATATGATTAGAAACCCTAGGATGTCATGTAATTGGTTATGCGTTTTAGTAAACGATCTTGGTGCAATATGTTAATTGTTAAGCATAATCCATGAAAAGTGCATATTTGCATGGATTTAATTGTGTGATAATTTAACTTGTTTAAATTGTATATATTAATTAAATGTTAAGTTATATCAAAACATGTAAATTTATTAATAGATGTCGAATTGAGGAAGACTCCAATATTAAGTAATCAATTATAAGCTATGTGGTATTTGCTTAGTTTTAGCTTACACAATCGATTTATCGATGTATGTGGATCTTTTTCCTTTGAAGAAGAAATCCTTAATTGAATAAATGCATTATACACCTAGACTTGATTATTAATAGGACTATTGAGTAAAATTTGCATGTGGCTACATGTGTATACATATTTAATTGTTATGTTATATATATATATATATATATATATATATATATATATATATATATATATATATATATATATATATATATATATATATATATATATATATATGTGTGTGTGTGTGTGTGTGTGTGTGTGTGTGTGTGTGTGTGTTTATTTGGTTGTTTATTTTTTATTATGTATTACTTGTTTTTTGTTTATTATTATGTGAGACATGTTTATAAACGGAAAAGGGTAATTTTTTAATAGAAAAATATTATGGACTAAATAAATGGCGAAATTGTTTTGGTTTTAAAAATCAAAATTTCAAAGGTTTGCTGATTGATGTTTTTGTACGTAATGGTTAACTAGGCTCGACCGAAGTTTACACACTATAAGATGGGTATAAGGTTGGCTTCGCATTAAATTGTGGCCTTAGATAGACAACATTCTGTCTTAACGCTCGTTTGTGTGTAAATTAGACTTACCGAACAACCATTACATGTACACTGTCATCTTAAGGGTGAATTGACCACAATTCCAAAATGATTATCCGAAACACTAAGCTTTAGGGCTTATGCAAAAGTACGATATAAGTGGACGATAACTGTTGGTAATTCTTTAATTGGTGAACCTGATACCTCAATCAAAACTTTGCTATTTTACTCTTAGTAAATTGGTAATAAAAATGTTTTATAAAACCAATGTTATGAAGTCGTATGCATGCTTCTTTATACATTATTTTGATTACGCACATCAAAATTAATACCCTTATAAAATTAAGTTGAATTTCATCTAATTAAGAACACTTGAAGTTGTAATTTACGTCATGTGAGAACTTGGCGAGATTGCAATGGAGAGGTAAATTTCATAAATTCTTAGCTAGCAGATCAACTGATGTGATGGATTTATGAGTTTGCAGTTTTTAAGTTAGACGATTTAAATTGAGAAGGAAGTGAGATCTTGGACTCAAGGCATTAAGATGGGGATCAAACATGCTTACATTACAAAAGTTTTGTGATTGTAAATCACATAAATCTAGGAATTGCAATATGATATTGGCAATTATTGTTCGACAATTACCTTGTTGAATACTATCATTACTAGCAGATCAACTGATGTAATGGTACTATGTCAATTAGGATCCTAGCTTTAAGAAAATACTATGGTTTATATGAATATATTTACCAATGAGTATTTTATTTTCTTAAAGACCTAATTATCGATAATACTGAAATTGAATTTTGTAATTCATTTTAATGTATTAATGCAACGTTCAAACCGTAAACGCACTTTGGGCTTTGGTAAATTGATCTAGTTTTGTTTTCAAACATATGTTTGATTAAGAATAATTTACTTAAAAGACAAAAGAAGTCTCCTTTCTATGAAGGAAGAGTGAGACACAATCCTATTTCTTTTCATGAATGAAAAAGGATAATAGGAATATTAGATATGTCTAAATTTAATATATAACTCATAGCAAATTTTTAATAGTTAAGAAAATTGCGAATATTTTCATAGGGATTTTATCATCCTCATTCGGTGATTAAATTCTTAGTAACAAATATGATATTTAGTTAACAGAAAATTATGTATGATATTTTATGAGTTATTATAATTGAAGCTAGACTAATTACCGCAAAATGTTTAAAGACAAACTAGTTGTTTTGACTATTTTAAAGGTGCTACATACATTGTAGGATGGTAGACCTGTTAAGGAAGAAATTGCATGCCCAATTTTTCAAGTTAATAGCATTTGGTGGATAGTCCATCATTTACGTAGTAGAATACACTTTTAGTACATAAGTAATTGTTACGTATGTATATTCAAAGGTGAAGGAAAGTTAAAAACACACTATTTTCTTTCACTGGATATGAAACATTTACAATGTTGTCAAATTCAGTGGGAGTATTGTGTACTTATTACTGAATAAGGAATTATTGTAATGATCTTTAATTCAGTGGGAGTTACAAGCTTTGACATCTTGGTAGCTAAAGATAATTACTTTCCAAGTGTAGACACTCATCCTTTTAAGGATAGTCTTGTACGTTTCCTTACTAGACATTGTTGTTCTATAACTACTCGTTATGCTAAAATTTATGACACAATCATATTGACTACATAAAAAAATGCATGGCGTGTTGTTTATCAACTATATGAGGTTGTACCATGCACAAGTGGGAGAAATGTTATCTTTAATGTGTGCAAGAAACAACTCATAAAGATATGATTTAATGGATTCTCTTGACTACAAAGTAAGAGAATAATGTTCTAGTATGAATTATACTAATCTAATTCAAGAAACACTTGGTGTTACAATTTATGTTATGTGAGAGCTTAGCTAGATTGCAACAACAAAGTGAATTTCGTATTTTCATTACTAGCAGATCAACTGATGTAATGGAACTATGAGAATTTGCAGTTTCTAAATTAGATACCTATTAGAACATGTGTCAATATGATATTAAGACTACTCTAATTTGTATATTTATGAATTCATGAAATGACATAAATTAATAAAGTAATCTAATGCTGTTTCAATTTGAATATTTATTTGTTCTTGGAATGACATAAATAAATAAAGAAATAATGTTATTTACATTATTGTGAAGTAATATATTAACTTGAAATTACTATTGAAACCAAAAGATGGTGTTCGTAATTACTTTAGTTAAACATGTTTATGTTTCATTGTAAAGATATAAACATAAAGTCTTTTAATTGTTAAGAGACTTATAATAAAGTAAGACGTTATCTTGTTATGTTTTTTAATTAAAACATATACATGAAGTTATTAAATTGTTAAATGACTTATAACGTATAGTGGGATTACAACAATTTATGTTTTCTTGAAGAGACATAAACATGAAGTGACTTTGTCAAAAGTACTTGTGTTATAAAACCTGTAATTGACTTGAAAATACTATTATACCATTAAAATGAGTTAGTTGAAAAATAGACAAGCCAAAATGAAATATTGTTATCTTAAATATTGTTAGATTGTATTACAATATTAATACTAATGAAATACCAAATGTTTATGGTATGTTCAGTTAGGAAAATCAAACTCTAGTTATATTGTTTGATTAAAGATAACTATGACTTCTTTTCTTCCAAAAGTTATCAAGGTTAGAATGTTGAGTATGACTTGGACATATTTATTAAAACTCCAACCTAGAATATTAATAAGACATAATCATATGATGGAATGTGATGAATTATATTAAGTCTTAAATTGAAGTTTTAAATTTGTTTAACTGCTTATAAAGAGGTTATTAACAAAGTAAAGTCAGGAACAGCCAATAAGTATTTGTAATATCTCAAAAGAGAACATTGTATTGTTGCTTTATTTGCTAAGTATTTAAACATAGTCTTTAAATTGCTAAAAGCAAGTGGGAGTTTTGATCTTTAAACGATAAAATTACAAGATATATAATCTTCTAAAATACACTAGTAAATATCATGAAGAAGTTTGACATTTGAATGTTAAATCTCAACATGATAATAAAGTTTGACATTTAAATGTTAAATCTCAAGATGATGGAATTATCATTCATAGAATAGTAATATATCTCAGATATTTGATTAATATGCCGAGGGCTATAATTCACAGGATTATTGTAAACCTGATAATCATTATGATACATTACCAAATTTGAAATTGGGTAAAGTATACATGATATGAATGATTAAGATGTTGTCCATAAAGATAATCAATTTTAGAAACTTGGTTTATCTTAATAGTTAGACTAGAAAATAAAGATGAGTTTCTTCAAAGATAAGGTAACCTTTGTAGTTTAAATCTTTGTATAGAAATCATATGGACAAAATTGTGCAAGTATTTAATGTATGTTTTATGACAAGATTATTAATCACACTTAAGCAATTAATTGTGATTGAATATTCTTTTCTAAATACATTAAATATATATATATATATATATATATATATATATATATATATATATATATATATATATATATATATATATATATATATATATATATATAAAGATTATGATTGTCATATTTATGAAATTGACAATAGAATATCAAAACTCTTTCTTGAGTGATTACTTAAACGAGGACGATAAGTAATTAAAAATAGTTTATGAATTTAAATAAATCTTTGGAAGTGTACAAAGTGCAATAATCCATGGATGGATAAATGCATGCATCTAGAAGATTAGTCTTATGTTTAATTATTAAATTCATGTTTTGATTTATAATTGAAATAAGATAATTTCTAAGTATTCCTAAAAGCTAGTGGGAGTATTATGTTTAATTTCTTAAATCATATATGTTGTAGAACATATAAAAGTTAACATTCCATATAAGTTAAAGGTTAAGTCTTAGTTTGGAATGAAACTTTACTTGAAAGATTTAGAAAATAAGACATACAACCTTGGAATCAATGTTTATTGTTGAAACATGTGCGGTAAATAAATCTATTATAACATGATATATTATTTAGAAAGTCTAAATAGATATGTATGACATGAATAAAATCTAAGTATGACTCAAAGATTTTTCATGTACATCATGTTTTGTTGTATCATGCTTGATTACAAGATAATTTGGCAATATTAATATCTAATTAAAAGTTATTAGATAACTTGTGTAATATTCTAAAAAGAATATGTTTGATTATAGAATCACATCCTAACTCTGGAAAAACTTCTAAATTCTATAGATGAACAATTTTTCAATTGTTGTGAAAATTGTCATAGCCAACAAACTTGAAAGTTTGAAGGGCATCAAACATTACAAAATAGATATTAATGTTTACGGAAAGTTTTAATAGCATATTGTTGTTGCATACAATGATGCTATTAAATTGAGATGACACTCAATACTAGTTATGGTAAGGATTTCATCCTTGGTTGTTACTAGTTATGCTTATTAAAAGCATAGTTGCATTATACATTAAGATAATAAGAATACTTTAAACTTTAAAATGTTTGGAAGTTTAATTATCATAAATTGGTGGTTAAGGATGTCACACATTTTATGAAATATTATATGGCATTGTCAAAATAGTTGAGTATGCACATACAAGAACTTCACTAGTTGAATTCTTGAAATAAGTATTCATAAAATTCCGATAGATCAAAGTTGGATGATTTATGTTTTGTCAGCAAGTAGGAATGTCATTACTTGAGACATAATTCATCAACAAGAGTTATCATGCATTGATCTATTTAGTATTTGGATAAGGGATGTTAAACAATTATTATAATAAAAAAAAATGGTATGTTTAATTTATAATATATTGTATCCTATATTTGTATGTTTAATCCATAAATAAATGTTATTCTAAAATTGTCCATTGTCAGTTAATAATATGGGAATATTATTAAATCAAGACAAATCTGAAGGTTGGTATAATATACTTAAGTATATTGATGCGTAATCATGCCATTTCAGATGATATTCAATGATACCAAATATAGGACTTATCCCAACTGCATGATGTTACTTTATGGATTTTGTTATTAAGTAAATCATGAGAAGTTATCCTCAGACTTGAGATGCAAGATAAGTGTCATGAATGTAATACATTTTTGTGGAACAACTTAACGCTATACGTATATGGTAGTCATAAGGGTTGTTTTCGAAAGTGTTACAAAGTTTGTGGGTTTTGCTTGTAGTCAAGATAGAATTTGTTCCTTCAAATTTATTTTTGGAGTTTAATACTGCTGGCCCCCTCGTAGGGTTGGTAAGATGTATGTGTGGCCACACCCAAGATCTCCCCTGAATATGTTCAGAAGATTTGGTAATCTTGATCAATCACAAACAACGAGAAACAGAATGGTTAATTAAGGAATGACTTTAATCCATATCCTTATTAAATTGGTATTAGAAACAAAAGGATAATAATAATGAGAAATCATTAAAAGGTTTTTCTAGGAGCTTTACTCAAGATCGTACTAGAGGCATCGAAGTGTTGCTAGACGCTAACCGATGTGATTACACTATTAAAATATGTCCAAGTGGGAGCTGTTAGATTATGGACATTATTTTAGTAGTTGTATGTTAGGATCGAACTTGAGATCACGGGATTGCACACTTTACGTATGAGAGTTAAAGATTAATAAATAAATATAAAGTTATAGTTATTTATTAATTATCACAAAATATACAAGGATCGTTAAGTAATTATGATAATTGACTAAACGAGAAAAGAAAAGGACTTGTAAAGAAAAATTGGACATCAAGAAGGTTCCGGATCCCTCCCGAGAGGGGTGGCCGGTCGTGGGGTATGAGGAAGCCCAACCCACACCTTGCTTGAGCTCCAAGTTTTCTATGTGCATAAATACATGTCCATGTTTTAGGTTTTGGGTACTCTTGTGCGCACACACAAATCCCTAATCCTTTTCTTTTTCTTTTCTTCTTCTTGTAATCGATCCAAACAAACACCATAAGGGTTTCGTTTGGTTTGGTTTTCCAAAACAAATAGTTTGGTTGTTTTTGTGATTCAATAACTAGCATTACTTTAACTTGTTTTAGTACGTGTGTACAAGAATGAAATACAATCACACTATTGATTGTATCTTGGATTGAATAACAAAAAGGTAAGGGGTTATTCTTACAATCTACATAAACCCTAATCAGGGTTCATAAGTTGAAGATTGCTTTAATTGATTCTTGTTCGGGCTAGAATCACAAAGGTGCGTTTACTATTTATTATTGATTAATTAATTACATGTTATATGATCTTGTTATAACGCTTCCGCATTTGCTATCTTGATGTGTTTGGTTTATTTATATGATTGTCATGATATTATAATTCCAACAGAAATGATGGACATGGAGTAAAGATAACTAGCTATGTATGATTTTATGGTAAGCCATATAGAATTTCAGTTGAGAAAAGTGATGACCATGTTTAAGTCTCCAAGAGTGGGATTGAGCATCGTTGCAAAATCAAATTGCTAAAATACCTTGAAATGTCATCGACAACTTGAGACCAACACTGACACAAACAACATTTCTTGATAAATCCATCTTGATTACTAGTCGGTATGAATTACATAGCATCTCTTTGTTTCGTTTTTTCGATTGCAAAATGAAAAATAAGATGTTATTAATTCCTACCGAGTTGCAATCATGTAATATTGCATTGATCATTCAACGAGTAAGTGGCCCTGGTCGATCTTGTAGAATTAGCTTTGTGATGCATATAAAGCGGTGTAATGTCGTTCTAGAGGGTGTTTGGATCTCTTACTATAGATGTTTATCTGCAAACTCTTTGAGACAGCTTTTTAAAATAAGTTGTTTAAGTTGCTTATTAAAAAAGCTTATTTCCTCTAACAATTAATTAAATTTGATAAGCAATCCCAATACCTTCAAATTTGCTTATATGCTCTATGAACAAGCAATAAGGAGATAAACAACCCCTAAAAAAAAAAAAAAAAAAAAAAAAAAAAAAAAAAAAAAAAAAAACTCAATGCTCATATGTTTTTTGATCTTTTGCAGTTGATATGCGAAATTAAATTATCAAAATCACTTGTAGGATTACCAGTTCTGCTAAGAAGGAAAACTATAGTATACTAAGAAGAACTATATGTGTATATGTACACATAAGGGCACAAACTTATCTATATTTCATCATTATTTCAATGTTTTGAAAGTTTTGTTTATATAAGATCGATCTGCAACCTATATCAGCGTTAAGGTATGTTGAAGTGAAGTTAAATTAAGTAAAGGTATCGCGAAACTCTTTTTTGGTTTAAAGACTTGTCAACCTGTACGTATGGAAAGCTATTCAAGGTTGTTCTAGTGGCAAAAGGGTTTGTGATTATCACTCTAAAATGTGTGTGGTCTCAAGTTCAATTCCTGCTAGGTGCAAACAACCTTAAAGTGGCCCTGCCAACCTCCTGAAAAGGGTGGGCTTTATCTGGTTTGAGTCTGTGTGGTGGTGGGTTCAAACCCCGCGGATTAGTTTGCCAAAAGGTCGGACACCATGGTTACCCAAAAAAAACATGTACACATGGAGGAGGCGGCCTTGTTCTTTGATAAAGGGTTGCGTGGGTTGGTTGAGAACATGGTGATTTGTGGAGGGCTTTTCTTTGGCGACTTACAGTGGTGACTCGCTTCTTTCCCATTCGACTTGGTGGTTTGGGTTTGTACTCGGTAAAAGTGGTTTCCTCTTTTGGTTTTGTGGCATCAATGCCCAATCTTGGGTGCTACAAGACCACATCTTACAGGATAGTGGCCTATGTGGTATGTATGATGATTATATATGCTTTGGCTTGTTTTCGTGATACTATTCCAAGCTTTGATTTTAGTAGTTTCACTAACAAGGACATCGCTCCCTCTAAACCCCAATAAATATTTGCGAGTGTACTTTTTAGTGAAATGGTCAAGGATATGAAAGTCCACCCCGACATGACTGTGAAACAGAAAGCAGTTTTGACTGACTACGAGCACCACATGCCCACATTTTCTACTAGCTATTCCCATAGACGGGCTAGGTCAATATATGTCACCTTGGAATATCATACTATCCTTAAATATCGTCTCATGATTCCTTTATTTCCGGTTGATGAGATATGCCCGGTTTTTCGCAAGACATGTTTGGATCCTTTTGGGGAACATGCGGTTCATTGCAAAGAGCTTTCGGGCTTCAAGTACAGACACGATGTGGCTAGGCACTTCCTTTTTGACGTATGTAGATGTGCCGGGATTTCTGCCGAGAAAGAAGCACTTGTGAACTTTTTGACTGAGCCGTTGGATGGAAGATCCACACTCAGACCGACAAAGGCTTTGGTATTTGTTTGGATTGGAGGTAAACATGCGTACGTGGATCTAACTAGGGTTTCTCCTCTCGTGGGTTTGAGTATCCGGGGTTCTACAGTAGGACATGCTCATTTGAAAGCCGCTTCATACAAAGTGACAAAACACAAGAAAGCGTGCATTGAAAATCAACATGTTTTTATTTCTTTTGTGTTAGATACTTTTGGTTTCCTTGAACCTGAGGCAGTGGAGCTCCTCAACAGAGTCCAACGGTTATATATAGTAATGTTAGGACACTTAGATCCACAAATGTTATTTTCAAAGAATTAGTTTTGCAATCTAAAATGGGTTAGCGGCGGAACTTGTTACTCGTTTGCCTTTCACCACTATGTAATTCCACCTTATTTCTATAATTAAAAAAAAAATAAAATAAATAAGTTAGGGTAAATTGCAAAAATGGTCCTTAACGTTCCACAAAATTGCAAAAACGGGACCGAGACAAAGAGTAGCGCAAAAAAGACACCAACGTTCCACATTTTCGCAAAATCGCCACCGAGTGGCCTTTTCCGTTAATTTTCCCGTTAAGTGCCACGTAGTTGAGGGTAGTATCGTCATTTCACGGTTCCCGCCTAAACCAATAGTATACCTACCGAACAAGCACATTAATCCCCTGATCCAAACACTCCCTTGCCCAAAGTCAAACGCATTTTTTGCCCTAAAGTTTCCAATTACGATTTCCGAACCGGAAAAAAGTGAAGGAGATGGCTAGATTATTTGGGAAAAACCGTGAACGATCTTCCCCGATCCCTAATCTTCATCAACTTTACGGTATGTTTTGGGCATTGTTAATTGTATCGATTTTTTTATCTACAGTGATATGTGATTGTAATGAACAGTACGAATAGGATGTGGATTATATATTAAGTTGATTTTTCATGTTGTTAGTGTGTGTGTGTCGATGTTTATTGTTTGCATACAGAATCAAAGCCGACCTACTTCACTCTGAAAGTAACCCACGGTGGAAAATTTACGCCACCACCAAGAAGGATGTATGTTGATCCAGTTATTGTGTGGTATGATTGTGTGGATTATGACTTGTTTAGCTTTTACGCCTTTGAAGAGTTGGTAGATGACATAGGTGTCAAAGGTGGGGTTGCAGGCTATTATTACAGGATACCATGCGAGACTTTGGATGTTGGGTTGTACCCGTTGAAGTCTGATGAGGATGTGATGAAAATGTTGGATTTGATTCCAACGCATAGAGAGATTGAGGTGTATGTTGAGTTGAAACGCAGAAGACTCAAAAGAGGCCGAAAATGTAAAATAACGGATGAAGTACGGGTGGAGCCTTCAAATGATCCTACCATCGATCCAGAACAAGCTGAGACTTCAATTGATGGTACCAATGGTCAATCACCTGTGCCTATGATTGCTGGTCAAGAACAGCAAGCTGAAGATGAAACCCAAATAATTGATGAAGTGTTGGATGGCACAAACACTCCTTCTGCGCAACCACATGTAAGCCGAGTTGTTGGTGACACAGACACTCATGCTGCGCAACCACCTGTAAGTGGCGTTGATGGCCCAGAACAAGTTGATGGCCCAGAACTTGAGCAACAATCTCAACTTACAGATGACGACTTGTACCAGTTTGCCAGTCCTGGAGATAATGTTGGTGTGGGAGACGACTTGATTACAGACATGGTTGCAGAACTTGACCAGAGTGAGGATGTGGTTTTAGAGCTCAACAAAAACTATGTGGGAGACGACTTGATTACAGACATGGTTGCAGAACTTGACCAGAGTGAGGATGTGGTTTTAGAGCTCAACAAAAACTATGTTGATTTAAAATAAGTAGTGGAAAGGGATGATGTTGAAAGGGATGATGTGGGCACCTCAACACAGCAGGTAAACGAGGAAGAACATGTTGTACATGTGTCTGAGTTTGAAGATGAATAGGATGATGTGAGAGCCCCTATTGAGCCACAAGTGGAAATGACGGACTTTAAGTTTGATTTTGATCCCCACTTTGAGAATGTATCAAAGTTAGCTGATGAGTGTATGGCAGATTATACGGATCATGATAGTGGCTATAACTTTGATGATGATTTTCATAGTGATGAAGAAGCCAATAATAACAAATTTGTCAACCTGCGCAAGATAAGGTTAAAAGAAATAAGGAAGGAGTATGAGGGTAGGTCGAATGTCAGGAAGGGAGAGTTTTTTGTAACAGAAACATTTAAACAACCCAAGGATATCAAAGATAAGCTCAGAATCTATGCATTGGAGTCCCGAAGAGATATTAGGATTGAAAAGTGTGACCAAGAAAGGATTCGAGAGATGTGTAGAGGGACTGTTGTGGGTTATAGCAGAAAGGATACAGGAAGTAGTCAACCATCAGCTTCTTCTTCGCAGTCAAAGGGCAAATTTGCAAGTTCCAAAATCTACAAAAAAAAAATAACAAGGCCATGTGCGAATGGTCCCTACATGTGTCAAAAGTGGGTGAGGAAAGGAGTTGGAGTGTCAAAACATTAAATGATGAACATAAATGCCTACAAAAAAGAAAAATTAAATTGTTGACTGCACGATTCCTTTCATCCGGGGTTGCTAAAATTCTTGTTAGGGACCGCACAACCCCAACAGCTGCAATAGCAATGAAAATAAATGAATAATTGCAGCTTGATGTCCCTACCACAAAGATATCAAGAGCAAGGGAATTTGCTCATAAACAAATTGACGGCGACCATGAAGAACAGTATGCCAATCTTTTGGAATTGAAGAATAGAAACCCTGATACAACTGTGAAGATTCAAGTTGAAGCAAACCCTGATTCAAGTGTTTCTTCAAGGGTTTTCAGACGGATCTATGTTTGTATTGGTGCATTGAAAAAAGGTTACAAAGCAAGCAGAAGGGACATACTAGGGCTGGATGGGGCGTTTATCAAAGGACATCACACTGGTCAAGTCTTAACTGCTGTTGGTGTCGATAGCAATAATGGCCTCTATCCAGTTGCTTAAGCAGTGGTTGAAGCTGAGTCCAAGAGTTCATGGTTATGGTTCCTTAGCAATCTTGGAGATGACCTTGATTTGCAACCAAATTTAAACTTCACCTTTATATCCGACAGACAAAAGGTATAAACATTGTGTAAATTCAATTAGTTGATTTCCAACCCAATTCAATCCTCATTCACATATTAAGTTTTGTACCAATCTACAGGGAATATTACCAGCCATTGCAGAACTGTTTCCTGCTGCTGAACACCGTTTCTGTGTGCGACACATATATGACAACATGAAGCAGTTATTTAAGGGGGAGAGTATCAAGGAGCTTGTTTGGAGGTGTGCTAGAGCATCAACATTCCCTGACTTTAATAGAGCAATGGAAGAGCTAACATCAATTGACTCTAAAGCTTATGACTGGTTAAGGAAGATACCAGCATCATCATGGTCAAGGTCACATTTTTCTGGTACACTATACACATATTATCACTTTCATCTGTACTATTAATAATATTGAAAATGATTTTGATATTATGAGTGTCACATGTAATATTAATAAGGTTGAAAATGATGTTGATATTATGACTGTCTTCTGTAATATTAATAAGATTAAAAGTAATGTTGATATTGACATATTGGTTACAGGGAGAGCTAAATGTGACATCCTTCTTAACAACTTATGTGAATCGTTCAATAGCAAGTTGGTGGGCGGCAGAGATCAACCAATCATTGGTTGTTTGGAGTACATCAGGCAGTATCTTGTGAAGAGAAGTGTTAGTGTGCAGCATGTAATAGACAGATGTGAAGGTCTCTTAACCCCAACAGCAACTAAAATTTTAGAAACCATCAAGGAGGAAGCAAATGAGTATAAGGTTTTATGGAGTGGGGGGGATACATACCAGTGTGCCGGAGGTTGGGGTGACCAATGTGTTGTTAATATGCCGAAAATGGAATGCACATGTAGGAGATGGGAACTCACTGGTATTCCATGTAAGCATGATGTTGCGGCTATCAACGACATGGCTAAACACAGCAAGGAATCAACTGACAACATGGTTTTGATCCCAGAGGATTATGTGCACCAATGTTATTGGTTAACCACATGGAGGGCGATGTATCAACACAAGATTGAAGGAATTGCTGGTCGACACTTTTGGCCGAAATGCCCTATCCCTAGTGAACTAAAGCCACCTCACTACCATGTTCCAATTGGGAGACCACAGAAGAAGAGAAGAGTGTCAAGGGATGAGATTGCTGAACAGGTTATGAAAAAATCAATGGTAAAGAATGGGAAGCTGTCAAAAAGGGGCAAGACTGTCAAATGTGGTGCATGTGGTGGGCAGGGTCATAATAAGAGAGCTTGTACGGGACGAAGAGGCAACCAAGGGACAAGAAGAAGCGAAGGAGTACCAGATGAGGTACTAGAAAGATCAACTCTGCCAGTGGGATCTTCTGCAACAGAGGTGGGAGCAGGGCCAAGTCATCCAGTTGGAACACAAGCAAGTGAGGTAGCAGGAGGGCCAAGTCATCAAGTTGGAACACAAGCAAGTCATGTATCACATTCTACTGGGAATGGTGGAGGTCAAAGGAAGAATAGGATCAAGAGAAAAGCCAAAATCGCCAAGTGAGTCAACACAATTGTAATGGTGCAATAACCTTGGGTTGGTTATTCGTTCATGTGTTTTAACACAATATGTGTATGGATTGTGTAACTGAGTTTCTGTCTTCTAAACAATTATTTGTACGTGATTTATTTTTTAGACTTGATTAATTAGGAATGGTATTTGTTTTCATTTTGGTTTACCATCATTATTTGCTGCATAATGCTGTGCACAATTTGTGGTTTGCCATCATCATATACTTATTTGTTGTATAATGTTGTGCACAATTTGTGGTTTCCCATCATCATATACTTACGAATATTGAATGACCCAACATGCCCACTACATAAGTATACCGAATGACCCAAACTTGTTTTGACTTTTGTAAGTCAAAGTTGATAAGGAACCAGAAACCAAGTTTACTGCATATTGATTCTGTAATATTGACTACATTTGTCTTCTTATAATAACAAGGACAACTAAAACAACGATGATCCCACTAGAGTGCTAAAATCAAACACTTTTTATTAACATGAATGTCAATACAAACCAGGGAACCCAGAAAGATGTCAACACACCTACATACCAACGACCAACCTAAAGCAACTTAATGGCAATGAAAAAAAAGAACCAACTAAAAATAAGAAACTTGTTTAGCTTCTTAATCCGCTGATCCTTCTCCCTCATCAACCTCAACTGCTCCTCCAACTCTTCTTCAAGCTCATTTCTCGCCTTCAACATGTCAGGAATCATAGCAACTGCTCGGCAACACATTGGAGGATCCATCCATCCAATAAACTCACATGAAGGATAACAGTAGAATCGTCGTCCTGGGTTCCTGTTTGTCCAGCTTGTTTTGATTGTTGCTTGTTTCCCACAGTCACAAATCAAAACCATATTTTTTGCCGGATTTCGGAAAGTGTGAAACTTTAATGTGCTGCGACGTTCATATTTAACTGGGACTGGATAGTGTACCATTTGTAAAAAAGGCAAACAATTGCTTGCAAATTTAGTCCCTCAAGCTACAGTGTCACTAGCTTAGTACCCGGGGAACAGTAAAATGACGATACTACCCTCAACTACGTGGCACTTAACGGGAAAATTAACGGAAAAGGCCTCTCGGTGGCGATTTTGCGAAAATGTGGAACGTTGGTGTCTTTTTTGCGCTACTTTTTGTCTCGGTCCCGTTTTTACAATTTCGTGAAACGTTAAGGACCATTTTTGCAATTTACCCAAAAAGTTAGTTTCTGGTAAAAAGGTAAAACACATGACGTACGTTGAGTCGAATTATGATAAAATGATGGCGTAATACGTATCTCAAACTAATGCCATATCCTACACACACGGGTAGATCACCGCTACAATTAGGAGTGCATTCAAGTCACCACAACGCCAAGCATAAGCTCGACTCAGCTTGAATTCGCAACTATACTCGAGTGCATATTTTTAAGCTCCAATATGATCAAGGTTAGTTTTTTCTTCCCTAATGTTTTTTAGGAAGACAATCTAACATGCACGCATTATGTACGTATATGAACCTACAACTATTTGGTCTAGACTGACGCAAAGCCACGTAAAGCTCGCAAGAATATTTTACGGGGTTTATTTCTTGTGAAACTTTAGAAGTATTTTAGCATAAATTTGTTTTTGAATCCACTGATCTTGAACCAACATTGTGTAAATTCTGACTACGCTCCTACTCTCCTCTCCTAGACTAGGAGTATTCACCCTCTACAAGAATAACAACTTTTAGCGAAGCCCATATTTTAGCGAAGACATTCTTGTCTCTAACGGTGCAATGAGGCCCACTTTTTCAATCCAGATTTTTGTCAAATGTTGACCGCGGGACCCACACATTTTAGCGACGACAAAGTCATCGCTAAATTGTTTTCGAATTTAGCATTCTCCGTATTTCTTTTAGTTATTAAAATTTTAGTTTGTTTTTGTCGTCGCTAAACATATATACCAAGTAAATTCTTTTTATTTTGTTACAAAAACTTTTTATAAAAGATAAAATACTGATCTTTTTTAAATACATATTTCTTTGAATGTTTGTCTCGTTAAACATTTATACCTATTTAATTATTCTTGTTTTATTAAAAATATTAAAATTTGGTTTTCCCTCCCACTATTTTGCTTTATCCCGCCAACAATTTAGTGACAACATTGTCGCCACAAAATGTATATTCCAATTAAATTAATTTTGTTTTATTAAAAAACATTTGGAAAAAGACTAAAAACAGTTATTTATTTATTTATTTATTATTTTTAATATGCCTTTAGCAATGATAATGTCTTCACTAAAGGTGAATACCATTAAAATATGTGTTTTAAATTTATAAATTATTGTTATTAATTTTTTTAAATACATAAATTGATGTATTGACAAAATTAATAATTTACTATTTATGAAAATTATCTTGGTCGTTAAAATATGTTTAAGTTGTAAAAGTGGTTAATTATGTATCGTCGAAGACAAACACGAAAGCACTTTATGTGGTTAAAATGTATGCTCGAAGACAAAAACCGTCCCACTTTCATATTCTATAGAACAAATACTCGAAAAATTAACTAAAACATACGTATGTGCGTACTTGATACTATCAATGAACTGTAAGTTATTCGTATGAGTAAAAGTATGCCCCATAAGTTGTCGTAGAAAGCTTTGATGCGTCGTCTCCAAAATGTTTAGTGATGAGACTTCTGCGATGACCGTTTAGGGACAACATGGCATCACTTCACACTTTAGCGACGAAAACTCTTTATCTTTAGGGACGACATTGTCGTCCCTAAAATATTAAATCCTTTTAGTGACACTCTCACAGATACAACTCACAAATACCACTAGGCTAAAGACTCGCTAATCCTTTCCTCAATGTTAGTATTAACGGCTTGTACCAAGTTCAAGATAGTATAGTAATTTTGTAAATTTGCATTTACACTAACGATAAAATTGTAAAGTAGCACACACTCAATAATGCTAACATATGAGTTGAGTATGTTGCTCGATTCAGTTACACAGATGTTATAATCCTTATATAATTACCGTGAACTCTCCTACGGTGGTAGTTCTTCTTCGACATTGAAATAGTGGGAAGTAAGTTCACAGCTTTGCAATATCCCTCCTGCGTGCAGCAGATATCTTCCTTGCAACAAAGAACAATTTTTTATTTTATTTTTTTTTATTTTTAATTTTTTTTTTTAAGTTTTACTCATTTCATCCTTCAATATTTTAAATTATACATGAATCATCCTTTGCTATAATATAACAGCAAATAATCTTTCCTGCAATTTGCAGCAGAAATCATTTTGCCTATTTCTTTACTACTAGTACTTGTCAACTTTTGGTCTTTAAAAAATGAACTACCAAACGAGGTATTAAAGAACCAAACATCGACTCTTTTTTAGTTTTAATAAAACATTATGATTAGTACTTTTTTTAAGAAGACATAATCAACTAAACTTCGTAAGATAAAAACTAAAATTATGATAATTATAATCACTATTCATGTGTCCATTTTATATAAGTGGTATTATAATAAAAAACAGGTCCCCTACATACTTTTCAACTTTCTTTATATATTCAAAGTTGTAGGAGAATTCAAAGGATGCAAACAAACCCTCTTTTCCAAATGTTTCTTTCATATCTTTTGTCTCACCCGTGAACATTGATTGTGAAAGTCAAATATACTCAAATGTGTTTGAAACTTTGAAAACTTGTTAGGCGATAGATTCTATGTTTATGATGTTTAATACTTTAGTGGGCTAGGATGGATTGTATTTAGGCTACCAATTGTTAGCCTTCTTTTAGATGAAAGTTTCAATACTCTTGGGTTGAGTTTATTGGGCTTATTGCCGAATGTGCTCTAGCCCGAAAATGAGGTCAATTGAATTAACCGATAAACCGAACCAATAACTAATTGAAAATCGACTTGTTGTCTCAGCTTATTAACTGAACTTATGAGCTTAATGAAAAATCGATATATTGATAGGTCAATTGTTATGACTTAAGATCTTAAAGCTTGTTAGATTATGGACATTATTTTAGTAGTCGTATGTTAGGATCGAACTCGAGATCGTGGGATTACACACTTTACGTATGAAGAGTAAAAGAATAATTATTTATAAATGTTATATATAATTATTAATAAACACAAAACTAGTAACGACCGTTAGTATTTAACGGAAAAGACTAACGACCGTTAGATGAAGAAAAGGAAAGTATTACTTGTGAATAATTGGAACGTCAAGAAAGTTCTAGAAGGAGTTCCACCTCCTTTGTGCCTTGAGCTCCAAGTTTTATCAAGTATATAAACACCTCATGGGATATTGTTTTCTTATAACTTGTACACACACATCTTGGTGTTTTTCTCTCCTCCTCTTGTCCCTAAATCGATCCATCTAACAATCCCTTTAAGGGATTCGATTTTCTTAAGCTATAAAGTTTTGTGTTTAATTTACTTGCATAAACTTTTACTTGAATTAGTACGTGTGTACAAGAACGCGATTCAAACACACTATTGTTTGATTCTTGGATTGAATTACAAAAGTGGTAAGGGGTAATTCTTATAATCCACATAAACCCTAATTAGGGTTCTTGGTTGAAGATTGCATATTGATCCTTGTTCGGGCTAGAATCACAAAGGTACGTTTACTATTTATTATTGATTAATTAATTACATGTTATATGATCTTGTTTATAACGCTTCCGCTATGCTCTCTTGATGTGTTTGGTTTATTTTATATGTCTGTCATGATATCATAATTCCAACAGTGGCATCTAGATCCCGTATAATGTGTAATTAATTATCGAAACGCATAAAAATTGAATCTTGATTCGTTTAATTACATGTTTTTAGGGATTTTTGATTCCTAACCCTAATTTTTATTTAGGTCGATTGACCTTATTAGATATTTAGGGTTTTTTGTTTTGATTTTTAATATGATTAGAAACCCTAGGTTGTCATGTAATTGGTTATGCGTTTTAGTAAACGATCTTGGTGCAATATATTAATTGTTAAGCATAATCCATGAAAAGTGCATGTTTGCATGAATTTTATTTTATGAAAATTTAAATGGTTTAAATTGGATATAAGAATTAATTGTTAAGTTATATCGAAACATGTAAATTTATTAATAGATGTCGAATTGGGGAAGACTTCAATATTAAGTAATCAATTATGTGTTATGTGTTATTTGTTTAGTTTTGGCTTACGCAATCGATTTATCGATGTATGTGGCTCTTTTTCCTTTGAAGAAGAAAGCCTTAATGGAATAAATACATAATACACCTAGACTTGATTATTAATAGGACTATTGAATAAATTTGCATGTGGCTACATTTTTATACATATTTAATTGTTATGTTATGTATATGTTTATTTGGTTGTTTTATTTTTTATTATTTATTACTTGTTTTTTGTTTATTATTATGTGAGACATGTTTATAAACAAAAAAGGGTAATTTTTGAATAGAAAAATAATATGGACTAAATAAATGGCGAAATTGTTTTGGTCTTAAGAGCTTAAATTTCAAAGAATTGGTTGATTGATGTTTTTGTACATAATGGTTAAATAGGCCCGACCGAAGTTTACACACTATAAGATGGGTATAAGGTTGGCTTCGCATTAAATTGTGGCCTTAGATAGACAACATTTTATCTTAATGCTCGTTTGTGTGTAAATTAGACTTACCGAACAACCATTACTTGTACACTGTCATCTTAAGGGTGAATTCACCACAATTCCATAATGATTATCCGAAACACTAAGCCTTAGGGCTTATGCAAAAGTACGATATAGTGGACGATAATTGTTGGTAATTCTTTAATTGGTGAACCCGATACCTCAATCAAAACTTTGCTATTTTACTCTTAGTGAATTGGTAATAAAAATGTTTTATAAAACCAATGTTATGAAGTTGTATGCATGCTTCTTCATACATTATTTTGATTACACGTCAAAATTTAATACCCTTATAAAATTAAGTCGAATTTCATCTAATTAAGAACACTTGAAGTTGTAATTTACGTCATGTGAGAACTTGGCGAGATTGCAATGGAGAGGTAAATTTCGTAATTTCATTGCTAGCAGATCAGCTGATGTAAGATTTATTAGTTTGCAATTTTTAAGTTAGACGACTTACATTGAGTAGGAAGTGAGATCTTGGACTCAAGGCATTAGATGGGAATGAAACATGCTTACTTTGCAAAAGTTTTGTGAAAGTAAATCCCATAATAATCTAGGAATTGCAATATGATATTGGCAATTATTGTGCGACAATTACCTTGTTGAATACTATCATTACTAGCAGATCAACTGATGTAATAGTACTATGTCAATTTGGATCCTAGCTTTAAGAAAATACTATGGTTTATATGAATATATTTACCAATGGGTATTTTATTTTCTTAAAGATCTAATTATCGAAAATACTGAAATTGAATTTTGTAATTCGTTTTAATGTATTAATCCAACGTTAAAACCGTAAACGCACTTTGGGCTTTGTTAAATTGATCTCGTTCTATTTTTCAAACAAATGTTTGATTAAGAATAATTTACTTAAAAGACAAAAGAAGTCTCCTTTCTATGAAAGAAGAGTGAGACACAATCATATTCCTTTTCATGAATGAGAAAGGATAATAGGAACATTAGATATGTCTAAATTCTAATTTAACTCATAGCAAATTTTTTAATAGTTAAAAAAATTGCGAATATTTTCATAGGGATTTTATCATCCTCATTCGGTGATTAAATTCTTAATAACAAATATGATATTTGGTTAACAGAAATTATGTATGACATTTTATGAGTTATTATAATTAGAAGCTAGACTAATTACCGCAAAATGTTTAAAAACAAACTAGTTGTTTTGACTATTTAAAAGGTACTACATACATTGAAGGATGGTAGACCTATTAAGGAAGAAATTGCATGCCCAATTTTTAAATTTAATAGCATTTGGTGGATAGTCCATCATTTACGTAGTAGAATACACTCTTTAGTGGATAAGTAATTGTTACGTATGGACATTTAAAGGTGTAGAAAGTTAAAAGCACAATATTTGTTTTCACTGGATATGAAACATTTACAATGTTGTCAAATTCAGTAGGAGTATTGTGTGCTTATTACTGAATAAGGAATTATTGTAATATCTTTAATTTAGTAAGAGTTACAAGCTTTGACATCTTGGTAGCTAGAGAAAATTACTTTCCAAGTGTAGACACTCATATTTTTAAGGATAGTCTTGTACGTTTCCTTACTAGACATTGTTTTTCTACATCTACCAGTTATGCTAAGATCTATGACACAATCATATTGATCACATAAACAAATGCATGGCATGTTGTTTATCAACTATATGAGGTTGTTCCATGCACAAGTGGGAGAAATGTTATCTTTTATGTGTGCAAGAAACAACTCATAAAAATATGATTTAATGGATTCTCTTGACTGCAAGGTAAGAGAATAAAGTTCTAATATGAATTATACTAATCTAATTCAAGAAACACTTGGTGTTACAATTTATGTTATGTGAGAGCTTAGCTAGATTGCAACAACAAGGTGAATTTCATATTTTCATTACTAGCAGATCAACTGATGTAATTGAACTATGAGAATTTACAGTTTCTAAATTAGATACCTATTAGAACATGTGTCAATATGATATTAAGACTACTTTAATTAGTATATTTATGAATTCATTGAATGACATAAATTAACTAAGTAATCTAATGCTACTTCAATCTGAATATTTATGTGTTCATGGAATGACATAAATAAATGAAGAAATAATGTTATTTACATTATTGTGAAGTAATAAATTAACTTGAAATTACTATTGAAACCAAAAGATGGTGTTCATAATTATTTTAGTTAAACATGTTTATGTCTCATTGTAAAGATATAAACACAAAGTCTTTTAATTGTTACAAGACTTATAATAAAGTAAGACGATATCTTGTTTTGTTTTTTAATTAAAACATATACATGAAGTTATTAAATTGTTAAATGACTTATAACGTATATTGGGATTATAACAGTTTATGTTTTCTAGAAGAGAAATGGACATGAAGTGACTTGTAAAAAGTACTTGTGTTATAAAGCATGTAATTGGCTTGAAAATACTATTATACCATAAAATGAATTAGTTGGTAAATAGACAAGTCAAAAGAGGAATATGATTATCTTAAATATTGTTAGACTATCTCACAATATTAATACTAATGAAATACCAAATGTTTATGGTACTGATGAGTGCTCAAACACTCATCATTTTTATCGTATCTGGACTGCCAAAACATCCAAAAACGCATCAAAATACACAATTTATCCCAAAAGTGTGTTTTATATGTTTTAGATGCAAAATATTTAAAAACAAATGAAAAACGAACAAAGTTTGCACAATTGGCAGTTTCAGTCCCTCAAGTTTCAAAATTTGGCAAAACTAGTCCCTGGGAGTTTAAAATAAAAGAAAAGTCAACCCAAGGCAAAGAAAAGTCAAAAATTGTCAAAATAAGTCCTTGGGTAAAAAGTTTTAGAAAATTACACATTTGGTCCCTCAAAATCCAAAATTGGCATAAAAGGTCCCTGGAGTTCCAGAAAATGACAGATTTGGTCCCTGGTGGGATATTTTTGAAAAGAAAATCATTTTTTGTCCTTGGGAAGTTACAAAAATCACTTTTAATCCCTGGGTGAAAGTTTTGTGGAAATTACATGTTTGGTCCCTGGACTTTTGAAAAATGACACCATTGGTCCCCGGGAATTTTCAAAATGGAAAAATTATAATTTTGGTCCTTATGTTATTCACATATGACAATTATAGTCCTTGTGAGTACTTTGGAAATATTGCAAGACCAATCCCTCACTTTTCAGAAATTACAAAAATGGTCCTTGTGATTACAATACAAAAAACCAAACGGACTCTATATTATTTACTCCCCATTTACCACCCCAATCCAGTCCACCTTTCATTCACCCCAACCCACCAAACTAATCCCCAAGCCCAACCATTTCTCAGCCCACTCCAATCCAAATAACTCACCCCGTATACCACTCCACCCCATCCTTTGACTTCGGTCAACATCCACCTCATCCCCTACCTCCCTAGCCCTGCAACCCCAGCACCATCATCACAAACCCACCCCCTTCCTCTGCTACACTCAACCCTCCCCCTTGCACTTCAAACCAAACGCTACCTTCCAAATTAACATCCCTGGCCTCAATTATCAAAAGAAAACGCCAAGAGCATTTTGGCGCCAATACTTTTAAACGGCCAAGATTGAAGTTGAGTGATCCTGAGGTCAAGAAGCCAGCTGGGAAAAGACAAACAGCCCCCCCCCCCCCCCCCCAAACCCTAATTTGGAGCATAAAAAGGGAAGAGAATGAGTAGAGCAGTCTGTCTAGTTTTTAGTTAATTTTTAATGTAATTTCTTTTTTCAAGCATTGTACTTTTGAATCTCAATCCAATTATCAGTTGTAATTTCTTTTTCAGTATTAATAAAAAGTGTTGTTTCAGAAATTTAAGTGTGTTTTGCATTTCCAGTCTCATAAAATTATAAACATAAAAATAAAAAAATAAACAGAAAATAAAAAAAAAAATAGAAGAAAAGCAAGAAATAGCATGGAGCAGGGTGGATATGGGATGGCCCTGGGTTAGTGAATCCATGGGGATTCAATAGGAATTGTGATTGTGGTCCTTGGTTTCCTGGTTTGTGGCTGGATTGCACATTGTAAGGATTCTTGCACAATTTCTCATTTAACTATATAACTCTCTTTCAATACTCATATCTGTGTTTTCTGTGTTTATTAAGTTTTATTTAAGTGACTTTGTGCTTAATATTGAATTTTTGTTGGCTTAGTTACTTTGTGAGCACATTTCACAATTTCTTCATTAAAAATTAGTAGTAGAGTAATTTTGGTTAGTTGTTGTTCTTGTTGGTAATTACTTGCTCAACTCAGCTCATCTCACCTCAATAAACATTTGTGAATCTTAATTGTGGCCTGAAACATTCTAGTGCTTTACTAATCTCATAACAATCCATAAATAGGGGTGTTTGGCATAAGCCTTTCAAGAAGGCTTTGGGGAAGTTGGTGGTCATCTTTTGGTTCAGTCATGATACACTAGAGTTATTTAGGTTAAAGGAATCATAAAATCAGTAATAAAGTTAGTGAAAGTCAAAATCTATTTGAAATACCATTAAATCTTTAACTGTTGGGGATTTTTGATACCAAATCATCATTTCAGGTTTAGAATATGTTGTTGTAGCTTAAGTACATGTTAGATTAGTTTAACAAATCACCATTAGTCAGTTTACCAAGATTAAAATCCATAAAAGTCAAATAAGCTAGTTCATTGAAAAAGTCAAAAGTGCATACCTCTGGATTTTTGCCAAAATGGCATGATTTTTCATGATTTGTGTGTTGAGAATTGGGGTTTGAAATTTCTTGTGTTTAGACTCTACCAGCTGAACTTTAGGTTTCTACAAAGTTCACATTTTTGTAATTTTTTTTAAGTACCTAAATTGCCCTTGGAACTAGGCTGCAGGGCAAGACAACTGCCCTGTCTCAGCAACTCAGTTCCACCCCACCACCTTTGGTGGTCAATTGTGGTTACCCCAGTGGGTCCCACACCCCATAAGTTGGTTCTTACAACCCCCCTCCTACCATAGTTCCACTGTTGACACTTTGTTTGACCTTTTGACCACTGGGTCCCACCTAGATTAGCTCCTAAATCTTGTCCCCAAATCTGTCTCAGAAATCCAACAGTCAACAGCTTATTTGTGATTATTGGCTTATTGAAGCCACTTATTTGGTTGGAACTTGCTTAATTTTGTTCATTAAACTCAGAGGAACCAAATTTCATCATTGTGGACCCCACTTTCCTTCATTTGAGCTAAATACCTTCCACAGTCAACAAAAGTCAATTGTGGGATCAATAAGCACTCTAAGTGCTTATTTATTGGGTTATATTAAAAGTGTTTTTATTAAAAGTCTTTGTTTTTAGTTTATAATCAGTTTGGAAAAAGAAAAAACCAAAAAAAATCAACTTTAACATTAGTGATAGCTTCTATTTAATAGGATTTATCATTTTATTATTCTTTTTAACTTATTTATAAGTAATATATCATTTTTATATTTTTAGAAATTCTACTTTAGGTTAAAGTAATTTTATAAATTTTTCCAGATTTTTATTTTGTCTTTTAGTGGTTTTAAAATTAATTTTAGTTTAATTTAGTTTTAATTAATATTAAGTAATTAAATAGCATAATTAGATTTTATAAAGTACAACCTAGTTTTTATAATTTTCTAGCTTTTATTTTAGTTAAAACATTTTTATAAATTTTTCTAGAATTTATCTTACTCATTTTCCATTTTTTATAATATAATTAGTTTAATTAGAAATTAATGAGTAATTAGATTAATAATTAGTTAATTAGTTTAAAAATACATAAAATAAACTTTTTATAATTTTTTAGGATTCCTGTAATGGTTAATTAGATTTGTAAAATTTTTCTTAATTTTCTAAGCCTTTTTAGTATTTTTAATAATTCTAATTAGTTTAATTAGTAATAAATAGATAATTATTAATTAATTAATAATAAATAATTAAATAGTGTAAAAATAGTTTTTATTTTTCTTAAATTTTTTTTTAATTATTAGAATTGTAAAAATATTAATTTTACACTTGTAACCTTTTCCGTCCTTCAGTTGTACTTTTCGTTTTGTTCATCTGTGTACGTTTTTAATTAAAACGTACGTTTTTAGGTTTTAGCTCAAATCTTTGTAATCTTAATTCTCGTAATCAATCACGTAGCTTTCCTAAGCTACATTTGTTAATAATTTTCAAATAATTCTGATCATAACCCTTTTCTGTGAATAATTACCCGATCACGAATACGCTAAAGTTACAATTCACACTTCAACGGGACTTAACGACCTGGTGATACCTTATATTACCCGGAGCATTGACCTAGGCTATTTGACTTTATTGACCATTACTTGGTCAATATAAGTTGACAGTTTAGCATCAATCAGGTATGTTCAGTTAGGAAAATCAAACTCTTATTATATTGTTTGATTAAAGATAACTATGACTTCTTTTCTTCCAAAAGTTATCAAGGTTAGAATGTTGAGTATGACTTGGACATATTTAATAAAACTCCAACCTAGAAGATTAATAAGACATCATCATATGATGGAATGTGATGAATTACATTAAGTCTTAAATTCAAGTTCTAAATTTGTTTAACTGCTTATGAAGAGGTTACTAACAAAGTAAAGTCAAGAACAGTCAATAAGTATTTGTAATGTCCCAAAAGTGAACATTGTATTGTTTCTTTATTTGCTAAGTATTTAAATATAGTCTTTAAATTACTAAAAGCAAGTGGGAGTTTTGATCTTTAAAAGATAAAATTACAAGATTCATAATCTTCTAAAATACACTAGTAAATATCATGATGAAGTTTGACATTTGAATGTTAAATCCCAACATGATAATAAAGTTTGACATTTAAATGTTAAATCTCAAGATGATGGAATTATCATTCATAGAATAGTAATATATCTCAGATATTTGATTAATATGCTGAGGGCTATGATTTACAGGATTATTGTAAATCTGATAATCATTATAATACATTACCAAATACGAAATTGGGTAAAGTATACATGATATAAATGATTAAGATGTTGTGCATAAAGATAATCAATTTTAGAAACTTGGTTTATCTTAATAGTTAGACTAGAGAATGAAGATGAGTTTCTTCAAAGATTAGGTAACCCTTGTGGTTTAAATCTTTGTATAGAAATCATATGGACAATAGTGTGCACGTATTTAATGCATGTTTTATGACAAGATTATTAATCACATTTAAGTGATTAACTATGATTGAATATTCTTTTCTAAATACATTAAATATATAAAGATTATGATTATCATATTTATGTAATTGACAATGGAATATCAAAACTGAGTGATTACTTGAGCGAGGACGATAAATAATCAAAAATAGTTTATGAATTTAAATAAATCTTTGAAAGTGTACAAAGTGCAATAATCCATGGATGGATAAATGCATGCATCTAGAAGATTACTCTTATGTTTAATTATTAAATCCATATCTTGATTTATAATTAAAATAAGATAATTTCTAAATATTCCTAAAAGCTAGTGGGAGTATTATGTTTAATTTCTTAAATCATATATGTTGTGGAACATATAAAAGGTAGCATTCCATATAAGTTAAAAGTTAAGCCTTTGTTTGGAATGAAACTTTAAAGATTTAGAAAATAAGACATACAACCTTGGAATGAATGTTTATTATTGAAACATGTGCGGTAAATGAATCTAATATAACATGATATATTATTTAGAAAGTCTAAATAGATATGTATGACATGAATAAAATCTAAGTATGACTCAAAGACTTTTCGTGAACATCATGTTTAGTTGTATCATGCTTGATTACAAGATGATTTGACAATATTAATATCTAATTAAAAGCTATTATATAACTTGTGTAATATTCTAAAAAGAATATGTTTGATTATAGAATCACATCCTAAATCTGGAACAGCTTCCAAATTCTATAGATGAACAATTTTTCAATTGTTGTGAAAATTGTCATAGCCAACAAACCTGAAAGTTTGAAGGGTATCAAACATTACACAATAGATATTAATGTTTACGGGAAGTTATTAAGAGCGTATTGTTGTTTGCATATAATGATGCTAATGAAATTGAGATGACACTCAATACTAGTTATGGTAAGGATTTCATCCTTGGCAATTACTAATTATGCTTAATAAGAGCATAGTCGCATTATACATTAAGAGAATAAGAATACTTTAAACTTTAAAATGTTTAGAAGTTTGATTATCATAAATTGGTGGTTAAGGATGTCACACATTTTATAAAAGATAATATGGCATTATCAAATAGTTGAGTATGTATATACAAGAACTTCAATAGTTGAATTCTTGGAATAAGTATTCTCAAAATTCCGATAGATCAAAGTTGGACGAAATATGTCTTGTCAACAAGTATGAATGTCATTACTTGAGACATAATTCATCAACAAGAGTTATCATGCATTGATCTATTTAGTATTTGGATAAGGGATGTTAAACAATTATTATAAATTGAAATACATGGTATGTTTAATTTATAATATATTGTATCGTATATTTGTGTGTTTAATCCATGAATAAATGTTATTCTAAATTTTCCGGTGTCGGTTAATAATATGGGAATATTATTAAATCAAGACAAATCTGTAGGTTGGTATAATATACTTAAGTATATTGATGCGTAGTCATGCCATTTCAGATGATATTCAATGATACCGAATATAGGACTTATCCCAACTACATGATGTTACTTTATGGATTTTGTTATTAAGTAAATCATGAGAAGTTATCCTCAGACTTGAGATGCAAGATAAGTGTCATGAATGTAGTACATTTTTGTGGAACAACTTAACGCTATACGTAACTGGTAGTCATAAGGGTTGTTTTCGGAAGTGTTACAAAGTTTGTGGGTTTTGCTTGTAGTCAAGATAGAATTTGTTCAAATTTATTTTTGGAGTTTAATACTGCTGGGCCCCTCGTAGGGTTGGTAAGATGCATGTGCGGCCATACCCAAGATCTCCCGTGAATATGTTCAGAAGATTTGGTAATCTTGATCAATCATAAACAACGAGAAACAGAATGGTTAATTAAGGAATGACTTTAATCCATATTCTTATTAACGTGGTATTAGAAACAAAAGGATAATAATAATGAGAAATCATTAAAAGGTTTTTCCAGGAGCCTTACTCGAGATCGTACTAGAGGCATCGGCGTGTTGTAAAACGCTAACCGATGTGATTACACTATTAAAATATGTCCAAGTGGGAGCTGTTAGATTATGGACGTTATTTTAGTAGTCGTATGTTAGGATCGAACTCGAGATCGTAGGATTGCACACATTACGTATGAAGAGTAAAATAATAATTATTTATAAATGTTATATATAATTATTAATAAAAACAAAACTAGTAACGACCGTTAGTATTTAACGGAAAAGACTAACGACCGTTAGATGAAGAAAAGGAAAGTATTACTTGTGAATAATTGGAACGTCAAGAAAGTTCTAGAAGGAGTTCCACCTCCTTTGTGCCTTGAGCTCCAAGTTTTATCAAGTATATAAACACCTCATGGGATATTGTTTTCTCATAACTTGTACACACACATCTTGGTGTTTTTCTCTCCTCCTCTTGTCCCTAAATCGATCCATATAACAATCCCTTTAAGGGATTCGATTTTCTTAAGCTATAAATTTTTATGTTTAATTTACTTGCATAAACTTTTACTTGAATTAGTATGTGTGTACAAGAACGCGATTCAAACACACTATTGTTTGATTCTTGGATTGAATTACAAAAGTGGTAAGGGGTAATTCTTATAATCCACATAAACCCTAATTAGGGTTCTTGATTGAAGATTGCATATTGATTCTTGTTCGGGCTAGAATCACAAAGGTACGTTGATTGACGCTAAACGGTCAACTTATATTGAGCAAAGGATGGTCAACAAGGTCAAACTGCCTAGAATCAATCTCCGCGGAAGTATAGGGTTTCCCCGGGTCGTTATGTCCCGACGAGGTGTGGATGGTATAAAAACGGGTTTGTGATCGGGTGAATTGGATGGGAAGTAACCAGATAAAGATTTGGGTTTGTTTACACTACTGGAATGACTAGGAATAACAGAATTAACAATCACGGGAATCAGAAACGTAAAAACATAAACCAAATTAAAATCAGACGCGATTGCGTTCTGAGAAAAAGGTGAGCTTTAAGGAAAATAAACTACAGGGGGTAAAAATGAAACTTTTACAAACTTAAAATTTAAAAGAAAAGTTAAAATGAAAATGAAATTATTAAAATGATTATTTTAATATTTAAATACTATTTAATTAATTAAAACTATTTAAAAAGTAAATTAAACCTAATTTAAATAAAACTAAAAATGATAAATACTACAAATTAAACTAAAAACTTACAAAAATAATTTCTAAAACTTAAAATGAACTTGAAGAAAGTATAAAAATTAAAAATAAATATTTTTGTCTTTTTATGGATTTTCTATTAATTAAAAATTAATTATCTTAATTAAACTATTTAAACTAATTTAAATTACAAATAATACTAAATTAACTTAGAAAATTATAGAAAAATTTCTAAAATTATTTTATACTATATAAAAGCTATAAAAATATAAAAACTAGGTCTTGCTTAATAAAAACTAATTATGCTATTTAAAACTTAATTATTAATTAATTATTAATAAAACTAAGATTAAATCTAATAAATACTAAATGACAAAATAAAAATCTGAAAAAATTACTAAAAATACTTTAATATAAGAGGAATTTAATTAAAATATAAAAATACTAAGTACTTAATAAAAATATAAAAATTAAAATTAAAATTAAATTACATTAAATAGAAACTATCACTTAAAATTAAATTGATTTTTCTTGATTTTTTATTTGGGAACTTGTTTTATACCTAAAAACAAACAGCTTTAATAAAAACAACTTTTTTGTAAACTAAAAATAAGCTGATTATGAAGCAAAAAGCTAAACAGTTGACTAATGTTGACCAAACAAGGAAATGAGCTCAAACCAGCTTGTGTGGGGCCCACTATGGTTGAATCTGGTTTAACTGAGTTGTGTGGACATGCAGAAGCTAGTATAGACCAAATAAGCTCATAAGATAAGCTAATAAGTCAGAATAAGCAATCCCACAAACCAAAGACAACTCAAAAATGGGACAAACAAAGTGACCTAATTCAGGTGGGGTCCACTGAGTTTGGGGTTAAACTAATGGTCAAACCTAGGAGAGGGGTAGGAGGGGGGTTCAAAGGAACAAGGTTTGGGCATTGGGACCCACTAAGATGGTCAGAAACCACCACCAAAATGGTGATGGTGGACTGAGATGCTGCTGATGCAGGGGACTCACTCCCCCTGCAAGTGTCTTTGATGTGATGTGGAACCCGCCAGAAACTTCATAAAAATACAAGCTATGTGGGATTATGCAGAAGAGCTGGGAGAATTTGAGTAGGAACAAGTTTCAACCTTTCAAACTTTATACAAAATTCTAAACAAATCACCCAAGAAATGGGTTTTCAACTGTTTCTTGACATTTGACTTTTTGAGATTATCACTTGGTTTGACTAAAATGAGATTACACAGGCCCTAATTGATTGAAATTGATGTAATAAGGTAAAATAAAGCTAAATTACTCTAAACCTACTACTTTTGAGCTACTGTGGGTGGATTTGAGGTCCCAATCCCTCACTAGTTAACTGTGAGGGAGATTTTTTTTGTGATTTTTACTTTCTGCAAATAAGACCTAATTTAAAGGGTTGTTTTACACTATATTAACCTAATGCAATCTACAGGTATCAAAATGACACCAAAACAACAACAATAGAACAGTTGAAAAGGCAGATCCAAACACTCCTAAAGAGTTATCAAAATGAGATTTGCAAGATTTCACATTGATTCAGACCAAGATAACAATTCAAGGTGTTATATTATGATGAACTATGTCTAATTAAGCACAATTACACAAGCAAGATCCACATATACTCATATGTCACTTATAAGCATACATGGACAGTGAAAATGAAGAACATGAGCAACTAAGGATCACACCAACAAATTAAGACATAGTGTTATTAATTCACTCCACAACAACTAATAAACATGAAAACATAGATTGACACAGGATAGAACAGGATGAACAGTAAATGGCAAAAATTGGAAATAAGGACTTACACATGATCCATACTGAGAACTAATGTACCAATGATCAAAACACAACCTATTGCCTCCGTTGAGGCTACTAAAACCATAGAAAGTCAGATTCCACCATGTCACTTGCTGCAATCTTCCTTGAACACTGATTTTAATTTATTTGGCTATTTAATTTGATTTTTGAGTGATTTTAGTGAACTTGGATGAAAATCTTCTAAATGGTATTTAAGCTTCAAAGTGCTTTTAGGGTAACTAGTTTGAGCTTATTTCAACATTGAACAATCACTTTAACTAACATTTAAATTAAATTAAGATTTTTAAGTGAAAACTGCATAAGCTGAGATTAAACTGGAAACTTGAAATTGATGATAGAAGTATCTTGAAAATACATTAAAACGACTTACTACAACATCTTTTATCTAAAGATTACATTAGAAATTGAAATTACATTAAAACTAATACCTAAAACTAAACTACAGCTAATACTTCTCCTCTGGTCTTTTTTTCTTCTTTATAAATGACTATTATGGTTCCACTTGAGTCTCTGTGCAATTCCCACAACCGTTGGATGACCTGTATTGATCCTAGCCATTGAATGGCTTTTGGCGGGAAAAATGGAGAAGGGCAATTTGCTCTGATTTAGGCCCTAGGGGGGGGGGGTGTGATATGATTGGTTCTTGGGGAGTGGTATTTGGCAGGGATAAGGGTGTGGGTGAGACAGAGGTGCAAGTGGTGATGGTGGAGGTGGTTTTGCAGGGAAGGAAGGGTGGTATTGAGGGGGAAGATGGTGGGTTTGACCCTGGTAATATTTTAAACGTTTGGGCTTTTGTTGGGCTAGGGGTGTAAAGGGCTTGGGTAGTATTTGGATTGTGGATTGGATTTGGCTTGTGGGTTTTTATAATAAGGATCCGTTTGGTTTTTAGGTTTAGTAAACACAAGGACTAAAATTGCAAATATCCGAAAGTTGAGGGGCCTGATTTGGAACTTTCCCAAAGTATTCATTAGGACCATATTGCCAAGTACGATAAACCAAAGGACCTTAAATGTAATTTTGCATTTATTACAATTTTCAACACCCCGGGGATCATTTATGTAATTTTCTAAAGTTTAGGGGGTGAAATTGTAATTTTTCCAAAAGTTATCAAAATGTTCCCAATTAAAAGTTATGAATAGTACAAGGGTAATATTTGTTAAATTTTACTTTTTGAATACCCAAGGACTATTTTTGCCAATTTTGATACTTGAGGGGTAAAAGTTGCCAATATGTGTAAACTTTTATCCAGGGACTATTTGTGACTAATTTTGATTTCCCATGGACTAAAGTTGACTTTTTATTCATTTTAAACCTTCAGGGACTAGTTTTGCCAATTTATGAAACTTGAGGGACTGAAACTGCCAATTATGCAAACTTTGTTCGTTTTTCATCTGTTTTTGATTATTTTGCATTTGAAACATGTAAAACACTTTCCTGATATATTTTCACTATTTTGATTCAATATTGAGTGTTTTTAGATATTTTGGCAGCTCATAAAAGGTAAAAATG
Source organism: Artemisia argyi (assembly GCA_030686995.1). Taxonomy (NCBI): domain Eukaryota; kingdom Viridiplantae; phylum Streptophyta; class Magnoliopsida; order Asterales; family Asteraceae; genus Artemisia; species Artemisia argyi. The sequence continues at coordinate 170,889,194 of CM060693.1, read as the reverse complement.
ATGAGTATTTACACACTCATCATATGTTTACTATTTATTATTGATTAATTAATTACATGTTATATGATCTTGTTTATAACGCTTCCGCTATACTCTCTTGATGTGTTTAGTTTATTTTATATGTCTGTCATGATATCATAATTCCAACAAAGCTTATATAAGTTAATAAGTTTAAGTATATAATTTCATAACCCATAAAAGTGGACCTTTATGAACTTATCAAATTTTCACTCAACTGAAAGCCCATCAAATAAATTTGAACTAATACGCTCTAAATTTCAGTACCATAACATGTTCGAATATGGTTTCCTTTCAGACACATTCGAATTAAAAGGCCCCATGCTAAATTGCTAAGCCCTACGCCTTGGCTTTGTTAGCTTCAAACCACAATTTCATTTTTTTTTCTTTTTTTCTTTTTTAGAACGGCAATTAAAATTTTCAACTTTATGGATATTGATTATTTGGGTCACATTTTTTGATCTTTTTTATTGGCATTATAACTTTATAAGCCATTTTCGTGTCATATAGCCTTTTATGTGATTTATATACTGAAATTGTTGTTGCATGTTTCTTGAGCCAAGTTCACGTTACACACTACTCTATTTCACATAAATTCGGTTTACAAATCAAACCAAACCAAATTCTGAATCAGTTTGGTGGAGATATAATTAGGTTCTTGATCTGTACCGGGAGAGTTCTCAACTCTTTAAACGAGAAAACAAACCGATAGATAAGCACATCTGGCAGAGTGGCAATTCTTGTATTCGTAAATATAAAAAAAACAAAACCTTCTTGTGATATATATGTTACAAAACCCAACATGAAAGGTGTCATATTATTAATTGGATGGATAGATAATGTTTGCCATTTTCTGTGATATACACTGAATAAGATTTGGAATTTCGTTTGTTTAGTTAGATTTGTTAAAATGGGGCTATCAAACCTATCTGTATTTCCCCAAACCAAATGTAGAGTTTGTTTTATCTTTCGTTTCACAATTTTGACCTTTTTTTTTTTTTTTTTTTTTTTTTTTTTTTTTTTTTTTTTAACAGATTACTTGTCAATTATTTGTTAGTTTATGGACATAAAATAATAGTCGTATTTTATGATTGAACTCGAGACCACGAGATTGCAAACTTTACATATGAGAATTAAAGATTAATAATTAAATATAAAATGTTGTATTTAATTATTTATTACACAAATATATAACGACCGTTAGTAATTAACGGATATTGACTAACAACCGTTAACTAATAAAAGAAAAGAATTAAGAGTAAATATTTTGAAAGTCGAGAAGGTTCTGGAACACCCTCTTTGGGCTATAACCGATTGGTGGGGATTGGGATAACCTAATCCTACACCAACTTGCTCTCCAAGTTATTCACCCTATATAAACAAAGGCAAGAGTTATTGTTTTGGACTTTTGTGCGCACACACATAACCCTAATTTTTTTTCTTCTCTTTACTTTCTTTTGCTAGTCGATTAAACAAACACCCTAACTTAGGGTTGATCGATTTTTGTTCAACAAAAGTAAACGTTTGGTTTTTATTTGTGTTCTTTAACTAGCATTACTTTAATTTGCTATAGTACGTGTGTACAAGAACGTGATACTAGCACACTATTATCTTGGATTGAATTGCAAAAACGGTAATGGGCAATTCGTGTAATCCTTATAAACCGTAATTAGGGTTCATATCCGTTACTTGCTTTGAATTGATTATTGTTTGGCTAGAATCAAAAAGTACGCATACTTTTATATTTGGTTAATCAGTTTACATGTTATTGATCATATATGCTTCCGGTATTACTTTGATGCTATTTGTGTTTAATTTATATTTAGCCATGTTATTAAATTCCAACATTATTGTTATACATCGGATTGTTGTCAGTTATTGTCATACATCGTATTGTTAGACCAGGCGTAATAAGGGTGCCAAGACCGAGTCTTGGACCACTAAAGACTCGTTTCCCTTATTATCGAGGTTCCCAAACACTTGTATTTGAACTCAAAAATGCAAGACTTGATTTTATGGAAGACCGAGTCATGCAGTGTGTGTTTTTGTATTTATGTAATTGTGCGTTTTGGTATATTTGTGTTTAGATGATGCATGTTTTAGTGGTGAAGTTGGTTGTCTTATTAAACTAAGTTGGCAGTGAATTTAGTTGTAAAGAGAGAAAGCTAATGTGATGTTGAGATAACAGTAATTAATGCGGTATTAGGGTCTCCTGATTACATCCACGTCTCTTATGGTCTTCTGGACGTTATTGTTGCTTATACTTTTGTATTATTTTGTTTTAAGTTACAATGACTTGTGAAAAATCTTTAAGTTGTATATAGTTGTGGGAAAATAAAAAATTTCAAATTTGTTTTTATTCAAACATTTTCCAGAATAGTTTTTTTTTTAGAAATATGGCATTTACGCTCAACTTTTCTAGACAAAACATCTAAACATGTTGTTAAAGCTATTCAATATCTTTCTACAAATATAAACCACTCATTTCTTTTTAAAAACATGATAGAAAATTGAATTATTTTCTTACAACCAAACGTGCTCTTATTTTCTTACCGGACTGATGTACATGGATCAACAAGTCCATTATTAGTAATATCTTTTTTGACGAAACTTTTACTTTGGTTATATTCAATTATTCATTTATACAGTCGATATTGTTAGACCGATAGTAATGGGAGGTCATCCCTTCGGTCGGTCGACCATGCAAACACATCTCCCCCCATTACCCTTGTCCACTCAAACGCGTCCCCCATAGTAAAAATCGAAGTACTTAGATGTTCACTCAACCAAGTGGTTTGCATTTGTTTGTGTGTGAGTGTGTATGTTTAAACTGTTTTTGTGGAATATTTTTATGTTTAAGTGAAATATGTTTTTTGTAGTGATCCTGTTCGCCTTATTACACTAGATCATAAAAAATGTTGTGCTAAGTTGGGTCATCCTCAGTCGCTATTACTACCGGCCTTAGTCGTAGGAGTATCATAAAATTTCTTACCAGCTTATCATGTACGGTTATATGAATAAAAAAAACTTTTTGAAAATGGAATGAATGTGTTCAAGTTGCCAACTACAAACTTTGTCAACATCGAACAATTAACATTGTTTTTGCCTTCCACGCAAAAAAAATGCAAATTTCACTACCATCGGACTGTATTGGTCCACGTGTCCTAATTTTTAGACGCTTACATTTGACTAAATAAAAATATATTTTGTGGAGTCAATAAAATGAGGCATTACTAATGTTGTTTCTCTCGGAAAAAAATCTTGAGATCGCTAAGATATCGGACGTTATGATTCTACGTAAGGTGGCAAAACGGGCGGGCCGGGCGAGTAATGGCACAGCCTATAATGGTCATGGGCCAAACAAGCACATGTTATACAAATTACTTTATAAAAAACAAAAAGTGACGAAATAAATTCCTTAAACGTAATACTTCGTTCATATTTAAAAAATTAAATATATTATATATATATAAATTTTTCTTTAAAAACGATTATAATGTTCTTCAAATTAAGAGAAAATATGTGTTGTTCATGCCTATTTAGCGTTTTCAATTGGCTAAATATGCACATTTCAAAAAAAAAAAAAAAAATGTTAAATGTGCCAAATCTTTTACAAAGTAGTTAAAATTAGCTCATTATTTTCATTGTGGGCACAAATTGCCACCTCTAATGTTACGATATTGCATAATAAAAATGTTTATGTTCTTTCAGGCTAGACACAATAAGAAGTGTCAATCCCCCTCCTTTTCTCTGTCACGTCAGCTTTCTCTCTCTAGCGAGCTGCAGGCGATTCAGTGCCACAGTAAGGGCGACCAAGTTCTTTTTTTTTATTAAACATTTTTAATACAAATTAAAATTTCATTCATAATTAAAACATTAAATATTAATTCAAATAAAATAAAAACATTACAACACATATTAAAACATTACAACATAAAAACTAATCATCTAGGTTGTATTGTTCCTTGATCAAGTCTTTGAGTTCTTGCATTTTTTGTCGTTGAAATGCGGGTAAAGATGGGTCGATTGGTTTGAAATATAAGATGATGTCTTTTTGATATTTCTTTTGTCCCTCAAATTCAAGCCTTTGTTCTTCCATTGCCAATCTTCTGTCTTCTTGCTCCGCTTTCTTTTGCTGCAGCGCCAACTCCTTATCCCTTTGCTCCTGCTCTTTTTCTTTCAATTTGTAGTATTCGTCTGCAAGATCCTGCTTCTTACCCAATGCCTTTGACATAATGGTTTGTTATTTGTCGGTTACCCCATCCAAAAAATTCCTCGACTATTTCTTCTTAGTAGCCTTATTTTTCTTAGCTGCATCACAAGCATCAAGATTGATGTTATTTACCGGAGAATAATTTTGATAATTAGAGTAGGAAGACGTTGATGATTCCATTGTTGGACGATAACACGATTCGGGGGGAGCCATACATACTTCGACGGGAGTGGCTTTGTTGTGGTTGTTGGTTGTTTTGATACGGGGGAACAAATGGACGATTAATATTACGATGCATAGCAAATGGATTGAATGTTTGTTGTTGTGAAGGTAGTTGAGATTCATAATCAAGAGAATGAGGATGGAAATTGACGTTTGGTGAGACACCGGTTAACCGAAAAGTCGAATCCGATGATACTTGCGGGATGTTTTGTTGTGGTAAACGAGATTTTCGGCTTTTTGCTTGTTGTTGTGGTGTTTTTTTAGACATTTTGATTGCTAGTAATTGTGAGATTGTGTGTTTAGTTTGTGCTTACTTTGTCTATTTATAAGGGAATTTTTTTCTCCAACGGCTATGAATCAAACGGATACTATTTTTTTTTAGTCACAAACGGCTAGTAGCCTTAAATGAGTGAACCGTTCAGATCATATATATATATATATATATATATATATATATATATATATATATATATATATATATATATATATATATATAAGAAAAGAAAAGAAAAAAAGAAGTGGAAAGTTAATCGGTCGAGGTTGAGACCGAGTGGCTTTGTTTTCCTTCTCCCAATCGGTCGCGACCTGCAACACACAAAAGGGACGATCGGTCGTCTTGTGCTCGACCGATTAGGTCGACTATGTTATTGTGTCTAGCCTCATAGTATTTTTGCAAGACTAAGACTTTATAGAATCTTGATTTTAACCGTATGATCTTAAAATCTAATACGATTCAAATTACTTTTCTCGAACAAAAAACTAAAAACTTCAAAGTTATGAATCATATTTTATAAACTTTAAAAACAACATATTAATTTTCTTAAACATTTTATAATCATAATTTAAAACAACATTTTCATAAAACATTCTTATAATTTTGAGTTTATTATATATGCTAATTTGTACTAGTATAATATTAAAAAGGGATATTAACAAAATAATATTATATTAAAATCTTAAAATTTTGATTCGATTTTACGATTTTGATTTTGTGAAAACGAAAACGATATTCGGTACTATTTTGATCTTGAAAAACTTTGTATTTACCATAAGTATATGACATGAAGTCTTTTAAACGATATACACGTGAAAAGAATCTTAGATCAAATGATTTTATATTTTCTTAGACACTTTTGTGTAGTCAAATATTTTCTAAACACTTCGTATGAAATAGATTCTAGTGAGACAATTTATTTTTATTTGAACCCTTTCACATACTTCAATAGGTTTTTCGCTTTGTTCGAATGTTGTTTAGTACACATTATTTTGCTCTATGTAAAACCCAAAAGGCAATAATTCCAAGATATTTGACCTTTGATCTTTCATTATCTATACTACTTATAAAGACAAAACGGTCAAAGTGGAAAAGTGAAAACTTAACTTTTGGTCAATCCCCGTAATACCTTGTGAAAATGAATTTGTCAATGCCCTTATTGATGGAAACTATTCGACCATTTTCAACCGCGTATACCGGTTACTGTTTGTAGCTGGCCTTCCTATTGATGGAAACTATTGATGGCCCTCGATTACAGTACATTGTGATTACCGATTACAGCACATTATTGAATATGTTTAAATAATGCAACGCTCCTTTCCTACTTTGCGTCACACGATTACAGCACATTATGATTACCTACCCTCCCATATAAAACACACACCCCTCTTTATAAAACACCACATCTGCTAAGATACCCACAATCCCTTATCTCTCTCTTTCTCGATACCCACCGACTACCGCCACCATAACCTTCATTGACACTGCCGCCTTCTGAAACTGCCACCTTATTACGGTTGTTAGGTGGTTTCGGTGGGCTAGGTGGTTTCACTAGGTGGTTATGTGAACGAAAGGGTAGTGGTTTTGTTCGGTTTTGAGAAAAAGCATATTCATACGACACAATCACCACCACAGGTTTTGCTCCTTTCAGTTGTAGATCTGGTGACTTTGATGATTTCTTTGGCCGGTATCTGGCCACCGAACTAGATTTATTTTTGTTTGGGGGAGATTTCTTTTAGATGTAACTTTCTTATGCTTTTTCTTTTTTGGTAACTTTCAAGCCATGCCTTCTTTTTTTAAGATGCTTAAGATTTATTATTTTGAGGCCGATTGTGTTTACTTTGGCTTACCAAAAAGTTTAGGATGGTTTATGCATGTGATTTCTTGCAACATAAATAATTGCAGCCATTTTAAATCTTGAGCCAAATTGTTTTTTACTTTGTGTATTGTCAAATCTTGCGTCATATTGTTTGTTTTGCAAAATCGAAAGACGTATGTTGGTCAGTTGGTCAATGACTTTTTTTTATGGGAAAAGAAATGGTTTGAAATGTTTTTGGACTTTGAAACTGATTCGACCTACTGAGAGTACTCTTGGGAAGTTAAAAGCAAGTATAAAAAATAAAAAGTACTCCATAATACAGTACGTATTTACATTGGAAATATCAATGATAGGTTACTTGTGGTTAGTTGCAATGACAAAAAATGAGTACACTATTGTCTGTTGATAGATATGATTATACGATATAGTATATTTTGAGAGCTTAAAACTGAAAAGAAATTTAATTATTCTAAAAAATTTAAAGTTAATTGTCTAATTAACCCCATTAATACCCTTTATACTTTCAAATGAAAACTATAAAATCTAACTGAGTCGTTAGAAAATTTCGTTGCTATGCACGGGTACAATTGTTTGCAAATTAAATTTTGAACTTTTCACGTTATACAAAACACTTACTACAATATCGCATATCATTAATTGTCTGCCGCTAGGAACCTACGTTGTTATGCACGGGTACTCGTCTATAAAGGAAAAATGGTCAAAGTGGAAAAGTGGAAAGTGAAAAGTTAAGTAATGTGAAATGTTAAAAAATCTTATTAAAGGAAATTATGAAATGTAATTAATACTTTTATTAAACCACCATTACTTAAAAGTACAATGATTTATTCACATTGTACAATCAATTAAAAACATATCTACCAAATTAAATACAACCAATTAAAACAATTAATACAAATCACAAACCGGGTTGACCCGGTACGCTTCAAACCCGACGGGCTGAACCGGTTTAATTTGACCCGTTTTCGACCCAACCTAGCAAGTTGACCCGGTTTAAATCGACCAATTTTTAGACCGGAACGGTTCAACCGGCTGAACCGCCCGGGTCGAACCGGGTTTCAAAACATTATTTTTAATTCCCAAGTCGTTGTACAAACATACAAATCACAAATCGGGTTGACCCGGTATTCTTCAAACACGACGGGTTGAACCGGTTTAATTTGACCCGTTTTCGACCCAACCTAGCAAGTTGACCCGGTTTAAATCGACCAATTTTTCGACTTAACGGTTCAACCGGTTGAACCGCCCGGGTCCAACCGGGTTTCAAAACATTATGTTTAATTCCAAAATCTTCAAACTTTTATTATTTTTCATTTATAATCTATAAACTTTTTTTTATCAATAAACTATATGTCGCTATAAAATCCCGTTGCTATGCACGGGTACTCGTCTAGTATAGTAAAAGTATTTATAGAATTTTGTTTATTCCAACAGTTTAAACTATGGAGTGTTTGACACTGAGTGATTAAAAGCATTTTAAAGCAGTGAGTGTTAAGTGTTATGTTTTTAATGTTCATTTAACAAGTAACAAATAGCTTTATTATGTTTTTTTAAAATGCTTTTTTTTATAACGTTCAATGAAGTAACATTTAGCAAGATTGAGCATTTAAGATTTGTTTTTCACATTATGATTACACTTATAATTACGTAAAAAAAAAGAAAAAAGATAAGAAAAAAAAGCTTACAGTTACTTCCACTACTACTAATTAGTGCTACTGTTAATTTTATTCGATAGATGCTTCAGGTAGCTACTCGTTTTCGCAAAACCTATGGACACGCTGGAAAACCTTTGTGGAATAAGAGATCGGAGGTCGAGTCTCGGCTCGTCTCACTCCATGTGGTGCTCCTGTAAGCCAGGAAAGTTGTTGAAACTATTCCTTATGAAATGAGTAATGGCTGGTGCCAAAGACACCCGAGATCAAGTGTTCCCCGATCTACACATTTTTTTTTCTTCTACCCAATAGATTCATTAATATATGGAAAAAGTGAATATGGACTGTCTCACATCTAAGCTTACATGCGAAATCATCAAAAATCACTAAAAAATATGTCATTTTGGTTATTATTTTTTCAAAATTTGAGTAGTGGAACTAATATATGCATAGTAAAAACGCATTTTAATGGTGAATTAAATCAAACTATTGTTGAATCTATAGCTACTTTTTTAGTCAATGAAATCACCTAATAATATGATATAGAAAACACATGTATCAACGTGAACCCAACTTAAGTTATGTTGTAATGAAATCAAGAGAAAACACTAATATTGTGAAGGACATGATACAAATGAGGTAGATTTGATATTTTTCTTATTAAAATGACGTAATTTTTAATGGTTCACATGTAAGGTTAGATGTGAGACAGAGGTCATGTTTGGCAACAAGCGTTAAGGAAGCGTTTAGTAGCGACAAACAGTAAGCGGTAAATATTTAGATGAAAAGCTTGTTTGACAACATCTCTAATAGCGGTTGAAACTATCCTAACCGCTCCAAAATGAAATGCTTTTTGAATGAGCATTCTAGAATTGCTTCAAACGTTTAGATACTGAAATTACATATATACCCTCATTTGTTTAATCATTTATTTTATTTTAATATGTATATGACCTTTTTCGTAATTTTACACTTTATAATTACTGGTACAACTACGTTATCAAACATGTTTTTTAAATAAAAAACTACTGCTTACTGCTACTGCTACGTGTCGCAAAATATAGCCAAAGTCATATTCACTATCCTCTTAATATATATCTTTGTTTTGATGAATGAACACTTGACTAACCGTGATAAACACGTGCCAAGCATCTCCACAACTCATGCTGACAACCGTCGATTTATCCAACCAAAAAACATATCAAACGGACCATACAACACATGCATAATCACCTCGATACGTTACACAGAATCATTTGCTCAACCATAAAGGCATAAACACGTAAATCATTTCTATACTTAATAATATTTATGGACATAATAAATTAACTTCTTTTATAGTGTTGGAAAAAAAAAAAAAAAAAAAAAAATCCAAATCGTAATCTTTTTTCTTTCCTTGAAGACCGAATCAAGATACGAAAGCAACTCTATTTTAGTCGCAATGCTCGAGCTACTTTAATTTGATCGTAAAGCTTGTGTAACTCGGCTCAAATCAATTATACTCATAGACAATGGCAGAGCTAGAAAAAATTTTGTAAGTGGGCTGAAACAATTTTTTTTCCAAAAAACCTTAAGATGAGAAGGCCAAGATAAAAAGAATCTTTTTTTAACACATGAAATCAAAAATAAATACACTAACGGTCCGATCCTCATTAAGCTTCGCCCATGCTCGTAGATATACACTGACATGTTAAGTTAATTACAAATATGGACATCTAATTCATTTTCTTTTCCAAAATATGTTATATGCTTATATAAACAACGTTGATTGACATGCCAAATTTATATATGCATAATATAAGATAAGATCAAATATACAATTAAGGATAACAAAAAATGCAATTCATGTTTAGGTACGAGTTAATTAAGCATGTGTATCTTTTTAGTAAAAAGATAATATTTCTTCTTACATATTTTATTCGTCTCGAAAAAAGTATAAAAAAAAAAAATAATAAAATAAAAAAAGAAAAAAAAGGACAATTTATGTTATTTCTAATTAACGTAAGTTTTGATTGATAAACTATTATTTCTACCCTTATGGTTATTATAGAAATTAGAAATGAACAATTACCGTAAATTTTGATTAGATGGACAATATAAGAAGATGGTCATAACTACAGTACTATTTATATATAAAAGTTGGACATTTTTTTGAGAAAAAAATAAATAGTAACTTGGCACTTTTTATTTTTTATTTTATTTTATTTATTTATTATTATTATTTTTTTTTTTAAAATTGGAAGGAGTAATTTTTACTTATCTTGTATTTACAAGATATGACTTGTGAAAAGACTAAGGCTAAGTGTAATAAGGCATAAACACTCCGTCGGTCTCACCCTCACATACTAGTTCCACTCGGTCAGCATTATTACACTAGGACAGTCCAATCTTGGTCAATCTCACCATAAATAGAGAAGAGAGTCGGTCGACAAACCGACTTGTGTGTTTGTTTGTGTGTATGAGTATAGAAAGGTGTCTAACATTCTTAAAAAATTATACGGAGTAATAATAATAATAATAATAATAATAATAATAATAATAATAATAATAATAATACGTAGTAATAAATAAATAAAATAAAATAAAATAAAATCAGCTAATAAATGTTTGTATAAAAAGAGAATTCTTTGCTAGTCATGTCACAAACCTACCCTATAAATACTCAACATTTCCTCTCCACCTATTACCCGTAACGTTTCACCACTATTCCATCTTCTCCGGTGATCAATGCTTGGCGACGTACTTTCAGAACAACGACCAAAACACTGGTCTCATTCTTACGGCCATAATATTCGACGCCATGCATACGACACAACTGGTTTACCAATCAAGCTAGTTAATAATATCCCAAACCATCGTTGTATATCTTATAAAAATGGGTTAAATAATAATCATCATGTTGGTGAAGGTTCATGGAACGTTGCATGGGATGTACGTCCTGCTAGATGGATTCATCGTCCTCATAATGTTTGGTTTATTTTTGGTGGTCCACTTGTTGAGGTTAATCCAACATGTTCTTCCAAGGTTGTTGTTAAGGATGATGATAATCATGATCATGAGATTAATGTTGATAATGGATGTGTTTTAGACAAGCCCAACACTTACAAAGTCACAGGTATTGTGTACAACTACCTTTTAATCTTTAGTAACTCATGGAAATTTTATAAATGAATGAAGGTGTACTTTTAGATTCATTTTTTTATTTTTTTTTATTCGTTTTTATGCCAACGTGTTTTGTTTTCCACCCTGTTTATTGGGAATGTTTTAGTTGATTTTTTATAGAGTACCAAAAAAAGAAAAAGAGAAGAAAAAATAAAAGTTGGGTTTTGCTAACAAAATAATTTTTATTACATGATTAGGATGAATGTTTAAGGTTGGATGAGAATTCCAAAAAATGTGTAGACAATACCTAAAAGCAGGGATTACAACCAATACTTGATTGTGATTGGATTATTTAGTTTCCTACGACCAATTGTAATAAAATTCCACTTATTAAACCCAAAAAAGTGTAATGGTAAGAACAAATACTTGTGAAAAGTTATTGCTATTACATGTGATTTTTTTCTTTTTACATAAGTTCATGATTTTGAGGGTATAGACTTATATAGTTGCTGATAACAATTGATTATTGTTAATTTTCTAATCAATTCATGGTTTTGGAATGTTTCCTGCTGATTTTTATTGAAAGATGATGATTTATTTGTTATGCCTTACTGCGTTAATCAGTTTTAGTGTTTGATGTTGGAGTAATGCAACAAAACAGATTTAGATTATTTGACATGAGATTTTTAAGTACTCATGATGCTCACATATATACCCACACACATTAGTGTTGGAGGTTTTTCTGGACTCAGTCTCCCTGCCCTTGGGTAGGGTATGACTATTTACAATTCTACATCTCCCCCATACTTTGCTCCGGCGCAATCGGGTATATTTATTGTTGTTGTTGTTGTTTGATCTTAAGTACTCCAAGTACTAGGCTTTCTAGTGTTTGAATATTGTATAACTCTTTCAGATTATTTGATTATTTGTGGGTATAAGTTTAGGAGTAACTTGAACAAGAGTTGTTATGACTTTCACAACAAATCTTCAAATAGTCAGAAACTGCTAGCTACTTATCCATTAATCTTAATTACCATGACTTTGTAGTGAAGAAGTACATTCGAACATCCTATTTTACTAGAGCAATTAATCACGTGATTTTGATTATATTTCATCTTGAATAATATCTTAAAGTTGCAACGCCAAACACTCTCTAAGTTCATTTGTTAAGATATAGCTACCATTGGGGGTTCTTATGTTATGTAACTTGAAACAAAATTGTGGAAAACTGATTGTTTAAGGAAAATACAGGGGTTCCAGCCGACGGAAGATGCCTGTTTCGAGCAATAGCTCATATGGTTTGCTTGAGAAATGGGGAGGAAGCTCCTGATGAGAATCGTCAAAAAGAACTTGCTGATGAACTCAGAGTTCAAGTAAATTCTTTATAAGTTTATTGTTTTTGTATAAATTTGGGCATCATGTTTCATGTATCAATGTTCTTAAACCTAACATGCTCTAATGCGCGTGCAGGTTGTTGATGAGCTGAAGAAGAGACGGAAAGAGACTGAATGGTAAGTTTCAAAAGATACTGTAATTTTTTATTCTAGTTTCAACTGAAACAAATCCAAGTATCCAATTTAGATACGGATTAGGTATGTTGAGTCTTGACCATCAAGAATTATGATTAATTTTTGTTCTATGTTCCATTAGGTTTATTGAAGGAGACTTTGATGCCTATGTCAAGAGGATTCAAAAAACGTATGTATGGGGTGGAGAACCCGAGTTGCTGATGGCTTCTCATGTTCTTAAGTGAGTTTTCAACATCATATCTATCATGCACTATGCATATTCTGGTTTCTGTGTCTGTGCCCGTATGCGACCTCTTTATGTGTAGGACTTCATGTCGAAGTTAGATCCTCAATTTACATCCAAAGTCCCACGTGGACATATAGTTTAAGGGTCCATCCTCTTAGACCAGTCTTATTTTTTTCTTTGATTGTGGATCCCATTAACATTTGGGAGGACATAATGGAGATGTGAAATGAAAGAAAATAGTAAAATTAGTGGAGCTTTAACTTTTACAAGTTTAAGCTCAAAAGTGAGTTTCATTATTATGCGCATAAGCCGACTCTCAAAGAGTTGAGAATTCATCGCCCTAATTCTTATACTTGACATCTTCCCTCTTTGTTGCTGCATCTTTTCTGTAACAATGGTATGCAGGGAAAAGTCCATATGAAATATCCTACTAAATAAGTGCTTAATTAATCTCATGGCTATCATTGTGTTGACAGGACTACAATATCTGTGTACATGTTTGAGAAGGATTCCAACAATTTATCAAAGATTGCAACTTACGGTGAAAAGTATGAACAATCTGAAAATAGTTCAATCAAAGTTCTGTTTCATGGATACGGCCACTACGACATATTGGAAGGCATATCATAGGAAAAGTGCAACAAGTAACGAGCAGATAAAAGTTGCGTGTTCCATACTGGTACTAATAGGTCGGTAAGCTCCATCTTTGCTTCCATCACCTGTCGAATCTCTATACAAGATCAAGCAACACAACTTTTATGTCCCTTTTCGGGTTCATATTAAGGTCTAGTCATCATTTTCACACCTTTTTTGGTGTTATTACAAGCTCAAGTATGATACAACCCCCAAGATTTAGTCAGCTTTGTGTAAATATGGTCCCTGCAGGATTGTCTTTGTATTAACTTGCACATGGATTTAAATAAGACTGTAAGTTTGGAAGTGCAAATTAAATAAACTTATGACTGATCTCTTTTCAGACGACTGCAATTGTGTTACCGTTTGACGTTATGTGGACTCATCTTGTTTAAGCTCAGGCAGCTAATAGTGTTTGACCTCTCAAACCTAAGAAATCTCCAAGCTTTTAAATTAAATATTTAGAATTTTTGTTTAGTAGGTTAGTTGTATTAATACAAACTTTTTTTTGTACATATATAGTTTTCTGTTCCGTTTGGGTCATCTTGTAACCCGCAAACTTAAAAGAGAGATACTGCGTCGGTAATTGGACCTCAATTATAGTCCAGGCTCATAGATGCCATGCCAAGATGCAATAAGTTACTACCAATACTTGTGACTTGTGAGTGTTTTGTTATGGATGTGAAACACACTGAATTATTGTGAGACTCAGAAAAAAGAGGAATTGATCTAAATTTTAAGACTCCTGATTTGTGATGACGATAAAAAGATGGAGTTCCACCTCTTGTCAAATGTAGGGTTGCCAAAGTCACTGCCATGGATTCTTATAGAAGAATTTCAAGATATTTAAGCTTATGCCAATTAATTCGACTCTCCTAATCTAAATGACACCCTTGCTGCCTTAGACGCCGCTACATCACTTCTAGATCATCTCAAACAACATTTCGACAGGGTGGTTCAAATGATTTCTTGAGCCCCTTGCTTATTAAAACGAATCTACTTCTAATCAGCCACGGAAATCTTAAGAGGGACATTCTACATGATAATGTTAAACTTAGTTCATTCATATATTTTTTTTGAATATTAGAATTTAGCCGTTCAAAAAACTTTGGTTTAGTAAACGTAAAGAGTTGTGGTTATTGGACTGGACTTCAACCCAAACTCTTCCCAACAAAGTCCAGTCTTTACTTGTACCAACTTATCAGGTTGATATTAGGTTGATAAGCGGGTAAAATTTTTTCTTCACACAATTTTAGGGTGCGTTAGGCATGTAAATATGGATTTGGGTTAGGATTTGTGGGAACTGAATTTGGTATTTGATGAAAAAATATGAGAGATAAATTAATAGTATTTAATAACATTAATTATATTATATAATAATTAAATTTGGAATAATATATATTTGCTGGCAACTTAACCGGATGTTTTTCGGCTCCCGGTTTTCTCCGGTTGAATCAGTGAACGGGCTGAAAAGGGTCGGTCTTTTTTCTGGTTGAACCGGCTATATCGATCCAGTTTTCAAAACGCTGATGCAGAGATGAGAAGAGTGATAGATGACTCACTAATTTATTTACTTTCACAATAAAACTAACATGATCAATCATGTTTGACTATAACTTGAGAGAATTTTGATCCCTCCCTCATAACATACTATGACACCCATTTTTGAGACTCACTGTTTTATTTTATTTTTCACTTTTTTAGACCAATTGACTTTCAAAAAAAAAATTACATTACAATATTAAAAAATAAAAAATAAAAATGTATTAAATTTAGATTAAATTTGCATTTCTAAAACATTTGGCTAACTAAATAAACTTTTAAAACTTTAGCGGTAAAAGTTCAAAAATCTATATATGTAAAAAAAAAATAAAAAAAAAAAAAATAAAAAAAAATAAAAACGCGACATAATACTCACTATAATCACAAAAGCCTTAGCAAAAACAAGTTATGGCGTACGCCATACGGATGGCGCCTGTTATAGACCGGTGTTTGGTGTCATGGCGCGACTTTGACGTTAGAGATCGACACAATACTCATTAAAATAAATAAAAAGTCCTTGCAAATTCAAGTTATGGCGTATGTCATACGCAATAGCGGAGCTTGCCTAAAATTTTTAGGAGGGCCAAAGTGTAGATCCTGAAACTTAGGAGGGCCAATTTATTATATATCTATAAAATTTAAGGTTTCTAATGTTAAATATATATTAGTATAAGGGTATTTTATGTCAAATTGAAAAATCCTAAGGGGGCTAAAGCCCTCTTTTGTCTTGCTAAAGCTCCGCCTATGGTCATACGGAAGGCGCCTGTTATAGCATCGGTGATCTGTATCATGGCGCGACCTTTGCGTGGTCCACCTCAGCTTTGGTGTCGGTTCAACACGACTAAACCTTGTCCTCTTATAACAAACAAACCCTCGGTTCACATCATTATTTAAGGTTGTCTTGGAATGAATGTTCATTTATAATTACAATTAATCAAAATATCCTTGAGTACATATACTGATATACATGTTATTTCTGTACAATGTAATAGTTCTATTTTTCTTTAAAATATACTAGTTATAAGTTTTGTGCATGCACAAAGTTTACGTGAACCCAATTTATTTTAAAATTTTAGTAAATATACATGCATATAAGAATTTGACATTGTTTAAGGCTTTGTGCCTATGATATTACACGCGCGGAGTGGAGACTATAAGTACAACTAATAATTATATTTTGAATAAATTTGTTTTCTGGGTACTTATAAGTCGCGTTTTCATTTTGACACTTATTATCCCGTGTATCTACATATTTTTGGTATTATCGTTATTTGTATCTTAGTTTTTAACCAGTGATGCGCATGATATTAATCGCGGATTAGGTTTAGACAATCAGAGTTGGTCCTGAGGTCTTTGATGCCCGGGCGAATCGACTAAAATATGCCCCCTTTAAACAAAAAGCACACGATCTTTTAGGGGTTTGGAACCTAGTCAATGAAATTAGGCGACTCATCTTCACGCAGAATTTTATTTATTAAGTAAAAAGTTACTATACAAGGAAATAAACTTTGAATTACGGGCTTCATCTATATCACCTAAAACGATGTCTTCGTGCGTTTCTTGAAGAAAAATCAATTATTTTTTTCGTAGTCGACTTTTGCTAAAAAACTACTTTCTATACTCAACTAACTTATAGACCCGTGGAATCCACGGGTTTTTAGAAAAATGAATGTATCAAGAAATTAAGCGTATGAGTAAAGTAAAAAAAAGTAACGAAGGTAAAGATTATATATTGTTAATGAAATAATATGTATAAGTGAATGATACAGTAAAGAAAAATGATGTAACTATTAATCTAATAAACGTCCATGCACACGGGCTACAATTTTTATGGTATTGAAAAGCAAATGTATGTAGTGAGTGATAATTAATTGATAAGCCAATAAACATTTTTTGAGCACCTAATAAGAGTAAAAAAAAAGTGTAAGTAAAAGATGTTTTTGATTGATAATACATGTAAATATAAAAAATGTCACAAAAGATATCGTATGTAAAATTGTACATACCTCTTCAAATATGGTCATAAACCTTGAAGAACTTCTTTGGAGACTAAATTTGATTTGAAACATATCTTAAACATAATTTGATTCATCGAATGTTGTGATTGATAGTATATGCAAATCTAAAACATGTCATATGTATATTGTGCATATCTCGAACCTTGGTCATAGACCTTGAATAACTGTTTTGTAGACTACATTTGTAGTAGTTTTTTTTATAGATTACCATCCGCATAAAAAACAACAACTTGTTTAGATTTTTTTGCTTTTTGACAAGGGAAAGAGTTACGTATAGTTGTTCATGTGTGAAAACAGGACGTGACAGGTGCAAACTAACTTTTGAAAGTGATTGTACTTAGCTCATGTTTATTTTCATGGCAAATGACACTCAAACAGGATATTGTATCCTCACGATCTTTAGCGATAAATGTTTATCAGGCGAAGTAATTCTCAACCTTGGTATGATAAACTTATTCCTAAAATGTGTTCCGTAAACTATATGTGCTTGAATAGAAGTTCTTGATAATCGAACAACTTGAAGTCGTGCCCCATTACATAATCCATTTGATTATTTGTGCTTGAACAGAAGTTATAGACCCTTGGAATTGGAAATTAAAAAAAAAAAAAATTATTCATTAAGTAGTTACGTGAACAAATAAAGTAATTATTCATTAAAGAGTTACATGTGTGAATAAATTAACTAACAACAATAATCATAAACAGGTTCCATTACTTTTTGAAGAGAATAATAAGTAATGAGTAAACGATACGATTAACAATTCGGTTTGTAAATATTAAAACAATAAACGTGCATGTATCATCTTTTCAAACTGGTAGATAGTCTCGAAGAGCAAAAATATGTAAAACGTCAAATTATTCTTTCATTATACCTACCAGAATGGAGATACGTGTAAGTGTTGTAATTTCATGGTATATAGTCCAGTTTGAGTCCCAAATCCCCAATGCACGTTCACCCGATGCGTATCAGGTTCTCCAATCATGAATATTTGGTCTCATTTTGAGTCACACTTAACTTATCTTTTGTCCTTGAATTGCTTCTCAAATTAAATTGATCTACCACTTAGTCAAGTCTTTTCACCAACCCCCTTGAAGCACAAGTCCCGAACCATAACCAAACACACACGTTTCATCCCCACACCCATACGCCATAAAAAAACAAAGATCTAAATAACTATTTAGGTTGACTTCTAAAGGTTGGACCAGATTATAGCTTACGAAAAACTCTAGCAAAAAATAAAGAAGACTAACCATATCATAATCATCGATATTTTGATCCCCACCACCGCTTTCTTCTCCATCAACACCAAGTGGCCTAAATTTGAATATATGAACAAATTTTTGGTTTTTATTCTAGCAGTGGTTGGAATGAAATTTAGTAGTTAGCAGAAGAATATAGACAAAAAATTTCAATGCATCTCTATTTTCGGATATGTTCTCATATATGCCCTCTTCAGTCTTGACCTTGGCAATAGTATGATTGTCTAAACTCGCCAACTCTGACACTTCACTTGGATTCTTGGTGTTAAAGTGAACGAAATCCCCTAACATATTTGGTGACCCTGAAGGAAAAAAAAAACTATATAAGGCAGTTGCTAACCTTCACATAATGTCTTGTAAATACGTGTTAGATCTAAATTACAATCAACCATTTTTCCTTATAACTGAACAAATTTTTACTCTTTTGTTTGACAATGGTTAATGCAATTAACATAGATAGCAGAGTTTAATGTACCGATAATTGTGGAGATGTTCTCCTCTATGACCTGTGCATTCAACTTCTTGGCAACATCATGTTTGTCTGAGCCCTCTAGCTTTGACATTTCAAATGGATTCAAAAATGATGAATCAAGACTCAGCAGAGTGCAATTGGCTAAACCGTTTATCATCCATCTTAAACAAAGCTGGACACTGTGCTGACACCCTTCAAACATCTATATTTTTAAAAAAGATAGCTACTTTTAACCAACAATCATAAATATCTTCACATATCCAAAAATTCAATACTAAACTAATCATCATAAACAATAAACGATAGTTTTTCTTTGCTTACCAAAACACATTAGATTAACACGATTAGTGATGAACGCAACATCAATTTTCTCCATGAAAGGAGTAGGCTTTACCTCTGCAAAAAAACCAATCCAATTAAGCACTTACATAACAGGCACACAATTTTGAGTAATTTTTAGCTTATCGAGCGTACGTAGATCGAAAAATATACAATTATTTGAAAGCTGATATAAAAAAATCCCTATTTTTTAAAACCCTATAAGCAGATATACAAAAAAAAGCCACAAAATTTTTAAAATTGATTCATTATAAAAAGCACATAACACAAACTAACCAGTAAATCCTGTTTGGCAATGATTGACTTTTTAGGGATGTTGAATCTAGTGTAATCGAAGATATTCAAGGTCAAATCGTCCAACCTTTATGGTACCTTAAGAATCAAATCGAAATTGTTTTTTTGTGTATTTTTAAATCAGTGATTTTGAAATTGGTTTTCTTTTGTTTTTGATTTTGAAACACATTTATTTTTGGGTGACACTAAATGACAGATTGTAGAAGAAGTCTTTGAATTACAAAAGATTCAAGAGGAGGCGTACAGAAGAAGAATTGTCAAGTGTGCAGTGGAGTAGCACTATCAAAAATATCAGTGCCATGAGAGCAAAGACACGTCAGATCATTGATAACAGATGATGCTTTTAAGGGTGGTACCAAACTCCACTTTCTTAGAATAGATAGATATTGCCAACTCGTTCAACTTCTCTTGACTCATCATACTCCTTAAATAAGACTTTAATATCCTTAATTTTGAAAAACTTCCAAAGATTGAAATGGAGCTTTATTAGATTCTTGTTCTTTTTGCTTAAATATCCTTATTTTGAAAAACTTCCAAAGATTCAAATTGAGCTTTATTAGATTCTTGTTCTTTTTGCTTACTTTCCTTATCTTGGGCACTCGACTCAACATGATAGTTTCTAGCGCAATTATCTTATATAGTAGCAAGATGGCAACAACAACAGTATAAGAACTACCGAATAATATCACCTCATTAGTTCACATATAGATAATTATGTACTTTTTTTTATA
Organism: Artemisia argyi; assembly: GCA_030686995.1. NCBI lineage: Eukaryota > Viridiplantae > Streptophyta > Magnoliopsida > Asterales > Asteraceae > Artemisia > Artemisia argyi. The sequence goes on along the minus strand of CM060693.1, from coordinate 170,868,832 downwards.
TATATTTTATTTTATTGGATATGATCTTGACTTACTGACTTTGTCAAATTGTTAGATAACTCAAAATTCTCACAATCCCACGTCCGATGATTTTTTGATTTTGCAGTTGATAAATGTATAATATATACCTTAGTCTTCTGAGCTTGAAAGTAAACAAACTTACATGGGCTTGTAAAAATGAATCTAATGTAATGTAATATGGGCTTACAAAATGATACTCCCTCCTTATTTTCTGCCTTGGGCTGTTGCCCACCTGGCCCAATACTAAGGCCGGCTCTATAGACAATGACTATAACTATTAATAATATTTCTACTATATTTGCTCGGGTTTGAAAATATAATTAATTTGTTTGATAATCTTATTTTTTGAGTAGTTAAATTTGATGTTTTAAAATAATTCAAATTCATTGAATTTAAATGTTTATATATGTTATATTTAATCTTGTTCGTATAATCAATAACATGTAGGCAACACTGTTGGTGTTTTTAGTATTATGATTAGTTTAATAATTATAATACTAACTATAATAATAATGATAATAATAATAGTAGCACTAGTAGTGTTTATAAAAAAAGTTTAGAGTATACGAGGTTTTTATTAAATATACAATTTTTTTAAAGATATGAAAATCGAAGATTTTACTCTTAAGTTCATAAAAATAGATTTAAGATTAGCCTCTTGTTAATAGTTTAGGGTTTGATTGTAAATTCAATTAACTAAACAAAATATTACGTTTATTTACTGTTAAGTCCGATTTTTAAACAAAATAACTCACAAGGCTATGCGTATTTTCATATATTTTTTTCTCCACTAGTTTTTTTTTTCAAAAATTTGATTAAACTAATTTAATTTTGACTTTTATTAGTCAATCAGGAGGCTTGATTTAAAAATCAAGCTCTCCTGTTAGTTAATAGTAGAATTAGTTTTTCTGATTTGTGCATTCTCTTGTTATATAAAAACATATTCTGTATGTGAACTTTTACTAATATGTTTTGCTAATATGTGAAATTAATTTTCATATCTTGCTACAGTAGGATCGGATATTGGCTATATTTGGCAAAAGTAGCAGTGAGCTGTGAGCAGGAGCCACATTTCACTGCTTTTTAAAGAAGCATTGAAAAAATGAGCATTCTTAAAAAATAGGAAAGCTCACCGCTCTTATGTCAAACGAATACTAAAAATCAAAAAACTCATTGCTAACCACTAATCGCTTAAAAAACTCTAAAAAAGATCGGTATTGTTTTCGGTCTTAATTTTATAATAATATAATATAATATTGTAGTCATAGTTTCAACTTTCAAAGGCCTGAAAGCCTGTCGTCAACTTTTAGGTTCAAGCATGACCCGAATGGTCAAACGAGCCGGCTCAACTCACTCACTTAAACTTAATAAATTAGAAAAAACTTTAAAATGTGTGCAACAGTTCAAGTCAACACCCAAATAGTCCAAAGTCAAAATTCAAAAATCTTGTCTAACAAAATAGATAAACGTTGGTATGGTTACTCGACCGAAAAGATATACTATACTTCTATTTTTATTTCTAAGGCTTTATGTCTAATGACTATAGACAAAGTTTTTATTTTGGAGGGGGTATTTACCAAACATGAATTTGATAATGCTATGTTACCTACATGACTAAGGGTGCGTTTGGTATGCTGCGAAAAATGACAATGGATATGAGTTTGATAGTAGTGGTGGGTCCCTCAACTATGATAGATCTATTCCCTCCTCAAAAGTTGTATATGAAGTATGGAATATATTAGACTTTCATAATCATAGTTGTGGGCCCAAGCATTCTAAACAAACACAAACTATCACTTTTATATTGATAGTTTGATTCCCTTGAGAGAAAACCAAACGCACCCTAAATATATCTTTTAATCTTAAGCCTTCCTTGTCAAACTTCAATAATTGAGAACAGTGATTGTCCATGCTCTCGGACTAATGAATAACTAGTACAATACTCATGCGTTACTCGAGATCTAACGATTAAATAATTTACAAATAGTATTGAGAAACTTATTGTATAAACAAATACTTAAAAAAACACACATAGTAAAAATTAAACTTGGTTTCTTTTCCTCATCTTGATATTAGCCATTGACAAAATAACATCCATCTCCGTTTCTTACATATAAAGAAGAAATTTCAATTAGATACATATGAAGTTCTATTCAATTTCGGAGTAATACCATATACATTATTTGTCAATTTTGTATCTCCATCCATAGCATCATTAAGAGTACCATCATACCAATAAACAATACTCTCATCATTCGTGTTTTTTCAATTTAATAAGAACGTTTCATTTCCATGTCACCAAATTTGTTTCCATTTTCTTTTTATTGGATGCACGATTCACCTCATCAAGCAACGAACGGGTATCGCTGGGGCATGGTCATGTTTAATGAAGGGAAACAATATTAGGCCTTTATACAATTAGTATAAATAACATTTATCAGGATGTGCTTCTTAAAACACTGTAGCATAAGTTACAGTGAAGCTACAGTGCGCCACACTCACATCTAGTGAAATGTACAGTAACTAACGGTCGTTAAGTATTTAACGGCCGTTAAGTAGTAACGACCGTTAGCTTTTTTTTTTTTTAAATTCCGCCTGCAATTGGTCCTTCGTCTTAGAGGTTCGTTGCAAATTTAGTCCTTACGGTTGTTAAGTATTTAACGGCCGTTAAGTAGTAACGACCGTTAACTTTTTTTTTTAAATTCCGCCTGCAATTGGTCCTTCGTCTTAGAGGTTCGTTGCAAATTTAGTCCTTAGAACTAACGGTCGTTAACTGCACTAACTACTTCTTTGGCAAAACATCCCGCGGCAACGCGCGGATGATCCATCTCGTATATATATACGAATATGACGTTATTTTGTTGAAAAATGAAACCGAAATAAATGTAAAATTGAATGTTACCTCATGAGTTTCGACATCAACATTTCTCGACTTGCTATTCAAAGGGGAGAAAAATATCAAATCTTCATAAAAAGTATAAGAAATGACGTAAAATGTTGAAATTTAGATGCGAAAAAATGTAGACATGAACTTTACCTTAATTTCTTCATCGATAATCATTTTTGGTTGCTTTGATAGTAAACACATTGTTTGACTTGTTCATCTGTGTAAAAAAGAATCAAATATTAAAAATAATACTTTGAAATAGAAAACATATGATCTACACCTCCCTTTTGGTTGCTTAAATGAGTTCACTGTAATTTTGTTTAAACGTATGCATGGTCAGTATACAGCCAAAATTCATTTTATTTAAAATTGAACTAGTTATAAAGTTCGCGCACGTGAGTTTTTTATTTTTTATTTTTATTTTTTATTTTTTATTTTTTTTTTAAATTTTGTTTATTGGAAAACAAAAAGCTTAATTTTTGTTTTTTTGTTTTGTTTTGTTTTCTTTTTTAATTGTGGTTCTTATTAGTTATAATATCCATGCACGCACGGGGTTTTGACATTATTTATTTATTTATTTATTATTTTTGTAACAAATGTGCTCAAAGGTGAATTTTAGATTACATATGCTAGCTCACCTCATCTAGGTTGTCAAGTGACCGGGTAAAGTAATGTGTTTTTAATTCACAAAAATAATGACCTTTTTTATCAAACAAATTTCATATTTGAAGTCCTATTATTGTAGCTCCTTTAAATATTTGAGGTCAATTCGGCATTTAATTTTGACGATTATTAGCCAAGCAAATGGCTCAACCTTGTCACGCCATAAAATCGAACAATAAAGATAGACATGGATCATCAGAATTTAAGATGATAATCATTAATATTCTTAATAGAATAAATTTATATATTTAAACCTTTGAAATGACTCCGAGATACCATTTTCCTTTATTATATATAAAAAGGTGAAATTAACTTCATAGATGTTAGCAAAATTAAAATGAGGTCACACAACCACATACATAATTACTAAAAATATTAGAATACATACGTGTGTGGTTTAAAATGTTGATCTAAATACGGTTTCGAACATCCTACTTGCTTTATTTTATACGATACATTCTTGGGGCTAGAAAACATGCTATTTACCATGGATGTGTGTTTGTATTTGTTGTTTTTCCAGCAAGTACTTCCCTGCGTAACTGCAACACCAATTGATACCCAAAATCCACCTATGTCTCCTCTCCCTCCTTTATCAAAGACGATGCATGGTTTCTGAAGACACAACAAATGTGATTATCAAAGCAACCAAAAATATATAAGATGAAAAAAGTATAGATTAATTATGCACCGTTAATATAGAAGTTTAGGCACATTTGTTACTTATTCTTAGCAAATGTCACTGTCACATAATAATAGGTAAAAGTCACATCAGTCCAGAGCCTATGGCGCAATATCTTTAGGACAAGTGTATAAAAGCTAGATAGTTTGACCTTGTGAAAAGGAGAAGTCACTTTTTTACGATATATATATATATATATATATATATATATATATATATATATATATATATATATATATATATATATATATATATATATATATATATACATACATATTGTTAATTGAGACAGAAATCGTAGGGAATTTCTACCCCGTGTGTTAATCTAATAGGTTTTCTGGTTACTTCAAGTTTTGCAGCTATCTGCATGCAAGGGAGCTAGCTAGCAGCTGTAAAGGTGAAAAGGCGTGGTATGTCACTTTGATTGACCCTTGATGCCTTGTTATTTAACATGATTGGTGGCCAATTAAAGAGATTTGCCAAAGCGAGGCAGGATATAATTGTAGCAGCTAATGAGACGGTGAGTCTTATAATCGAAAATTACGGCAATGAAATGTACCTTTCTATGTATGCTTTTATGATTTGAACACGTCCATCTTCATTTTCATGACCCAAGACTCCGATTGAATATGTCAGGCATTTGTTTGAAGAAATCGATTACATTCTTGAGGGACAAAATTGTAAGCTGTTTGCTTCTCTGTATGGTTTCCATGACTGTAAGTGATCTCCAGTTACCACAACGCAGCATCCTGTATGTTATTATCTACCTTTATAGGTCTTTTTTTAGTAATAACTTGTATGTTATTGCAACACAAGAGGAAGATACCTACACCAATGAAAAATGGGTTAAAGTTCCAAAGAACTACACCCGAAAAAGCTGTGCTTACAATGGAATGGCTTGATGTTATTAAGCTTAATAATGATGCTGCATTTAGGGATGCATCTTTAAACTGAAAAGAACTAACAGATATGGTGTCAAGAACATTCTCAGTCATTTTTTTGTATTACTTTTGATTAAACTCATTCTCAGATAAATTTGTGTTCATATTATTTACTGAATATAGTTTTATATCAAATCTGTGCCACCTTAGTTTAAAATTAACATCAATAGTGGGTTCATATCGATACACGCTTAAAGAATTGATAAACTGGATCCACTTTTGCTCCAGGGAACTGCTCCTTCATGAACTCAGTGATCATAAAGTGTTCTAATTAGCAACCGGAACAAAAGTTTGCTTCTTTTACAATTTCCTTATTAACTACTACTTTATTAACATCCATATATCCATATATGAGTATTAAAAATGATAGAAAGTTAACTCGTATAATCACTGCAGTGTGATCTAGGGTGTGTATATGTTGGATATCATCTCCATGAACACGTGTTCCACATCCATTTGACTAAAATCCCACATCTTTGGTCAAAACATATACCTGCAAATGTAGAAACATTCCAAAATTTATATTAAAATTTTATTTTATCGTATAAGAATAAGCAACAGTAGAAATCAAGCATAGAAAAGGCAGCAAAAAACTTAAAGTCTACAACAACCCTCGCTAATATCATACACAGCAGCAATATAAAGTTAATTACGACAACTGTACAAAACAATACCAACGCCAGGGGCACATATTGCTAATATAATCATAGTTGTGACAGTTTCAACCCATGTACTAATGAGATCTGGTCACTTTAGGTTTTGTTTTATCTCCAGCGGGTTGAATGGGCCAAATAAAAAAGCTTTGATTAAATTGAAGTATGCCAGACATAATAGAAAGACCAATCCTAATAAAATAACCTTTTTTTCTATGAAACATACATGGACAAAAGGCATGCTTTAATTCATGATTCGTACCTATAGGAATACTCCCCGGCCACTAACATCACAATCAGCCATGAGAATCTGAGGACAATAAAGTCAGCATTATTGTAGAATTCATCCATAAATTTTTTGTACATGTTATATTGGAAGTGTTGATATTGCTCGCCCTTTTACGCTGCTTTAAAAGGAGCCTCATTTGCCACATTGGCCTTCTCATTTCCTTGCAGGCTCGCTTAGTGACCCACTGCCACAACTGCAATGTGACAAATATGTATGAACATCATGAGTTCATAAAAGTCAGATATTGAACACGTGTCAAAGACGAACAGGTGAAAACGATGACTACATAAGAAACTGATCATTTAGTTATCAAGTATTTTTATGTTGTACATTTAGGGGGCGTTTGGATTACCTTATTTTATGGCTTTAGGAGATTATTTAAAATGAAAATAGCTCACAAGTCTATTTTTTAGGCTTACAAGCTTATCAAGTTGAGCATACGAACTTAAATAAGCGATAACATTAGATTGATTAGCTTATAACATAATAAATTGAGCTTATCTGCTTTTTCAATTTTGAATAAGCTCATTAGTCCGGAAAATAGCCTTTCGAAAAAAATAAAAAAAATAAAAGATAATCCGGAAAATAAACTAATCCAAACACCCCCTTAGCCTTGAGCAATGGACAAGACACCAGAATTGAAAAAACCAACGTCTCCTATATTTTAGGTGTTCATGGTTCAGTTTGGTTAAGTTGGTTTGAGTAATAAAAACCGGCCAAACATGTAAGCTTAGGGCATCTCCAATGGTTGATTTCATGTCAAATAGAGTTCTTTTTTAACCCATTCCAATGCATCAACTTATTCTCAGACCCATTTTTTCATAACTTCCTAACAATGGAAATATTATATATTAGCCACGCCATCTATTTGTAGTATTCATTTTTCTTTTTCATCTCAGCAAGCCAAGGAACATGATTCACATGTTTTCTTAGTAAAGGTAACAATAGGTTTCTATTGTGTACTTTTCATATTTAGTCATAAAAAAGAAATAATTGTTATGCCTAACTTAAAGAATATGAGACGCATAATAACTTACAAAAAGATGCATTATTAATTTATTACTCTATGCTGCATATATCTACACTACATTATTCAGATGGCATCACATGTATACCCGCCACATATGCGATTCAAGATTGCCTTCTAGTACATGACTTAAAGCTAGTGCATCAAATTTGATGACCTAGTATTCTAAGAACTGATGTTGGAAAGAACACAAAACATTGATTTATTGGCATCTTTTTTTAGGTATAAAAACAAACACTTGATGTGCACACATAATAAACACATTAATTCATCAATTAAACTAACAAAATAAAAAACCCATAATAAACTAACAAAATAAAAATCCCATGACACAATAAAAATCAAAACTATAATGGGAATATATTATGAAAATTAATCGAATCATGTCAATTTTTCAAAATCGAAAAATTAATATTGATTTACTTACACAATGGATACATATATAATAAAAGCCTTTGAAACCCTAACATTAAATCATTTGGAATATTAATTTTTCGTTGATCGATGATGATGATGTGTGAGATCGAGCAACGCAGGTTTGAGATTTTAGGGTTCAGTTGTGCTTGTATGTGCTTGTGAATAGAGGTGGATTTTTTAGTTTCTTCAAATTTCAGCTTTCAACCTTAAACTTTTTTAAATTTTACCTCATCTTTTTAAAGTTTTACTATTTTATATTTTGGACACATATATTTTTTACAATTTTTTTTTCAAAAACGAAAGTAAACAAAAATTTAGCCAAATCAGGTAATATGTCTTAATTTTTAATTTTTAAAAATTAAAAATTGTAAAAAAATATAACCTAAATAAGTATGATTTGATTAAAAAGTCCCCACTAGGGGTTTTATTTTATTAGGAAAAAGATTTACAAAACTATTAAGATAACATTGGTAGTTTGTTGTAGGCTATTTTCCCGTCAATGATAAGATCAAAGTAGTATTTTAAGGTTATCCTATTATATTTTAGGGTAAATTGCAAAACTGGTCACTAACGTATCACGAAATCGCAGAAAAGCCACCGAGTCATAAAGGCGTTCAAAAAAGCCACTAAAATTAAGTAAAAGTGCAAAATAGCCATCGAGAACCAAATTCCATTAGTTTCCTCGTTAAGTGCCAAGTCATTGAGGGTAGATTGTCATTTCATTGATCATTTTGTCTCCCGCCAATTATAATTGAAGGGTTATATTTGCAAACAACGTAAACTCTACTACCACACAACAAACACCACCACCACCCTCTACCACTGCAACCACACAACCACCCTTTACCCTTCATCTTCATCTTCTCCGGTGACCAAACCCAGATTCTGATAGAATACAGATCTAACTGATTTCAAATCATAACAGATACATTGACTGTAAGCAAATAAACCTCCACCTGTTAGTTGCCGAAGTTGACATTTGCAAATGGTCCTACCTAATTATGTGCGTTCCTTTTCTTTGCTAGCTGGTCCTTGTTCCTTTTATGTGTAATCTTTGGGTTTTGATAAAGGTGGGCATAATGGGTGGGTCTGACAGGTTGGGTAAAAGGCCAAATGAGTCAAAGTTGAAAATGGGTACATTTTGTATGTGTTGGGTTACCCGGAACACTTTCTGTCTAAAACTTGTAGCTGTTATAAATAATTAGCGTGTTAAACTTACCAGATGATATAGAAGGATTTATGCATCAAAAATACATTCGTTAGAGATATAATTTTTGAATTGTTCATTTAACCCATTAAAAAAACCTAAATCGATCCATTCATAAGCAAGTGGGTCAAAATTTCCGCCTCTGGGTCCTAATACTTCTTGGTTGTCAAAAAGGTTGTCTATTATAAAAGCCCACGATGTTGTATTGCTAACATCAGTAAAATTTGTTTACCGGTTTTGGGACAAGAAAACCAGCAAGAAGGTTTCATAATGAGTAAAATGTAGAAGAAATGACAGCAGCCAATTGTTGATTTGGTATAAGACCGATAGCCACCATTCCATAGAAGGAAAGTATGTGAATGCCAAAAACATGAATGCAAGATATAGTAAAAATTTGCCTGCATCACGACAGTAAGTCAAAATCTTAAATAAATTGTAGTCACAAAAACGTACATACCGATAAAAAAAGAATCATACCAATTGTCCTCTCAAAGGTTGATCATAAAGTATGTAATGATACCATATGATATTCTTCCAGTATCAACCGTATTACGAACAGTTCTCATCACAATAGCAGCAGCTCTTGCATCAAGTCCAGACGTAGGCTCATCCATGAATATTATAGAGGGATTTGCAACAAGCTCAACTGCAATTATTAATCTTTTCCTTTGTTTAGTGGATAACCCAGTGCAACCAAGCAACCCTTGTAACACCCCCAAAATCATCACGTCAGCGGAAGACTTAAAAATGTCAACGGAAGACTTTTTGGGTGTTACTTCGAGGATCTTTGTCACAATCATAGAAAACGACACAAAAGTGACGCTTTAAAGTTTAATTCATTCAAAATACCAAATATTCGAGACATCAAGATATTTCATAGTTTAAACAATAAGTTTATTTGAAATGTGTCAAAACGTTAATTTAAGCCCATGCCGGGTTATAAGCCCACTCCGTGCCTTCAAGTTCCTTCTTGTTCAGTTACCTGAGATAAACACATGCTAAAAGTGTCAACACAAAGGTTGGTGAGTTCATAGAGTTTATAGTTTCAAATATCGATTTCCAAAATCAAAGAGTTTATGATTCATAGAAGTTATAATAACCGTTGATTATCAAATTGAAGTGTGAGTAAATCCATAATATTCATAGCTTAAATCGTTGATTTATCAAAATCAGAAAATGAGTGATTTCCTTATTAAAAATAGTCCGTTGGCTTGCCCTTCACCGGGTCAACACCAAAATAGTAGTTTATTTGTGATGAGGCGAAAAATGAACTACTTTTAGGGGGTCATTTAAGCCCGGAATTGAATTTATTTGATCAAATATTGCCCTAAATCGTTCCTTTTGTGATTTTAGGTACTTTGGGAGTGAAATCTGGAAAAGGAAGCAATTCGGACGTTTTTGCAGCATAAAAGTGAAGAAAACGCCAAAGTCTTAATTTTCCTTGCTGGGAACAGTAGGTGACGGCGTCAAGAAGGAATTTATGACGGCGTCAAGAGTAATTTCCATTACGACACAGTACAGAATTGACGGCGTCACGAAGTAGGGCGTCAAGAGTAAAATGCATGACGGCCTGGAAATGTATAACACATGACGGCGTCAAAAGTAAATCAAGGCAGTCCGAGAAGTATTTTGGCGGCGAGATGACGGCGTCACCGATTTTGTCTTGACGCCGTCAGACCCTATTTCCTATATATAGTTTTCTAATTTTCACATTAAAAAAAGGAGAGAAGTTTTGGAGAAACCTTAATTAGGAACTTGGTACGAATTTTACAGGTTTTTCAAGGGTTCTCAGCCCTTGATCCCTTGTACAAATTTTACAGGTTTTTCAAGGGTTCTCAGCCCTTGATCCCTTTCATGTGTAATTGAGATAAGTATTCTTTTAATTCAATCAATATGTTTATGTGTTGGTTGTCTATATCTTGTTCTTTTCTTAATTCTACCATGCTAGGCTAGATCTATCTTGTGTTTGCTTGGATCTAATGAAACCTAGATGTTAATTATGTGTTGATTACTTGTTTATGGTTGTATTGGATGAATGATTTCGATGTTAGGCTTAAGAAAACTGGCAGATCTCCAAATGGTAACATGCTTGAACGTCTTAAGAAACATGAACTGACGTGCACTAGGTTTTATTGGTTGTATTTAATGCATGAGTAAATTCTAATGATCCCATGTTAGGAGCTTCTTAGCCGGCTCGACATAGGAGTGAAGTAGGCACTCATAGGATTGGGGAATTAAGTGCGCCACCCCATGAATGGTATTAAGGAATACAATCCGTCATCTACGCAACTATAACAAGTAATTAACGTGTAAAAGATATCTAGGGAGTAGTGAAATCTAAGTAAACACATTTTCTCCACTTATTGCTCACAACCTTAGTTAATTTAGTTAATTTTCATTTCTAGTATTTTATTTTGATTGCATCTTTAGTATTGGGTTAGTTGACTAGCAACTAATTCCGCCCAAATTCTTCAAACCCGAGATTTTTACTTGCTTTCTAAAAAATATAAAAATACAAAAATAATTATCCCTCATCTTTAGAACTAGTATTTAGGTTTTCTAATCCTAGCGACACTATTCCTAGCTGAATGATCAATCCCCCGGTACTTGTCACTATATTATACTACAACGATCAGGTACACAGCCTGGTGGGGGTTGTAAGCTTCTCAAGATCCTTTGAGAGGTAAAGCCTGGTGCGATTCCCACGTATCAATTTGACCTAACCGGGTCAACACCAAAATAGTTTGTTCGTTTGCCAATTATTAATAGTTTTCCTGCTATATAGTGAGCACAATCTCATAGTTTAATAAAACAGTGGGCTACAGCATTGTACACCCCAAACATCAGTCGTTGTAATACTGTATCAAGACTATATTACTACCGTTCTATTGCTCTAATCTCATGACACTCAACGATTAACAGGCATCAAAATTATCCATAATAATGATATAAAACAGTGGCCCTCAAGATAGGTATTTACCAGTAACCTATGAAATCAAATAGCCTGCATTTGGTGGCTTTCCTCTAGCGACCAAATGGGGATTGTCAATCCCTAATAGATCTATTCACAACTACTTACGCTCACCCTTTGGGTGATTAAGGTGCATGAACGAGGGACTTTTGGTAATCGGTACTTAGGCAATAGAGATCAAATATAGCATACCATTGAAAAATCACTTGTAATCATGTCTATAGCAGGTATCTCCCTATGAGATATAAAAATGTGTAAACTAGTAAAGTTTATATGTAATATAGTCATGTATTTATTTAATGAATACTTGTAAAAGTAAAAACAGTAGTTAAGCATGTATCTCCCCCAAAAACGTTTATAAACCATTGTAAAACAAGTAAAAGTAGGGGATATGACTCACCTTAGTAGTACAGTAGTAATGGTAGTAACATAATCTCAACGATGCAAGGAAACGGCTTCACACACAACCTAAAAGATATGGTATGTTTTAGTTGATAGTCTAAATCTAGTTTTATCGCGAATATTAGTCATTCAGTTGTGATTAAAACTCGTGTTCGTTTAAATGCTTGAAGTTCAAGAACAAAGTTATATATACATATAACTTGTGGTGTAATGATAGATGATCGATGTGTGATGGAAAAATTATCAAGAATAAGTCGAAGTGTGTAGACGATGTGTTATGATGTTAGTTTAAAAGAAAAGAAATAAACGTATCGTTATATGTATAATCGTTAAAATTAATTATAGTCACGCGAATATTTATATCGTATATATATAAGTTAAATTTTTAAGAGTTTTATACTAAACATGTGTATTTATATATAAAATATTAATATTATTTTTATAAAATAATATTACAGAAAATCCCTTAAAGTTTTACAATTGTTACCTTTTTAACCCTAACGACATAAATTTTACACCGTTAGTCCAAAGTTATATATATTTACATTTTATGTCCAAAGTATCGATATTTTCATTTATTACTTCTAAGTTTTAGTAATTACAGTTTAAAACCCATAAATTCAGATTATTACAGTTTTGACCCTAAGTTTCCAAAATTTACACTTTTAGTCCCTCGGTTAATAAAATTCGCAAATTTAGTCCAAATTTCACCAAATTAAAAGTTTAACATTTTTATTTTCTAAATAAGCTCAGAATATTCAGATTAGCTTATTTGAATAGCTTATTTGCTTAAAATCCAAATTTTCAATTTAAATGGGCTTAGCGAGCTTAAATCTAAGGCCCGTTAACATTTTTATATCTGTTGGGCTTACGAAAGGTTTGAGCCTGGCTTTAGGATCATTTTTATGTTATAAAAATGTTAGAGTAGAGCTTATAGGACCAGCTTATCGAATAAGCTTAAAAACAGCTTAACGGGCTTATTAGCCCATTTGTTAATTTATTAAGTTTTATAGAAAACAGATTTCGTCCAATCAAAATGGCCTTCGAAAATAGTTCCTATGAGTTTATAAAATCGAACAAAGTGTGTTCGCTAGTTGTTTGCCAGGTTGTTAATCTGGTTGAACCATAAAATATATATGCCGTGTGTCTAAATAAATATTTACGAGACCTTTTGTTCATGTCCAAATCGAGTTTGGTTATAGTTAAAATACTTAGAATTATTCTAAGTGTTGAGATTTTATACAAATAGGTCTTGTGACTTACAAATGTGTTGAGTTTAATATGTAAACATTATTATCAAGATCAAAATTTTGTATATCCAGATTATTAGTATATTAAACAATTAGGAGGTCGAATAAAAAGTATATGTTACATTCTTGATTTACGAGAGATTAAGACAAAGTGAATGTGCAAAAATCAATATTAACGAAAAGAAAAATATGATAAAGGTTCAAGTATTCTCACCTCACCTCAAAAGGGTGGGGTAAAATTGGACGTAGAGGTCGAGCTGGGGCAAGAGGGCTATGTAACTTGGTCACGACACACCAAGGATGCAAGACGAACAAATTTTGAACCTTGAACTTGCTTCTAACCCTTCGAGAACTTGGCAATCTTTCTGTCCCACTTCGATACTATAATCTTCACGTATATGAGTTTTTGGTATGTTTTCGTTTATGTTCCCAACTGAGCTTGTAAGAGAGGGTTTTATGGTGAGTTTTGTGAGTGTGTGGAAGTTGTGTTCACATGTAGGATCGAATAGATTGCATGTCTACCTCCTTTTGTAACCAATCAAGATATTACAAAGCGTATGTGTGTAAGGATTTACCTCTGAACGTTTCTGACATTCTCTGACACTCCTAGACGTGTATGGATGATTTGATGTAATTGGGAGGCTTGGGTGGCTCGTAAGAATGTTTGTGACACGTTGGGTGAAATTTCCAAAGGGTGAGTTTCATGGTTTGCTTTGGTCGTATCTAAGGTAGTAAACAAGTGAGGAGGGTCATGAAATTTATCATCCCCAATTCTTTGTAACGTGGTAAATCGAGTGGTGTAAGCATATGACTAGGTTGTGTGTCGAATTTGAAAGAAAATGGGGGCGTTTGTGGGTGTCGCGGCAGGGAAAAAGAAAGAAAACAAAGGAATAAAAATATTACCCATGCTGGGCTTGTGGCCTGTTGGGCTTCTGATTGTGTTTCGGCCCAGCAGAAAACAAAGAGAAAAAATAATTAAGGGTTCGTTTGGTTTAGTGTTTGGGTTTAAGTGGCCCATTGAGTGTTGTGGGCCCACGTTGCGTGCTTCGGGTATCGTGTGAGGGTACGAGAGCCTTGTGGTTCACTTCACGTTCTACCAAGAGTTCAAGAGACGTCAAGCTTGGAGTCTTATGCTTCTTTGAGTCGTGGTACTCTTGGGCAATCCGTTCGTCCTTCGATACTTCTTCTTTCGTTATTATTTTGTGTAGAGTGGTACGTATAAGTGTATGTAACTACTGAGCTTGCATGTGAAGACTTATATAGTGAGCTTTTGGAGGTGTATACAAGGTAGGTTCTTGTGAGATGGATTGTTGAATGGTTTGCATGTAAGTTTATATACAAGATTGGAGTTCGATGATGAAATGTGCAAGGATCCTGTATGACATTGAGTGTGTAAGTATCTCAAATATGTGGCTACTCTTGTATTGGGGAGAGTTAGAGGTCGGAGGTAGAGTGTGTAAGTAAACTTATAAGTATGTAACATGGTTTCTATAGGCTTCATTTGAGGGAGTAATCAAGTGAGGGAGGTGGTGTAAGAGTTTTGCACATGTAGTAGTACCCAAGTTTGAGTCCAGGTCGTATTTTAAAGATAACAGCTTGGAATTGTGTTTTTGGTTTAAAATCTCTTAAGTCTAGATGTAAAACATTATTTCGGACATATTTCGTGCTTTACACTTTTCCTGGTTCGGACCAGAAGAGCCTTAAAATTAGGATTTAAATTCGTTACAGAAAGTTGGTGGTTTATTTGAATTTATACGAAGTGTTATTACTATTTGTGTTAATTTGAGATGAAACGTGTAAGGTGCCTTAACTTGATCAATATTCTAGTATAGTAATTATATTTAAAAGTTGATAACAATTGTCTTTCATAGTTCTTAGAAGCATGGAAACTAGAGTTGTGAAATAAAAGAGATACGTCGTGTGTAAAAGTTATAATCAACTGAGCTAAAGCAAACATGTACTTGTGACTTGTAAATATAATAGTTAGAGGTGTGCTTGGTGAGCTTGTTCAAAGTATCGTGTCGAGGTCCAAAATATTAGTGAGCAATCTCGGGAATTTTCGTATGCTCCGGAAATATATAAGTATTGTATGGTAATTAAATGAAACGTATAATTTTAATTATAAATGTTTTAAATATATGTTCGCGATATTTATAGATTATCGAGGTTGTGTGTAAGCATCGTTCCTAGGTAAATGGTCAATCATAAATTTTCGTAGTGATTCACATAATAAGTCATGTATAATAATAAAAAAATGTTCCCCGTAAAAATGGTATTTAGTTCACGTAATATCCTTTTATTCAAATATTGATATTTACTAATCGTATGGGAAAATTACGGGAGGTTACATTACCTACCTCTTACAGGGAATTCCGTCCCGGAATTCTAGTCTAAGATAGTTGCCACGGGTGTCTAGGGAAAAGATGTGGGTACTTGGTGCGAATCTGGTCTTCGTGTTCCTTAAAAATCCTATATCTCAAGTATAACTTACTTACACCTCAGAGATCATTGTTCCCTTCATTGCATGATTCTTCCTAAATTAGACATAGGTGATCAGGATATGTATAATTTACGAGTAATAATGCAATGCTTGGACCAAATCGACTCGTATGATGTCAGGTCTAGTTGTTGGTTCGTAGAGTTTATAAGTTAAACGGTTGATTTCCTAAATCAAAGTATGAGTGCTTGCCCTAACTCAGTCAATACTAAAATAGTTCGTTGGTTTGGTGTTGAAATGGATTTTGGCCATGCCACAAATGAAATGATAGCTAGAGTAGAAGGAGTGGATAATATGGAATTTAGGAAGAACTGGATAATAATATAGATGAGGAAATATCACAGCGAGTTGCTTACTGAACAGAAGGTAGACCTAAGTCGTGCGAAAGACGAACACTTAAAGGTGACATCACTTAGTACCACAAAGTGCTTAAGGAAATTCGGACGGTTAAATTCTAAACTTCATCAGTCTGCTGCGTTGTTGAGAATTGTTGTTGTTGTTGCGGTGATTGCGGGTGTTGCTATGATGGTTGTTGTCGTGGTGATGGGTGATTCTTTTATTATCGAGTTTCCTCTTGAGCTCATTGCATTTGACCTCTTGGTCCAATAGCCTCTGAGCAAGTTTCATTGCTGCTTCCAGGGTTAGCGGGTTTGATGAGGTGACATCTCCTTCAATGCTCCTAGGGAGTCCTTCGACGTACTTCTCCAAGGTTTTCTCAAGGTCAGGCACCATCGATGGGCATAGTATCTTAAGTTCCTGAAATCTTTGGTTGTAAGTTCTCAGATCGATTCCCTTTACTACCAACACATAGAACTCATCCTTAAGCTTCCTCAATTCCGAATGAGGATAATACTTCTTTAATATCTTGGTCTTGAATTCAGTCCATGAGAGTTGATATGATGTCGTTGCTCCTAGAGTCTGAACAATAGCATTCCACCAAGATAGGGCATGTTGCACTAGAGTTCCCGTTGCGAAGCTAACTTTGTTGTTTTCTGAGCATCTACTTCTTTGGAAGATCATTTCACATCGCTCAAACCATTGGGCAAATTCGAATATTCCTTCGGTACCTTTGAAGTATGTGGGTTGGCATGCTATAAAGTCCTTATAGGTGTAGTAACGAGGTGCGGGTGTCGCGTTTCCAGCCATTTGTGTGCCAATATCTCTTTGGCGGGCTTGTTTGGTTAAGACGGCATTGACACCATCTGCAATTGCTTGTTGTATCGCTGCTGGGGTCATAACTTCGGGGTTTGTTGGTGTAGTGGTTGTGGTTGTTCTTCTAGCCATGTTGCTATCATCGACGGAAGAAAGACGTATGTTTAGAATTTCATACTGACTATGTTAAGTTAGAATACTTCTTGTACAACCAAGAATAGGTTATAGTCATAACAACTTAGTCAATGAGAAATTTAAATTAAGATGTGTCACATCATGTCGGAAGGACAAACATAAATCGATGTCATTACAACATTTATTAATACTTGCGTGAATGTTTACAAAACATCATATGACAAGATTCCTTATTAATAGAATATTGGTTTGTTTAGCTGACAAGTCTCAGATTCATGGTTTTCCTAAGGTTTTGTCCATACAGTTTTGGAGTTCTTGAATGGAAGTGGTTATAGTTTCGATGGTTTGATCTTTTGCTCTTTCCCTAGTTAGGGATTCTTGTAAGGCTTGCCTAAGATACACATTCTCCATGTCAATCCTCTCAATTTCACGGCCCAGGGCTCCCATCATTATTTCTGTTGAAGTGTTGGCTCCTATCAACTCCATTGATTTCCAAAACTGAGTATCCATCTGTTCAAATACAACCTTCATAGCTAACTGGCCAATTACGAAGTTCTCAATTTTATCTGCAGGAGTCTCGACGTGTTCACGAAGAAAGTCGTTGAGGGTGTCGGTAATAGTATCGATTCGATTCTCATGTCGGACAAGTCTATCTACCAACAAGGGTATAGTGTGATGAAGGGGTGAATAAATAGTTATTCCTAATTATCTAATCCTGAGTGGTTTTAATTGTTCTTTCTAGCTTAACGTATCTGCTACTATATTAGCTTTTCTTGGGTGATAACGTATCTCACAGTCATAATTGTTGAGTAGTTCTAACTAGTGGCGTCGTCTTGACTTGAGAAACAATTTCATTGAAGATTGTTATTCTATTGTGTTTGGAAAATAATTATTGCTCACATTCTATTGTTCCATGAAAATCTGTGGGGTAACTTACCCAATTAGACAAAAATTTTGTCTGCAACAAATATTTAACAATGGGGTTTTCGGATAAAAGTGATAGACGTAGAGAAGGTTGCTGAACTTCAACTTTTGTTCTGGTGGAAGGTCTAAAGTCTTTCAGTTTGTTCATGTTCCTTGACAAGTTGTCAAAAGAAGGCTTCGATACTAAGAGAACTATTTGGGGTTTTTCTACGCAAAGAACTCCTATGTGGATGAAATGTTGAATCGCTGAAGGAACCTCTTTCCGTTGTTAATACAAGTATGCTTTTCAAGCTTTTCCTTTACTCTTACTATAGCAGGCACACGTAAAACTCTATATTTGGCTTTTTACTGGAATCAATATGTCTAAACATAAGGTAGTGTTTTCACGACTTACTAAACGGGGGATCAAAATCTTTGCGCAGTAGCGGAGGGCGAAGCGAATGTAGGGAACACAGCCAATTCAGGGAAGGAGGATGGACTGGACTTGTTCCTATTCATGGCATGGGTAAAAGCAGCCCTAATGACTTTTTAGTGAAGATATGCTTATATGGCACGAAATGCCGATCAAATTCATCGAACAAAAGATGTGCATTCAAAATTTCCTATAGTATTACTCTAGTAAGAAGTTCATGGATCTATTGGTAGAAGATAGTAGGTGGTGATGGTGATAGCACAGGTGGTGTAAGTGGTGGTGGCACAACTGATTCCGGTGGTGGTATGACAAGAGCTGGTAGTGATATAAGAAAAATTTGCTTTATACGGCTGAAGTTGTCGAATTTTCCTATTTCGGTGAATTGGATCAGGTGATGTTGAAGAGGAAGCCTATAAATCCGATGATAAGACAATAGGGTGGGAATATAAAGACATGGTATTTGTAATAATCCCGATTAGTAAATATAAGTCATTAGCATAATTATAACATGTTAACATTTAAATGAAATCATGTAAAAGTAATGTCTCTACCAGATGTTGGAAACACGTAGGCACGGAGGGCATAAGGTGGTATTTTGTAAAAGTGGTCCGTTTTAAAAGTGTAGTTATAGTCCAATGTTCAAAACACTTGGTTCTCTATAACTGTAGCTATGATGCCAATCTGTAACACCCCCAAAATCATCACGTCAGCGGAAGACTTAAAAATGTCAGCGGAAGGCTTTTTGGGTGTTACTTCGAGGATCTTTGTCACAATCATAGAAAACGACACAAAAGTGAAGCTTTAAAGTTTAATTCATTCAAAATACCAAATATTCGAGATATCAAGATATTTCATAGTTTAAACAATAAGTTTATTTGAAATGTGTCAAAACGTTAATTTAAGCACATGCCGGGTTACAAGCCCACTCTGTGCCTTCAAGTTCCTTCTTGTTCAGTTACCTGAGATAAACACATGCTAAAAGTGTCAACACAAAGGTTGGTGAGTTCATAGAGTTTATAGTTTCAAATATCAATTTCCAAAATCAAAGAGTTTATGATTCCATAGAAGTTATAATAACCGTTGATTATCAAATTAAAGTGTGAGTAAATCCATAATATTCATAGCTTAAATCGTTGATTTATCAAAATCAGATAATGAGTGATTTCCTTATTAAAAATAGTCCGTTGGCTTGCTCTTCACCGGGTCAACACCAAAATAGTAGTTTATTTGACCTGACCGGGTCAACACCAAAATAGTTTGTTCGTTTGCCAATTATTAATAGTTTTCCTGCTATATAGTGAGCACAATCTCATAGTTTAATAAAACAGTGGGCTACAGCATTGTACACCCCAAACATCAGTCGTTGTAATACTGTATCAAGACTATATTACTACCGTTCTATTGCTCTAAGCTCATGACACTCAACGATTAACAGGCATCAAAATTATCCATAATAATGATATAAAACAGTGGCCCTCAAGATAGGTATTTACCAGTAACCTATGAAATCAAATAGCGTGCATTTGGTGGCTTTCCTCTAGCGACCAAATGGGGGTTGTCAATCCCTAATAGATCTATTCACAACTACTTACGCTCACCCTTTGGGTGATTAAGGTGCATGAACGAGGGACTTTTGGTAATCGGTACTTAGGCAATAGAGATCAAATATAGCATACCATTGAAAAATCACTTGTAATCATGTCTATAGCAGGTATCTCCTTATGAGATATAAAAATGTGTAAACTAGTAAAGTTTATATGTAATATAGTCATGTATTTATTTAATGAATACTTGTAAAAGTAAAAACAGTAGTTAAGCATGTATCTCCCCCAAAAACGTTTATAAACCATTGTAAAACAAGTAAAAGTAGGGGATATGACTCACCTTAGTAGTACAGTAGTAGTGGTAGTAACATAATCTCAACGATGCAAGGCAACGGCTTCACACACAACCTTAAAGATCTGTTGGGCTTACGAAAGGTTTGGGCCTGGCTTTGGGATCATTTTTATGTTATAAAAATGTTAGAGTAGAGCTTATAGGACCAGCTTATCGAATAAGCTTAAAAACAGCTTAACGGGCTTATTAGCCCATTTGTTAACTTATTAAGTTTTATAGAAAACAGATTTCGTCCAATCTAAATGGCCTTCGAAAATAGTTCCCATGAGTTTATAAAATCGAACAAAGTGTGTTCCCTAGTTGTTTGCCAGGTTGTTAATCAGGTCGAACCATAAAATATATATGTCGTGTGTCTAAATAAATATTTACGAGACCTTTTGTTCATGTCCAAATCGAGTTTGGTTATAGTTAAAATACTTAGAATTATTCTAAGTGTTGAGATTTTATACAAATAGGTCTTGTGACTTACAAATGTGTTGAGTTTAATATGTAAACATTATTATCAAGATCAAAATTTTATATATCCCGATTATTAGTATATTAAACTGATGAGGCGAAAAATGATCCATTTTTAGGGGGTCATTTAAGCCTGAATCCGAATTTATTTGATCAAATATTGCCCTAAATCGTTCCTTTTGTGATTTTAGGTACTTGGAGAGTGAATTCTGGAAAAGAAGCCATTTTGGACGTTTTTGGAGCATAAAAGTGAAGAAAACGGCAAAGTCTCAATTTTCCATGCTGGGAACAGTAGGTGACGGCGTCAAGAGTAATTCCCTGACGGCGTCAAACCTCAAGAATTAAAATCCGTAGTTCATGAAGGCGTCAAGAGTTTCCCGACGGCGTCAAACCTCAAGAATTAAAATCCGTAGTTGATGACGGCGTCACACACAGGGTGTCAAGAGTAATTTGTGTAACGGCCTAGGCCTTAACGGCGTCAAAAGTAGATCAAGGCCGTCCGAGGAAGTATTTGGCGGCGAGGTGACGGTGTCACATTGTTTGTCTTGACGCCGTCATCCCTATTTTCCTATATATAGTTTTCTAGTTTTTCACATTGAAAGAGAGAAGTTTTGGGAGAAACCCTAAAGACGATTTTGGTGTAACTTTACAGGTTTTTCAAGGGTTTCAACCCCTTGATACCTTGCATGATTAATCAAGATAAGTGTTCTTCTAATTCAATCAATATGTCTATGTGTTGGTTGTCTATATCTTGTTCTTGTCTTAATTCTATCATGCTAGGCTAGATCTCTTTTGTGTTTGCTTAGATCTAATGAAACCTAGATGTTGATTATGTATTGATTACTTGTTTATTCTTGTTGTGAATGAATGATTTATATGTTAGGCTTAAGAAAACTGGCAGATCTCCAAATGGTAACATGCTTGAACGTCTTAAGAAACATGAACCGAGGCGTACTAGGTCTTTATTGGTTGTATTTAATGCATGAGCCACTGTTTACAATCCCTATAGTTGTGCTGGGCATGGTGTAGGAGGAGATAAGAGCTCATAGAATTGGGGAGTTATGTATGCCACCCCATGAATGGTATTAAGAAATACGATCCGTCATCCATGCAATTATAACAAGTAATTAACGTGTAAAAGATATCTAGGGAGTAGTGAAATCTAAGTAAACACATTTTCTCCAATTACTGCTCTCAACCTTAGTATAATTAGTTTATTTTCATTTTCTAGTATTTTATTTTGATTGCATCTTAGTTATGGGTTAGTTGAATAGCAACTAATTCCGCCTTAATCCTTCAAAACCCGAGATTTTACTTGCTTTCATAAAAATATAAAAACACAAAAATAATCATCCCTCACCTTTAGAACTAGTAATTTAGGCTTTCTAATCCTAGCGACACTATTCCTAAGCTGAACGATCAATCCCCCGGTACTTGTCACTATACTATACTACAACGATCAGGTACACTACATGGTGGGGGTTGTAAGCTTCTCGAGATCCCTCGAGAGGTAAAGCCTGTTGCGATTCCCACGCATCATAAACATTTAGGAGGTCGAATAAAAAGTATATGTTACATTCTTGATTTACGAGAGATTAAGACAAAGTGAATGTGCAAAAATCAATATTAACGAAAAGAAAAATATGATAAAGGTTCAAGTATTCTCACCTCAACTCAAAAGGGTGGGGTAAAATTGGACGTAGAGGTCGAGCTGGGGCAAGAGGGCTATGTAACTTGGTTCACGACACACCAAGGATGCAAGACGACCAAAACTTGAACCTTGAACTTGCTTCTAACCCTTCGAGAACTTGGAAATCTTTCTGTCCTACTTCGATACAATAATCTTCACGTATATGAGTTTTTGGTATGTTTTCATTTATGTTCCCAACTGAGCTTGTAAGAGAGGGTTTTATGGTGAGTTTTGTGAGTGTGTGGAAGTTGTGTTCACATGTAGGATCGAATAGATTGCATGTCCACCTCCTTTTGTAACCAATCAAGATATTACAAAGCGTATGTGTGTAAGGCTTTACCTCTGAACGTTTCTGACATTCTCTGACACTCCTAGACGTGTAGGGATGATTTGATGTGATTGGGAGGCTTGGGTGGCTCGTAAGAATGTTTGTGACACGTTGGGTGAAATTTCCAAAGGGTGAGTTTCATGGTTTGCTTTGGTCGTATCTAAGGTAGTAAACAAGTGAGGAGGGTCATGAAATTTATCATCCCCAATTCTTTGTAACGTGGTAAATCGAGTGGTGTAAGAATATGACTAGGTTGTGTGTCGAATTTGAAAGAAAATGGGGGCGTTTGTGGGTGTCGCGGCAGGGAAAAAGAAAGAAAACAAAGGAATAAAAATATTACCCATGCTGGGCTTGTGGCCTGTTGGGCTTCTGATTGTGTTTCGGCCCAGCAGAAAACAAAGAAAAAAAATAATTAAGGGTCCGTTTGGTTTAGTGTTTGGGTTTAAGTGGCCCATTGAGTGTTGTGGGCCCACGTTGCGTGCTTTGGGTATCGTGTGAGGGTACGAGAGCCTTGTGGTTCACTTCCCGTTCTACCAAGAGTTCAAGAGATGTCAAGCTTGGAGTCTTAGGCTTCTTTGAGTCGTGGTACTCTTCGGCAATCCGTTCGTCCTTCGATACTTCTTCTTTCGTTATTATTTTGTGTAGAGTGGTACGTATAAGTGTATGTAACTACTGAGCTTGCATGTGAAGACTTATATAGTGAGCTTTTGGAGGTGTATACAAGGTAGGTTCTTGTGAGATGGATTGTTGAATGGTTTGCATGTAAGTTTATATACAATATTGGAATTCGATGATGATATGTGCAAGGATCCTGTATGACATTGAGTGTGTAAGTATCTCAAATATGTGGCTACTCTTGTATTGGGGAGAGTTAGAGGTGGGAGGTAGAGTGTGTAAGTAAACTTATAAGAATGTAACATGGTTTCTATAGGCTTCATTTGAGGGAGTAATCAAGTGAGGGAGGTGGTGTAAGAGTTTTGCACATGTAGTAGTACCCAAGTTTGAGTCCAGGTCGTATTTTAAAGATAACAGCTTGGAATTGCGTTTTGGTTTAAAATCTCGTGAGTCTAGACGTAAAACATTATTTCGGAAAACTTTCGTGATTTACACTTTTCCTGGTTCGGACCAGAAGAACCTTAAAATTAGGATTTAAATTCGTTACAGAAAGTTGGTGGTTTATTAGAATTTATACGAAGTGTTATTAGTATTTGTGTTAATTTGATTAATATTCTAGTATAGTAATTATATTTAAAAGTTGATAACAATTGTCTTTCATAGTTCTTAGAAGCATGGAAACTAGAGTTGTGAAATAAAAGGGATACGTCGTGTGTAAAAGTTATAATCAACTGAGCTAATGCAAACATGTACTTGTGACTTGTAAATATAATAGTTAGAGGTGTGCTTGGTGAGCTTGTTCAAAGTATCGTGTCGAGGTCCAAAATATTAGTGAGCAATCTCAGGAATTTTCGTAGGCTCCGGAAATATATAAATATTGTATGGTAATTAAATGAAACGTATAATTTTAATTATAAATGTTTTAAATATATATTCGCGATATTTATAGATTATCGAGGTTGTGTGTAAGCATCGTTCCTAGGTAAATGGTCGATCATAAATTATCGTAGTGATTCACATAATAAGTCATGTATAATAAAAAAAAATGTTCCCCGTAAAAATGGTATTTAGTTCACGTAATATCCTTTTATTCAAATATTGATATTTACTAATCGTCTGGGAAAATTACGGGAGGTTACAACCCTATTAAAGCATCTCTTAGATTATCAAGCTAAAATAATTTCATCACTCCTTCGACAAAGTCCTGTTTAATAATGCCGCAAGGTGAATAGTAAGGATCTGTTAAGTAAAAGCCAAAAAGGTTGTCTATTATAAAATCGTACGACACTGCCTGATCACCTAACATAGATGTAGAACCGTAGACGGGGGGGGGGGGGGGGGGTGAATATGGTTTCTTCGGACTTTTAGTTGTTTAAAAACTTTAAGCCAAAGAGAACACCAAGTGGTTGTATAATAAACCAACAACCACTATCACAACCAAAGTATATAAAACAAGTAAAAGACACCACGATATATACTGGTTCGGGATGGGGAGTTTATACCATCCGTACGTCCAGTTGCGAATCCGAGACTCTGATACTATTCACTAGTATAATCCTTTCGGTGGATTACAAACCGTTACAATTCACTCCACCAATATTCACCAATATTGAAGCTCACAAAGAAGGAGTTACTCCCTAACGGTATTCCGCCCTCGGAAACCACCCAAAAGAATCTCGCAATTCGACTTTACCTAAGGAACACAAAGATCACTATCAAGACTTCCCCCCGAAAGTATCAAACCCCAACTAGATCCCCAATGATCTAGGCTTGGTTACCAAGATACAAGACTTCCCTTACAAACAATTGAATGAATGAATATATGTTTGTTCAATCAAGTCCTAACCTAACCTAAAGACTCGATTGTAATAGAAAGGGTATAAGAAAGAAGACCCTTGACACAATCACAAGAGTGGATTAGGTTCTTGTGATTCTTCCCTTGCAAAGATATGTGTTCTTCCAAAGATGTTAGTATGAAAATCAAGAACACAAGATTAGAGATAGAGAGATAGAGAGATTTGACAGTGTTTAGAGAGAAAGAATCTAGAGAGAAAAAATAATGGCAAGGGGTGAGGAATATAAGAGGCAAGGGTGGTATTTATAGGCCAAGAACCCAAACTTGGGAAATTTTACCGAGGCCGGCGCGTCACCCGCGCGTCAACGCGCGGGCAGCACGCTAGGCGTCTGTAAGATTTTCCCAAGTGTTGGGTGTTCGGATCTTACAAATACGTATCCTTGCTAAACCCCCAATTGTACTTCACACAAACCTTAACATTAATCAGTCTAAGGTTTTCCAACTCAAATAGCCAATTTGGAAAATGTTTTGTGAAGTGTTTAAAGAGAAACCAAATTACCAAGGGTTTAAAGTGTAGATAGGGTAATTTGGAAGGGGTAGAAGTGTATCTCCTCACATGGCATAGAAAAGAGAGAAAGAATATGCCAAGGAATATTCTAATGCTTAGGGGGAAGAACGAAATGGAGGGTTGTGATGAAATGGTTTGAATTGGATGGCTAGGATCAAAGGGAGCCTCCCTTGGTTTTCAAACAATTTAGCATGTGTGGAATGTGGATGGTTGAGATGAGTTCATTTGAAATGGATGGTTAAGATCAAGCCTAGATTAAGGTTGAGAAGGATATTCCAAGGAATATGCTTTGCTTGGGGGGAAGGAGAAATCCATGGTTGAGATGGTTTTGGTTTGAATTCAATGGTTGAGATCAAGCACATGTGGTGGCATAGATAGGAGATATTGGATGGATGGTTAAGATGAGTTTAGTTTGAATTCACTGGTTAAGATCAAGCCCATGTGATGATATAGAGATGAGGGGTTGGATGGATGGTTGTGATGTGTTGTAATTTGAAATCAATGGCTTGGATGAGAGGAGCCATATTAGGGTTTCAAACAATTCCCCATGTGTCAAAAATGAAGGGATGAGATGTGTTGTAAGGGAATGGATGGTTTAGATGTAGTGTGTAAGGGAATATGTAAGGGTGTAAGAGATTGTGTAAGAGAATATTTGATTTGGATATGATTGGATATGATTGGTTTTGTCTTTTGTATAAATGGGATTAAGAGAGGATTAAGACCTAATCTTATTGTCATTAAAAAGAAAAGGTTTAGACAATTAAGATTATAAGTTGAGAAAATCATAGGTTACTTTTAAGTTCAAGTAACACAACGTTGAGAATCCGTAGTTTCATATCTCGTGACTTTCCACGACTCAACGTTCTCAACTAATACCTTGGTTCAAACAAGTTAAGTGCTTTGCCTTGATGTAAAGCATAACCCAAGTGGAAAAGGATGCGTTTACGCAAAGTGACCTTTGACTTAGTTTGACAAATAAGGGAGTAAACTCGTTACGTAATTAGAGAAGACGTAAGCATGGGATATGAGCATATGGATGCTTCAATACGATGTCATGTGAAATATATAAGCTCCCTAAGTTTAGAAAAGCCTTGGCTAGAGGCGATAGTTAGAAAACATGAGTTGGCGTTTTCTCGTAAATGGGTGTTCTAAAAGTGGGATCTCTCAAGTCTCAAAACTCGTTTCGAGTGTTCTCAATTAAGCACATAACATATTCATACCTGTATTGAAAGATCCATATTTTTCGGGTAAGGGGAAAGCCGACTTTCAAAATTCGCCCGGAACCATACAGACTCCTGGCGCGTCATCCACGCGTTGACGCGCGGGCAGCGTGCAAGGAGCAGACATTGACTCCGGCGATTTTGAGCTAACGTTTGTTATTTATGTGTTTCGATGGTTTATTTGTCATCATTAAAACATAAAGAGATCTTGATCGTGTTGTCTCAACAATCTTCCCCTTTTTGATGATGACAAACAAAAACCGAAAGCAAATAAAATTACAAAACTTAGCGAAGACAAAGCGCGCCTTTGGTGTAGCTTGCGTCTTGACCTTTGCCTTGTAATTTGGTGAAGCCTTTAACATTTCTTGAATGGACTTTATGCTCTTGGTTTCTTTCTCCCCCTTTTGTCGAATCAAAAAGGCGGGACTTCCAATCAAGCCAGGTTTCGAACTTGGGCCTGTGGGTAAAATGAGCAAGCTTGTATGTACACCCGAATGTGCTCTTCTTTGAACATAGATCCCCCTAGATCGTTGCTCCCCCTTGTTTCATGGCGGGGATCAATGGGTCAAGAGCCTCACCTTTGCGGTGGCCTAGCTACATATAGACATCACAACATGCAACAACCAAGAGATTTTCTCATGTGAAAGTTCCAAGATGGGTTAGGTTACCATTTGGAGACTTGCAACATGGGTTAGTGCATAATGTTATGTATATATGTATTTGTCCCATATGACTCCAATAACCAATAGTTGAGAATGACAAGGTTGAGAGAAGTGCATTTGATATTATTATAAAGCATGAAAGCTAAAGTTACAACTAGATCATGGTACCAAGAGATCCAAGAAACACAAAATACACACAAAGCATCTAACAAACACACTTAAACAATACATGTTATAAGGAGGTTATTTCTTGTGATCTACAAGATTGTCCTCACATGTGTCAACACCCCTATCTTGATGCACAATGCATGTCATGTTTGAGGCTAATGCCTGAAGCATTTTAACCCCATCATGAAGAGATTTGAGCATTTTACGGGTTTCTTCTCTATGATCCTTAATAGCATTAAGCATGTCAATTGTGTTTTCACAACAAATTGCATGATTGCCTTCACGAAGTTTTGGGCTTAAGGGCTTCCTTATCTTTTCCCAAACTTCTTCATCACCAATTCCCTTAGTTAGGGGTGATGTGGCTTGAACATTTTGTGGATTGCCCCCAAACATCATCTTGCATTAGTTTTTCAAGGTTGATCCTAGGATATTGTTGTTGGTTGTTTATCATAAACTACCCATTTCCTATCCCATCACTCTTGGTTGTAGCTTGAGGGACAACATTGTTGTTAGCAATTTCTTCTCTTTCATTGTTTGCACTCAAGGAATTAGTGTCACTACTTTGGAGGATGAAATTGTCAAGAACATTGTTCGGAGAGAGTGGTTGGTTATTCATTTTTAACTTAGATTGAGATTTTAGGTGTAATGCTTAGACAAGATCTCTAATCCTTAAATAATAGTAAAGTAGGATTTAGATGTGGGTGATGACACTTATTATCCAATGGGTATTAAGGCAATCAGTACTAAGATTCCTCATTAGGTGTACAAATTGTGAAGATCAAGAAGAGGAGAATATATATGAAAGGTAAATGTGCTTAGATCACATGATCATGAGAAAAGTTATTCAAAGAGCAATGAGTGTTATAGTTGATCTTAAGTTGTGATATGTGGACAAAATACATATGCTAACTACCATTAAGAATGCACCACAAATTGTTAAGATATGCATCAAATTATAAGCAATGAGGCATTAGTCATTAAAATTTGGGTGTGCAACATGTATTCTTCACATAAGGTGAACAAGAAGAGCTAGATACAAAGTATTCAACACAAGTGTGAGTTGTGATGAGTATCATATCTAATCTTGGAGGCAATAACAAGATTAATATTATCGAGATTAAGCAAGATAAATTGTGTCAACTTTTCTTGTTCAAACACATAGTATAGACATGTAGAATCTTGGATACTATCAATCATTGTTTGAATAATGGATTGATACATATCTTTCCTCTTGGAAGACTTTAGTTAGATCTTCCATCCATGCCTCCACATAAACCTTAATCATGTAAAAACATAAGCTCTAATAGCACCTAAAGATTGTTCTCCTAAGATGCATGTTTAAGCATCAAAACCTATCCCAAAGCAATTTGGACTTTTAAAAAATGTCATGCCAAAACTTAGGCTTGTTTGTTTTGTGACCTAAGTGTCCTTTTATTCAAGTCACCAATGACTTGTTGTATATGATGACCCCTTGCTTCTCTCAATTCCTTAGGATTGCCTTCATCCGAAACATTAACTTGTAATGTTGGTGACCTTTCTTGATCTTGAACTAAAGGTTCATTGATCACATCATCTTCTACTGAAGGAGATGATTTAGGCTCGGGCATGCTCTCATCAAAGGTCACATTGAGAGATTCCTCAATCCTCATTGTTTCCTTGTTAAGCACTATGTATGCTTTACTATTTTGAGAGTATCCTAGGAACACACCTTCATACGACTTTGGGTCGAATTTGGTGAGATATTCTTATGTGTTAAGTATAAATACTTTGCAACCAAATACTCTAAAATACTCTAGGGATGGTTTTCTAATCCTAAGTATTTCATAAGGTGTTTTATTAATTACCTTTCTTATGTAGACTCTATTAAAAATGTGACAAGCGGTATCTAGGGCATGACACCAAAACTTTTGTGGAATGGATTGCTCGTCAAGCATTGCACGACTCATCTTTCTTAACTTACGATGTGTTCTTTCAACAATCTCATGCGATTGAGAAGTGAACGGGCCCGATAAGTTATAAGATATTCCATGTTGTTCACAAAAGGTTCCAAATTGCATTTTATCAAATTCGCTACTATGATTTGTTTTAATTGATACAATTGAACAATCAAGTAGGTTTTCAAGTTTCTTTCTTAAAATTTTGAATTTATTCAAGACACCATCCATGTTTTCTAAGAACAATATCCAAGTGTAATTTGAATAATCATCTATGATCATTAAAGTATAGAAGTTTCCTCCATAACTTTGGATCGGTGATGGACCGTACAAATCCAAATGAATTAATTCTAAAACCTTACTAGTTGACACTTCCTTTTTATTCCTATTATTGGTTTGTCCTTGACTCCCTAGACATGTATCACAATAATGCCTTTCAAAGCTCAACTTTGGTAGATTTCGTACTAGTTCGTTAGAAGCTAGGTTTTGGACTAACCTCATATTGGCGTGACCTAACCTCCTATGCCAAAGCGTTGAGTTGTCCACCATGGACATAAGACATATGTGTTGCTTAGAGTTATCACCTAACTTGCATGTATATAAGTTATTTCTCCTATGACCTTTTGCTAACACAACACCATTTTTACTAATAGTGCAATCTACCTTAGTAAACTTGACCTCACAATCATCATCACATAATTGACTCACACTAATCAAATTAAAACTTAGACCCCTAACATGCTCAACATTGGAGATTTCTATGGAGTCATGAAGGACATTACCTTTGCCGTTAAGTTTGCTTCCAAAAATGACTTGATTGCCATTATACGCCGTGTACGATGTGAACAATCTTCTATTCCCGGTCATGTGTTTAGTGCAACCACTATCCACTACCCACTCATCCGGTTGTAGATCACTTTTGAGGCAAACCTACAACAAAAGTACAACTCATGCCTTTGGTACCCATTGTTTCTTGGGTCCATTTTGGTTAGCATTTAAAGTGCCCAAGTTAAACATTATTGGGTCTTGAAGTAAGACACATAATTTCTCAATACCATATTTAGAAAAGGCGGACCAAGGATTGTTTTGATAGTCATTTTGAGTTTGATAACTTGGTCTATAGTTATGATATGCTTGTGGTCTAAAGAAGTTTTGGTTTGAATAGAAGTTGTCTCTCCTTTGGTAATCGTTGTATTGGTATTGAGAAGACTCTTGACCATAGTTAGAAAACTTTCTTCTTTGGTTGTTATGAAATGATGGTCTTTGGTTGTATGAGGTAGAAGATCTCATATTAGGTGTATGCAAAAGTGGTCTATGATTTACTCGAGGTTGTGAGTAACCAAGTCCATTGCGAGAGTTTGAGTTAGAAAATTGTTTTGTATTTTCTCTTTTTGCAATAGGAGCTTTATTACCTCGGGTACTTACAAGAGGAGCTTGAGGAGTAATTGGTTTAATGTCATCGTTTAATGGAGATCCATTTTTCCTCAGAGGCTTGGCGCGCTGATGGCGCGTTGACGCGTCAGCCAGCGCGTCAGCCTCGGGGATTTTTGGAGCCTCGTTTTCTTTAGCCTTTACAAATGTTATTGGTTTTGTTAGGCTTATAGGAGTGGTTGTTCCGTGTTAATAAAACCAAGACCTCCCTTATCTTGAGACACTTTTTGTCGACTTATTAATTCTTCTAAATCATTTGTGCTCTTTTTATATTTTGAAAAGCTTAATGATTCCTTTTGAAGTTCCAACACTTTTTCATTCAAAGAGTTAACCTCAAGTGTGAGTACTTCACAATTTTTACAAGGTTCAAACATCTCTTTGCAATGTTCTAGTGTTTTTACTTTACTTTCAAGTTCACAAACCCTTTCTTTAGAATTAACATTTTCTAGTTCAAGAAGACATTTTTCTTTGAGAGCTTTATCAAGGGTTTTTCTAAAATCATCATTAAACTTAACTAGTTCCTCATTCTCCTTTTGCAAATTGATAATATCTAAGTTATTAGAAGAGAAAGAGTTTAGAGATACCTCAAATTTTTCTTGGGCCATAAGACACGTAGCGTCATTTGTTGGTTGGTCTTCATCTTCACTATCACTTCACGCTCCTCCAACGAATGCCTTGTTCATTCTCGGCTTAGGACATTCATTGATGAAGTAACCCTTTTCTCAGCAATTGTAACAACCTTGTGTGCGTCTTGAGCTTTCACTGACCTTGTTGTCACCACTTCGGTTTCCCCCAAATTTCTTCCTTCCACCATTATCTCGGTTTCCAAACCGATTTCTCCTACCGAAGTTACCACCTTTCCTAAAGAACCTCTGAAAGTTCTTATACATGAGATTGTATTCTTCGTCATTCATCTCATCTTCTTCATTGCTATCATCTTGACTATCACTATCATCACTAGCTTGACTACTAGTGACTTTAGCCTTAAGAGCCAAAGACTTAACCTTCTCCTTCTTGTCTTTGGTACTTGCCTTGTCGTTCTCAAGAATCATCTCATAGACTTTGAGATTTCCAATGAGTTCGTCAAGAGGTAGTTCCGCCAAATTCTTGGCTTCTTCTACAGCCGTCACCTTTGGCCTCCACTTTACCGGAAGTGCTCGAAGAAACTTTCTCACATGGTTCTTGTTATAGAAGCTAGGATCAAGAGCCGTGAGACTAGTGATAATAGCATTGAACCTTGTGTACCCATTATCAATGGTTTCTTCATTTGAGATCAAGAACTTCTCATATTGTTGTATGAGTAAGTCGATCTTGGAATCTTTCACTTGAGAGCTGCCTTGATGAGTGATGATGTGAGAGTGCCAAATTTCCTTGGCGGTCTTGCAAACATGAACCCTCTCGAACTATCTTCGAGGTAGAGCATTATAGATCAACATCTTGGCTTCATCATTCTTACCAAGCTTTCTTCTTTCATCATCATTAAGATCCATATGTGGCTTTTTCACCAACAACTTTGTTTTCGAGTCTTCCACCATAAACTCAAAGTTGCCATTTTGGATGATTTCCCATAAATCAAGATCTTTGGACCTAACATAGGTCTCAAATCGGGTTTTCCAAAAGCAAAACCCATTGGTTTCTAGCAAAGGTGGTCTTTGCATAGAACACCCCTCAACATAGTTCTCTTGAGCCATGGATCTATACTCTACTTTTCCAAAAACCTTAGTTAGGATTTTAGATTTTTGGGAAAGAAGTTTTTGACTTAAAACGACTTCTCTGGAAGGCTTTACCGCTCAAAAACTTGAGTATACCGCTCTGATACCAATTGTAGAACCGTAGGGGGGGGGGGTGAATACGGTTTCTTCGGCCTTTTAGATGTTTAAAAACTTTAAGCCAAAGAGAACACCAAGTGT
Source organism: Artemisia argyi (assembly GCA_030686995.1). NCBI lineage: Eukaryota > Viridiplantae > Streptophyta > Magnoliopsida > Asterales > Asteraceae > Artemisia > Artemisia argyi. The sequence continues at coordinate 170,835,632 of CM060693.1, read as the reverse complement.
TTGTATAATAAAGCAACAACCACTATCACAACCAAAGTATATAAAGCAAGTAAAAGACACCACGATATATACTGGTTCGGGATGGGGGGTTTATACCATCCGTACGTCCAGTTGCGAATCCGCGACTCTGATACTATTCACTAGTATAATACTTTCGGTGGACTACAAACCGTTACAATTCACTCCACCAATATTCACCAATATTGATGCTCACAAAGAAGGAGTTACTCCCTAACGGTATTCCGCCCTCGAAAACCACCCAAAAGAATCTCGCGATTCGACTTTACCTAAGGATCACAAAGATCACTATCAAGACTTCCACCGGGAAGTATCAAACTCCAATGATCTAGGCTTGGTCACCAAGACACAAGACTTCCCTTACAAACAATTGAATGAATGAATATATGTTTGTTCAATCAAGTCCTAACCTAACCTAGAGACTCGATTGTAATAGAAAGGGTATAAGAAAGAAGACCCTTGACACAATCAGAAGAGTGGATTAGGTTCTCGTGATTCTTCCCTTGCAAAGATATGTGTTCTTCCAAAGATGTCAGTGTGAAAATCAAGAACACAAGATTAGAGATAGAGAGATAGAGAGATTTGAGAGTGTTTAGAGAGAAAGAATCTAGAGAGAAAGAATAATGGCAAGGGGTGAGGAATACAAGAGGCAAGGGTGGTATTTATAGGCAAAGAACCCAAACTTGGGAAATTTTACCGAGGCCGGCGCGTCACCCGCGCGTCAACGCGCGGGCAGCACGCCAGGCGTCTGTAAGATTTTCCCAAGTGTTGGGTGTTCGGATCTTACAAATACGTATCCTTGCTAAACCCCCAATTGTACTTCACACAAACCTTAACATTAATCAGTCTAAGGTTTTCCAACTCAAATAGCCAATTTGGAAAATGTTTTGTGAAGTGTTTAAAGAGAAACCAAATTACCAAGGGTTTAAAGTGTAGATAGGGTAATTTGGAAGGGGTAGAAGTGTATCTCCTCACATGGCATAGAAAAGAGGGAAAGAATATGCCAAGGAATATTCCAATGCTTGGGGGGGAAGAAAGAGATGGAGGGTTGTGATGAAATGGTTTGAATTGGATGGCTAGGATCAAAGGGAGCCTCCATTGGTTTTCAAATAATTTGGCATGTGTGGAATGTGGATGGTTGAGATGAGTTCATTTGAAATGGATGGTTAAGATCAAGCCTAGGTTAGGGTTGAGAAGGATATTCGAAGGAATATGCTTTGCTTGGGGGGAAAGGAGAAATCCATGGTTGAGATGGTTTTGGTTTGAATGCAGTGGTTGAGATCAAGCACATGTGGTGGCATAGATAGGAGAGATTGGATGGATGGTTGAGATGAGTTTAGTTTGAATTCAATGGTTGAGATCAAGCCCATGTGATGATATAGAGATGAGGGGTTGGATGGATGGTTGTGATGTGTTGTAATTTGAAATCAATGGCTTGGATGAGAGGAGCCATATTAGGGTTTCAAACAATTCCCCATGTGTCAAAAAAGAAGGGATGAGATGTGTTGTAATGGAATGGATGGTTTAGATGTAGTGTGTAAGGGAATATGTAAGGGTGTAAGAGATTGTGTAAGAGAATATTTGATTTGGATATGATTGGTTTTGTCTTTTGTATAAATGGGATTAAGAGAGGATTAAGACATAATCTTATTGTCATTAAGAAGAAAAGGTTTAGACAATTAAGATTATAAGTTGAGAAAATCATAGGTTACTTATAAGAACAAGTAACACAACGTCGAGAATCCATAGTTTCATATCTCGTGACTTTCCACGACTCGACGTTCTCTACTAATACCTTGGTTCAAAAAAGTTAAGTGCTTTGCCTTGATGTAAAGCACAAAAGTTTGACTCCTCCTAAACTAACCAGTCAACCGGGTGCGGTCAATAGGTCAACCCAAGAGAAAGTGCAAGATAACCGGTGAAGAATAGGGTTTCCCCGGGTCGTTATGTCCCGACGAGGTGTGAATTGTAAACAAAACGGTTATTTGATCGGGTGAAATTGGACAGGAAAAGGTTTTGAGTGATTAGAACTAAAGAATATACTAGAAAATAGCTTAAACAAGCTATTTGAATAAGACAAGAAAGTTTGAAAACCCAGAAACGTTTAAAACTAAAAACGCGTACGTTACGTTTAAATAAAACGTAGACGTACGAAATAAAACGCGAATTTTAACAAAATAAAATACTTACAAAAGTGAAAATCACATTTTTACAATCCTAATAATAAAAGAAACTTTTTAGAAAATTAAAATTACTTTTTACACTATTTAATTAATTACTATTAATTAAAAACTATTTAATACTTATTATTAATACTTAAATAACTAAAATACAATATAATATTATTTAAATACTAAAAAGGTGAAAATAAAATTTCTAAAATTATAAAATAACTAAAAACAAGTTTTAAAAATAAAAATAAGTGTTTTTGTCTTTTTGTGCTTTTTATATTAATTAATTACTTATTAATTACTAATTATCTAATTAACTATTTTAAATTAGGAAAAATACCAAATGAACAGTAAAAATGCTAAGAAAATTTCTAAAATTACTTTATAACATATAAAATCTATAAAAAATATAAAAACTAAGTTTTACTTAATAAAAACTAGATATGCTATTTTAAACTAATTATTATTTAATAATTAATAAACTAAGATTAATTCTAATTAATACTAAATTAAAAGATAAAAATCTGAAAAAATTATTATAACTACTTTAATATATGAGGAATTTAATAAAAATATAAAATAGCTAAGTACTTAACAAAAATTTAAAAATGAAAATTAAAATTAAATTACATTAAATAGAAACTATCACTTAATTTTAAATTGATTTTTCTTGGATTTTCTTTTACAAACCTATTTTACATCTAAAAATAGCAAACTTTTGTAAAAACAAACTTTTTAGAAACTAAAAATAAGCACTTGAGGTGCTTATTTGGTCAACAGTTGACTTCTGTTGACCAAAAAGTAAAATGAGCTAAAACCAACTCAAGTGGGACCCACAATTGATGATTCTGATTGAAACTAGTTAAAGGAACATGTATAAGCCAGAAAAAACACTTGGGGTACTCAGAATAAGCTAATAAGCTATTAAAAAGCACTTGGAAACTTGTTACCACACAGAAAATGGGACAACTTTGGTGGCCTGATTAAGGTGGGGCCCAGTGGATATGAGGTCAAACCAAGGGTCAAAACATGGACCCTGGTAGGAGGGGGGTTGAAGGATGAAAGGTGGGGGGCTGTGGGACCCACTGGGTGGTCAGAAAACCACCACCAAGTGGTGGGGGTGGTGGGGGTGCTGCTGATGCAGGGGAGTGATGCCCCCTGCAAGTGACTTTGAAGGGCTGTGAATTGCTCAGAAAAAATGGCAAAAATCAAAAGGACATGGAATTCAATAGATGAGGTGAGACACTACAGTTAGAAACAAATTTCAACCCAAGAAAGCAATCACATAATTCAAATTAAATCTTGCTATTTTTGCAAAAACTGAAAAAGGTGCCATTTGACTTTTCATGAAAACTTGAATTGTTGACTTATGTGAACTTTGGCTTAATCTAACCTACTGAAAACATGTTTGTAAGTTAAATTAGAGTTGAATTATGTTCAATAACAAGCTTATCTGATGAAATGAAAAGATTTGGGACTCAAAATCCACCACAGTTAACTGTGGTGGTGTAAACTTTGTAATTTTGACTTTTGCAATCTTTTGTGCCAAATCACTTGTTCCCCTGAGCTTTTAAATACCCATACAACTGATAGAAACTAATAGATGCATAATTACACAGCTAGAACACACCAAACAAGATACAACCAAACACCCTTTTAAAAGCAGTTAATGAAGAGATTTCAGCTTAAGCATATATAAATCACAAACAAATGGTCACAACTAATTTATAAACTAATACTAAACTGCAACAAACTTGAATAAACAGTCTAGGCTACTTAATGAGTAAAGATGAAAGAGTTTTTAGCTTACAAAGCCTTCCAAGCTACTGAGTAAGAACCAAAGGACCAAACCAATCAATCCTATGCCCTCCCCTGAGGTACCTAACCCACAGCCTTCCTTGATTCACTGTGCTCCTTGCTCATACAGTAAATGATCACCAACTTTTTATTTAATTTTGATTTTTCTTGATTTTTTATAAATATTGAAAATTGAGCTAAGAGCTGATCAAACAAGTGTGTTAAGTTAATAAACCCTTGTTGCTGAGTTTGTATTAGCTTATGAATCCAATAAACACAAATTAGAAACTTAACTTAGAACTTGATAAATTTAAATGAGACTTTGAAAAATGGAAATGAGAATTAAACTTCAAACTGAGCTTGCGTTGATAAAAAACAGTTACATTACATTGAAAATAAACTGAAACTACAATGAAACTAAGAAAAACTACTCACTAGAGCTTCTATCAGCTTTTTCTTTATATAACGAACAAGAAAAACTAACTAAGCCTTCCACATAGGCTCTTTTTGAATTCTGAGAGCCCCACAGCCTTTGCTTTGACCTTCTGACCAAATCCCAACCGTCTAATTATGCTTGATATGATCTGAGCCCTAGATTGCCATTTTGGCGCCAAAATCACTTCGGGCAATCTGAGTGGTGTTGGTGAGGGGATTTGGGGATGCATTTATGGTGGTGGAGTTGGTGGGTGAGGTTATTAATTGTGGGGGGTAAAGTGGGTGAAAAGGTGAGGAGGGGGGAGGTGATTGTCGCCCTGGTTTTGGGGGATTTTGTTGGGGGAGAAGGCGGTCAAAGGTCTGGTTTGACCCGCGTTGACCTGGGTTGACCGGAGTGTTAACAAAATATGGACTGGGCCTGGTGGGCTTGGGGAGCAGCTGGGCTAGGGGTGTTTGTTTGGGTTTGGTTTTGGCTGGTTAAAAACAAAAGGGTCCGGATGGATAAGTTAAATGCACAAGGACCATTTTTGTAATTTTGCCAAACTTGAGGACTGAAGTTGTAACTTTTCCCAATTTACACCAAGGACCAAATTTGATATAATTCCAAAGTTCCAAGATTATTTTTCCATTTTTCAAACTTTAAAATTTCCCAGGGACCATTTATGCCATATTTGGATTTTTAGGGACTAATTATGTAATTTATGAAAACTTGCAACCCAATTATAATATTTTGACTTTGTTTGACTTTTAAGACCTTGGGTTGACTTTTCCTTAAAAATAAATGCATAGGGACTAAAATTGACAAGTTTTGAAACTTGGGGGACTGAAACTGCCAATACTGCAAACTTTGTACGTTTTTTCTTTGTTTTTGCACATTTTGCTTTTAAAACACATAAAACACAATCCCTGGGATAATTTAAGTATTTTGATATCTTTTTGATTGTTTTTGTGCGTTTTGGCAGTTTAAATATATCAAAAACGATGAGTGTTTGAGCACTCATCAATAACCTAAGTGGGAAAGGATGCGTTTACGCAAAGTGACCTTTGACTTAGTTTGACCAATAAGGGAGTAAACCCGTTACGTAATTAGAGAAGACGTAAGCACAGGATATGAGCATATGGATGCTTCAATACGATGTCACGTGAAATATATAAGCTCCCTAAGTTTAGAAAAGCCTTGGCTAGAGGCGATAGTTAGAAAACATGAGTTGGCGTTTTTCCAGCAGGCTCGAAGACCCCTGGCTCTGGAAGGCACATGAGTCCGAATGCTATGTTGAATGTGCGACCGACACTAGGTAGGTACCTGTGCCTGTAGTAGGAGATACCATAGTGACTTGGCTTTGGGGTGGTTTCTCCGTGGACAATGCCACCTTAAATCATTTTTTAGTCTTCATCATTTACTCCTCTTTCTTTTAGTAGGCGCCAGTCTTCTTCATCTGGTGAATGGTGCTAATTCCCATGTTCCTTCGAGTCTCGTTTGGTTTCGAGAGCCTCCCCCTTACTCGTTTATAGTGTTCTCAATTAAGCACATAACATATTAATACCTGTATTGAAAGATCCACATTTGTCGGGTAAGGGGAAAGCCGACTTTCAAAATTCGCCCGGAACCATACAGACTCCTGGCGCGTCACCCGCGCGTTGACGCACGGGCAGCGCGCCAGGAGCATACATTGGCTCCGGCGATTTTGAGCTACCGTTTGTTATTTTATGTGTTTCGATGGTTTATTTGTCATCATTAAAACATAAAGAGATCTTGATCATGTTGCCTCAACAATAGACATCGGCCACATGGCTAACTGATGGTCAGAGCGATTCTGAAATCTCGCAGTCAGAACGCAGGTTTTACGTCCATCGTCACAAAGACTTCACACTGTTAATTGTTCACTGTATTACACTCATGTGAAAAGAGAGCACGAAGATTGAAAACAGAGTCTTAATTGTTCATTATGTATTATACACCTCATTTTGTTCACATCATTTTAATTATACACCTAATTTTGTTCACATCTTTTGAAAACAAAATCTTAATTGTTTCAAAATCAAGGTCTCACCTAACTGGAAAGGTGTAAATCTATACATTTCAAAAATCAAGGTCTCACCTAACTGAGAAATTCATAACAAAGGTGAAATTATCAATTTATCCCTGTGTCTCTATGAAGTAAATTCCAGCATCCGGTTAGGCTTACCAAAATGAGTACGACTTTTTATCTAAAGGTCTAATCGACATGAGGCCAGTGGGAAAAGTTTTCTACATGTCTTAGCTCAAACTTTCATGTTTTGAGAAACATGAGGTTCTTTGCAAAATATTAGAGTATTTGGCCTATCAAAAGTGACATACATTTCTAGGTAACTTTTAGTGTAGGATTTTTAATAAAATCATCGGGATGAATTAGGATGTAAGGTTTTCGGCAAAAATACCCAGAGACATAGGGTTAACACACTATAATTTTCTTTTAGCTAAAACGGTTACTGAAATAAAATGGTGAGGTCGTTTTTGGGCTTTAGAAAAACTGAGCAGATTCACTTTTCAAAGTTATGATCTAGCTTAACAACTCTTACATTTCTAGTATAATCAAACTTAACTATCTTTCTAAAGGCTAACATTCCTATGAAAAATTGATCAATTCTTCCAATATAATGCATGCAAGATGTAACACCCCCCAAAATTTGGTACAGCGGAAGACTATTCAAGTTTTCG
>CM060693.1:170663513-170823513 GCA_030686995.1 Artemisia argyi | reverse complement strand
AATAAGCGATGTAGTTCAATTCTCGTTGACTTGGAATATGGTATAGAGTAAGGTTAACTACACGAGGTAAGGATAGAGTAAGAATCTGCTTAGTTGTTATGCTCGATCGTATGAATACCGTTGAATTGTTTATAATCACACATGAATTTTGTGATTCTCAAAAATCAAGTAGAAAATCAATTAGACATAACCTATATATAACTATTCCAAGTATTTGAAAAATTTTAGTTGAAATACAGACTATGTTCTCTAGGTTAAATATAGGTGACTAGACTATATTTAACCGAGGTTCGATAAAATTTTCAAATACTTGACTTAGTTATATTCGTGATATGTCCATTGTTGGACAAGTACCACGTTTAAATAAGTATCATAGATATAAAAAGTGATATAAGTTGAAATACACAGGTGAACGCAAGCGAATAAGGAAAATACACGTAGAAAGGAAGTTTTTAGAAGTTGTAAAATAGTCCACACCGGACCAGAATCACGGACCTTTAACAATGGAGATTTAGGAAGAGAAATTGAATGTAGAGAAAGTTGTTGAACTTCAGCTTTTGTAGATGATGAATCAATTTATAAGAATTATAGGAAAATGACGAACAATAAAATAATAACAAAAACAGTTCTAATTTGTAAGAAGATATCAAAATGGTTTATATGGTAGTGAAAATTTTTGTATATGGTAAATGACAGAATGATATGTAAGATGATAATAAAATAGTTTATTTGAAACTAGTCCAAAATAGTTTATGTAATATTAGAATACGGGTGATTTGTTCATAAGATGGTGGTAAAGTTGTTAGTAAGAGGGTGGCAAACATTGTATTAAAAATTTTGTGAATCAATTTTTAAAGCGGTAGTAAAATAATTAACTTAATGGCAAAACTGTTTGTAAGGTGTTTGTAGAATAGTTTATACAAGACCAACAATGGTGTTTACAAAATGGTAGTAAGTCTAGTTATTCGTTTACAAGGTATTAGTAAGGTAATTCTTTGGGGAATAGTAAATCCATTTGTAATACAGCGAAAGATAATTTATACGATATTAACGGTGTTCTTTATAAAATGGTAGTGAAATTGGCAATGTAAATAGATAGAATGTGACGGGTTTCATGTAAAATACCGTTGTGTAAGGTAAAAGATTGTGGCATCACTCGCAATGTTTGAGAAAATAAATGAGACCACTGTGTCACTCACAGTGTATGAGAAAGTTTTAGAGGATCATCAAAATGAATAATAGGTATTTGATAGTCTAGTAATCTTGGTGAATTAGAGACAAATTGAGAGAAGTAAAGTTTGACATGATGTTCTGGAGATTGAGTATATATAGGGCAAGAATCGGTAAAACATTTATAGAAATAGCATTTATGTAAACAACAAGTAACGTTCTAGAAAATAGATATAAGTTGTTGAGAGCAAATCAAGTGTATATAAATAGTTCTTAAATAGTATCAATAGTGGTGCTTAAGAAAATAGGCAAAAATGCTCATAAAAATTTAAGTGCACGGGGAGTGAGACAATCAAGAAAAGTTGATAAAATATAACGAGTTTCATCATCATATGAAATGATATAATATACGGTTATGAAAAAAAAAATTGAGACCATTGTAATCACATACAATGTCTGAGGAATAAGAAAGACCATGGTGCAACTCACAATCTCTGAGAAGTAAATGAGACCATTGTGTAATTCGCAATGTCTGAAAAGTAAACGAGACAATTGTGAAGCTCACAATGTCTGAGGAGTAATTGAGACCATTGTGTACTCATAATGTGTGGGAAGTTTCATAGATCACAAAAATGTAAGAGTAGGTACATGATCGGGGAAAACAAGGTTCGACATGAAATTCACGAAACAAACGTAAGAGGTTAAGATTAGTCAACCGTTTATATAAATAGTCTATATATAGGGATAACACTGATATGCTAAAGAGTAGGCATGTCGCACGGAATGTGAAGACAACAATGAGTGAAGCGGGTCTTAATGTAAAAAGTAGTTATAGTCTAGGGTTAAAATGCAACCTAGTTCTCTATAACTATAGTTGTGATACCAATCTGCAACACCCCCAAAATTATAGCAGTGGAAGATAGTGTCACTGGGGTGTTACTTCTTAGCACATAGTACAAGTTACAGAAAACGACTCTAAATAAGACGTTTTGAAATAATTTATCATTCAATTAATATAAAACATCAGAGTTTAACAAAGAGGTCCCACAAGTTTAAGCAATAAACATAAAAGTTTAAAAGTTTTATCGAATGATATAGATGCATTGTCTTCAAAAGAATCCGTGCGCCTTCACATGCCAGCTAATAGAGACCTGAGATAAAACATGCTAAAAAGTCAACACAAAGGTTGAGCGAATCCATAGAGTTTAATAATAAGCAGTTGATCACAATATAATTCAGTTTGTAAAAGTGACTAAGCAACGAATACAAAATTGGAAAGGTTATTATTGCCCTAAGCTCGTGACATCGAACCTTAATGTCATTTTTTGTCATTATATAATAAATTTGCCCTTCAACGATAAGTAATAGCAAATTTACCTAGCAATCAAAAATACAGTGCACACGATAGCCCAACAGGGCAAGTTTGGCATGAGGGCGGTCAGGCCCAATAGATCTATTCACGGTATTCGTGTTTACATGCATGTAATTAATGGTTCACGATAGAAGGAACTTTCAGGCTATGGGAAACTTAGGCAATAATAAGGTCATAAAAGCATACAATTTCAAAGCAATTGTGATCATAAATATTTATAGCATGTATCTCCCCTACAGAGTTTGTAAAACAATTTAAGTAAAAATTGGGGCTATGAACTCACCAACAATGAAGTAGTAGTAGAAACGGAAAGTGTGCACGTCGAGAAAAGCAGCAAAAGTCACAAACGACCTAAATAAAATATAACACGACTTAGGCTCGGGGAAATATGTTACGCTTATACTTAAGTGTTATACAGTAAATAACTTGTAATACTCTATGGTAATTTGGTTAAGAGTTTTAAAACAAGTCGCAGTTCGAAAAGATATTTATTTAAGTTTATATGGTCTAAAATTACAAAGCTGTTAGAATTTTAGTAAAATTTTCGCACAAATCAGGTCGCCATTTCTAAACCGTAAAGGGTAAAAATATGAACTTTATATGCTTAGAAAGGTGTAAATCTGTAAATTTCAAAAATCAAGGTCTCACCTAACTAAGAACTTCACAACAAAGGTGAAATTACCAATTTACCCCTGTGTCTCTATTTAGTAAAATCCAGCATCTGGTTAGGCTTACCAAAATGAGTACGACTTTTTATCTAAAGGTATAATGGACATGAGGCTAGTGGAAAAACTTTTCTACATGTCTTAGCTCAAACTTTCATGTTTCGAGAAACATGAGGTTCTTTGCAAAATATTAGAGTATTTGGCCTATCAAAACTGACATACATTTCTGGGTAACTTTTAGTGTAGGATTTTTAATAAAATCATCGGGATGAATTAGGATGTAAGGTTTTCAGAAAAAATACCTTGAGACATAGGGTTAACTCACTATAATTTTCTTTTAGCTCAAATGGTTACTGAAATAAAATGGTGAGGTTGTTTTTGGGCTCTAGAAAAACTGGGCAGATTCACTTTTCAAAGTTATGATCTAGCTTAACAACTCTTGCATTTCTAGTATAATCAAACTTAATTATCTCTCTAAATTCCTATATTCCTATGAAAACTTGATCAATTCTTCCAATATAATGCATGCAAGAGGTGTTTAGTCTGTCCTAGAAATTGCTATAAATAAATCAAAGTATAAAGAGTTTTAATGAATAGAAAAGATTAGGAAAATTACTAGTACTCTTGGACCTTCAAGTCTAGCACTTATGTAGTTAGGAAAATCAATCACCAAGGGTCTCTTTGGCCTTGAGAAGCCATGAAATACAAGAGAGAAAACCAGATTTTTGGAGTGAAATATTGAGGTGATAATAACAATGTGATGTTTTAGCGTCTTATATATGTGGTCTTGCAAATGTATGACACTTGTTATTAAAACATAACAAGTATGCATGCATACCACTAGTAGATGCCATGCCACATATGAGGGGGAAGAAAGAGTTCGTGGAGTTTTGTGGGATAAATTTGGTTATAGTGTGTATTATGGTGTAGGTTTGATCCCGGTAATTTAAAATGTGTAGTTTTGTAAGACGCTAACGTTAAGTAAATATCAAAACATAGTATATTTTGTAAAAATGGTTACATTTAGTTTAAAATGAGTAAATTTGATGTTTCATGTATTTTCCGAGCCTTTCGGAGTGTTATAGTATCGATAAAGGTTAAAACGTGAGCCGAGAACGCGTAAAACGTAAAAAGTGCACACTTTGCGTAGAAATGAAAAATTAAATTATTCCATATGAAAACAAGTATGCAGGGGAAATAAATCATATAAACAAGTAGACTGGGCATAGTCTGAGTCAAATTATGAATTTAAGTGTACGCATTACAATGTACGCGGGTAACTTTTTCGGCAAAAGTTAATTTACTTAAAAATAAAATAACAAGTAACTAAAATTAGTAAAAATAATGACCTAAAATTTCACGGTTGTTACACAATGAAACTTGTTACAAAGTTGCTACCTACTAGTTTTTACTTAACATTGTGTTCTCAAGTTTTAGTTTTGGGTGTAAAGTGAAAGAAAGTGTAGAAAACAAAAATATTGTGTGTTCGTAATTTTTATTTTTAATTTTATTTTGTTTAACAATGCAAGTGAAAGTAAAATATGGAAAAGAGAGAAGAAACTAGAAAGTGGTAGTTTTTTGTGCCAACACTTTCATCTCATTTTCGAGAAGAAAAATAACTATAAACATAAAGCAAATAACAAAAATACCCATAATTATAACTTTTTTTTTAAAGGTGAATTTCAACTTAGAAACGACCACTTTCGCGGACAGCGAAGGCCCCATCGCCACCCCGCCAGACTATGTTGTCTTAACCGGGTCCACGCTGATCTCGGTGGTAACGGGTTTCCTTCGGAAACCGTACTGCCTCCACACAAGTTTACCTTGCTGGAGAAACAGCCGGATGTAAATCGGGCCATGCTCAAGATTTGAACCCCCGCAACGAGTGGCTTGAAGGTTCAAATCTATCACTGCAATATATCTCCGGAACAATATGGTCTACAAGTGGACCATAAGTGAGGACTTCCCGGGTGGTCACCCACCCGGTACTACTCCCACTTATAGCTCGCTTAACAAGTTAAGCCCAACCCACTAGACCACAACTCCTTTGATACCCATAATTATAACTTGATTCCTCATTTATTGTTAAAACTTTAGTGATAGTTTTGTAAAATCAATAATATATCCACTTTCACTTTTATTTTTTTTAGACCTAAGAACACATAATTTTTATATTTTTATTTATTATTATTATTATTTTTATTTTCTTTCATTCACTACCTCTCATTTACTTTTATTTTCCTTCATTTATTTTGCATTTTATTTTTTTCTTGAAAACACAGCATAAGCTTTCTACTAGAAATTCTAAACCCCACCACTAAACCACATCATACACCTTTGAGTTAAACCATTATTATACTACACCTTTGATTCTTTGAGTTAAGCTTGTCCAAGTATGCTAAAATTTTGACATATTAACTTATATTATATGTAAAAGCACCACCAAATTATTTGTTTTAAAGCGTGCAAAATATAATGAACCTGTCAATTTATAACAAAATATCTTATTAATTCATTCTGTTTTTCAAACATTTTAGTGGAGTGCCTTGACTTAACTCCAACAACGTAAAATACCCTCCACTCAAATATCCACCTCCAATTGAAACATAGGCGAATACATGCACGTAACGTCGAAAATTTAAAATGACGATTAATTAAAGTTGCGAAATTGTTGAATAAAAAAAATGTAGATTAGCAGGGACACCTTAACCCTGTGTACCATAATGGTACCCATCAACCCTACCCATTAAAGATTTGATATAAATATTATTTATAAAATTAAAGTGTAGTTACGAAATTGTTGTTAACTGTTTCGTATATAAAATGAATAAATATTATTTATTAGGTTAAACTTTTAGTTTATAAATAGTCATGGAAGGAAAATGTATAAGTGTAAGTATTTTCAAGCAAATATGTTTTTTGAGAAGAAATAGTTTTGTTTACTAAAACAAGAAATAAACAATCTGTCTCGTTATGAACGTTATATTATTCGAATTGAATAATTGTTACATTTGAAAAGAAGCATATCTACACACTTTATCATTTTTTATTCTGAAAATTCACGGTTATGCTACATTTTTTTTCTTTGCATGCATGCCACCCAATTAGTTTTTGCTGAAATATATGATAGTAGGATAAAGATATACATGATATAGCAATTATTTGCCAATAATAGTATATTAATATCATGTCATGTGGTGTAAATAAGTTCATGTATATAAGGCCAACTTTGGTACCATATATCACTCACAATCTTAGCTTGACTTTGTTTTACGAAAGGACAAACTAGTGTTCTTCATGGCGACGGTAGCTCCCACCTCCCGGAGCCTGTCCACCCCGGACACTAAAAATATCACACCAACAGGAGCTACTAGTCCGAAAAAGCTAGATGCCGGAGCCTTATTCGTTCTCAAATCCCGTGGTATTTTTACTCATTCTTACAGTACTTACAGACACAGTGGCAGAATTTAAACAGTTTTACTTGCTGTCAACCTTAGTTTATATTTTTCTAGGAGTCAATATATATATACACAAATATATCTAGCATTTAGTAAATATTTAGGGAGTCGAGTTTTCGACCCCCTAATCCTCACTAAGTTTAGCCGCTGTATATATGCATCTAAAAATTTGTATGCAAGCATGGGTGATTGGGTGCGTAGGAAACATATATAGATATCTTTTTAAGAATTTTATTTGGACATACCAAGTTTCTTGAACCAGTTTCTTATGGTGAGATTCACTCCTTTGTTTGTACTTGTCTTTTCCTAAGAATATACAGAAGCTATCAAGCTAGTGTGAAAAAAGAAATAAATTATCGAGCTTGCTCAGTGTATCCCAGCACGTGTAGGAAATTTAGTGATAGGTTTATAATTTGGATATTAATATGACTCATGTAATCGCTTTTGGATTAAATATGACTTGGGTTCACGAAATCCTTAATCGGATAAGACAGATTGGCAATTGAAATCTGAGGTACGAGAAATTAATTAAAAACGTTATAGTATTGTTTGATGTTATGTTCTGTAAATGAGACCAGAAATATGTGGTTATAACCATCAACCAAAATTTAGTTATTTTCGGTTATTTACCAACCATTGTGTTGGTTAGTAAAAGACGCGTATGTTAGGTTTTGACGGGAAAATCTGTTGACAACGATTAGTGATCGCTTCCCCTTGACCTTGCAAGGGGGCGACCGTGTGTCTTTGTCGTGGTAGTATTAATCTAACTATAACAAGTGTGCACTCCACACCTCATAACTCGTCTTGAGCTAAACTTGTATAAAGTCGTTGGTCTCAAGTAAAACACAATCACCTAAAATAGTTTGATATATAACACTAAAATAACCAACAGTTAACATACTCGAGGGTTTAATTTGGGCTGGACTGGTGGTGTTTAGAATCTTAGATACTTGTTTACGTTAATCTTAAAATGATACAAACTTTTTTTTTTTCTTTTTTTTTTTTTTTTTTTTTTTTTTTTTGTATATGCTACCTAGAATTAAACGAGTGAAACTAGCTTCTATTACGTGAAATTGAAAATCTTAGTCTTTCTTTTCAACTATGTATTTAGAAACTGAAGTTTCATGTCATGTATCCGTATTATTGCATCCTGTGCATTTTATGATTATTTTACCATATCGTAGGATCATGGGTACATTGTGGGTACCATTTGACGACCGCTATTGTAGCACCAGCGCTACTAAGCCTACCGTTTGCCTTGGCACTGCTGGGGTGGAAGGGAGGCGTAGTGATATTGATGCTTGCAGCAATCATCACATTCTACTCCTACAACCTCCTTTCCCTAGTCTTGGAACATCATGCTGAGCTTGGCAAGCGCCAACTCAGGTTTCGCGATATGGCCCATGATATTTTAGGTAATAATCTACAACTAGACACAACTCTGTTCTCTAATATCTATAACTGAGCTTTCGACTATTGTGACCAACTCAATTGAACAGGCCCGGGATGGGGACGGTATTATGTGGGCCCACTTCAATTAGGCACGTGCTATGGTGCAGTTATTGCTTGCACTCTACTTGGAGGGCAGAGTCTCAAGGTGAGAAAATATTTGTTGCTACAATATTTAGCTTTTTAACTAATTTACCAACCTTTCATAAAGTTTGAATATTGAACTTTGTTATGCAGTTTATATACTTATTGGCAAGACCGGATGGGAGCATGCAATTGTCCCATTTTATAGTGATATTTGGAATCTTTACACTCATTTTGGCACAAATTCCATCTTTTCATTCCTTAAGGCACATAAATCTTGTGTCACTCATCTTGTGTTTTGCTTATTGTGCTTGCACAACTGCTGGTGCAATTTACATAGGTACAAATAACCTCTTATTTTGTTACTGGTTTAGTAGTTTACATATCTTTTATCAAATACTTATATTGAAGTCAAATAATTTTCAGGAGATACGAATAGGGGGCCTCGAAAGAACTATTCATTGACCGGGACAGGAGTAAATCGCATTTTTGGTTTTTTCAACGCCATTTCTATCATTTGTACTACTTATGGCAACGGCATTATACCCGAGATACAGGTTTTTGCAATTTCTAGTTACTGTTTTAGAGATAATAACAAAGATAGTACAATTTCATTAGATGTGACAATTTCAATCAGAAAAAAAAAAAAAAAAAAAAAAAAAAAAAAAAAAAAAAAAACCCTAAAGGGTAAAATCAGTACAATAAAGAAAGTTAGCCTAAAGGGAAGCAAGTCAAAAAGGCCAAATGTTTACAAGTTGCTTGTTGTGTATGTTTCATATTAATGAACCCATAATTGCTGATATATATTTCTTAAAACAGGCAACAATTGCAGAGCCAGTGAAGGGTAAAATGTTCAAAGGGCTATTGGTGTGTTATACAGTTGTGATCTCATGCTATTTTAGTGTTGGGATTTCTGGTTATTGGGCTTTCGGTAACCAAGTAGAGAGTTCTGTTCTTCAAAATTTTATGGTGGGTTCTAACCCACTGTTGCCCAAATGGTTCCTTCTTATGACCAATTGCTTCACCGTTTTGCAAGTCGCAGCTACTAGTTTGGTAAGTTACTCATATTTCCAAGGTTAAAATTATCAAATTATATATTTCTCGTGTTATGATAACTTCTCGTGTTATAATAATTTCTGGCTATTGGGCTTTCAGCGACAATTTGTTCATATACTTTTAAGACCTCTTTTTTTGTTATGTCGTTGGCTTAATCTATAGTTGTTGGAGATCTTCATTTCTTTTGCTAACATTTAAATGTCAACGATTTTGTCAAAACAGGTTTACTTGCAACCATCAAACGTGGTCTTAGAGCGCAAATTTGCAAATCCCGAAAAGGGTCAACTCTCACTAAGAAACTTTGTGCCTCGACTAATAACAAGATCATTATCTGTGATAATCGCAACTACTTTTGCAGCAATGTTGCCTTTCTTTGGAGATATAATGGCATTGTTTGGTGCATTTGGTTGCATACCATTGGACTTCATATTGCCCATGGTTTTTTACAACTTAACATTCAAGCCATCCAAAAAGGGCTTGATCTTTTGGGTGAACACGGTTATTGGTGTTGCCTCAACAGGGCTCTCATTGATAGGGGCGGTAGCATCAGTACGACAAATTATTCTAGATGCTAGAACGTATCGTTTGTTTGCTAACATGTAGGCAGTGTTAAAATTTATACATCTATTAAGTTCCATATTACTTGTAAGAGAAAAAACTGGTTATCAGTATGCTAATCATTATATATATACCTACTTATCCTTGTATGATTGATCATAATATTCATTCAGCTTGTTCATTTGTTCCAAAGAGTAAACTCCAAAATACAACCATCTCGTTTGCCACATTTCACAGTTTACATCCTTTTCAAGAAAGTTAGGACATCTGCATACTTCCGTCAATAAACGTTAGACAATATACATCTCTAGGGAAGAACGATTTATTTATTTTTTTCCATTTTCTGCTATGTGGTTTTTCATTCTTTTGCTTGTAACAGGGATGTATTTTGCACTTTACTCTTATTATTATTATTTTTTAAAGTTTTATTATTATTAATATTTTTTTAATAACATTTTTTAAAATTTCTAAAATTTTATATTTAAGTTATTATTATTATTATTATTATTATTATTATTATTATTATTAAATTTCTAATTTATTATTATTAATTATTTTATTATTATTATTATTATTATTATTATTATTATTATTATTATTATTATTAAATTTCTAATTTATTATTATTATTATTATTATAACATCACTTTTATTAAACGATAAATAGGATTTTACAAGACATAATAATAATAATAATAATAATAATAATAATAATAATAATAATAATAATAATAATAATAATAATAATAATAATAATAATAATAATAATAATAATAATGGCTGATAATCTGAAAATGCATCAAACTTGTCACCATTTTCTTTTGTATGCAACAAACTTTTAATTTTCTTATTAAATGATCAAACTTTCTTAATCATCCTATTATAACACTCAAACGGGGTAAATTTGATGTGGCACAAATTAATCACTTTTGCCCCATTATATTTTTAATTCCACGTGTATTTATATTAAATCATTTATTTAATAAACATTTCCCGACTCTTCCCCATTTTCCCCAATTCCCCCAAGAATCAAATTCCAAAAAAGAAAAAACCCTAAATCATGAGTTCTTCCTCTACAGCTTAATCCAGATTAATTGGTGATAAGATTGAACACTTTTGTAATGTGTAATCATCAATTAAGAGTTTAAACATCAACAACTAGGAGGAATTCGGGTAAGCGATTCGTAACATGCTCTGTTTGTCAAGTGTATGAGTTTCTGGACGATGATCTTCCAACTAAATACTACAAAGAGTTGGTGTATGGGTTCTATCAAAGGCATAAGCGAGTGAAGAACAATGTGGATAGTAGACCCATCATTGAGTCTCTTGCTTTGGACAAGTTGATCTTGGAAGAAGAGTTAAGTGCTACAAAGTCCAAGTTAAAATTGTATGATAGGTTGTTTGTCATCATTGTGGAAAACTATAAGGGGGGGGGGGGGGTTGAATAGTTTTTCCGTCGTTTTTAAATTTATAAAAACTTTGTTTATAAAATCTTCGATTCTAGTTTTATGTGAGATCAATATTTAAACGCTTATGTATACTAATATCCACGTGAGTAAATGACAATATAAGTAAGTAAATAAGTAAAGAGATAGAGATGAAGAGATCGTACCACAAGACAAAGGATTTATAGTGGTTCGGCTACGAAGCACCTCTTCGCCCTACTCCACTCCCCGAGCACCTAACTCGAGAGTTTTCTTCACTATGTCAACAAGCTCCCTTATGGCGGAGAAAACCTCACAACTTTTGCTTACATCAATTAACGACACTAAGCTAGATGTCGAGTCCTAATAGTAGCTAGAACCAATCTCACACCACTAATCACTACACACCTTCTTCACAACTTATACACACCACAACTACTACACAACTACTCACAACTTCACTACTTCAACTTCACAACACTACTACTTCTTCACTACTTCTATTCACAACTACTAACACACCTAGATCTACCTATTACACACCTTCTACACCGTTACAAATAATTTACTCAACAACTAACAGTATTCACAAATCTACAATACTTCTTAACAAGATGTTGGAGGAGTATTCTTCTCTTGCACTTTGAATGATGAGGGATTGGATCACTTGAAACAACAACTAATAAGTTTATGATCAAAGGTTTTAGGAAGATGATTTGAGAGGATTTGGACATAAAGTTTTAGTGCAAAAGGTGAGGAAAAATTACAGATTTGAACCAGTATTTATATCACTTCTCCCCCTTTTTGTGAACATCAAAAAGGTTATCCCGATGTCGTATGAGCTCCTCCTTGATGTGTACTCCCCCTCATTTTAAGGTTATAAGAAAAATCGAGATATGAAATGCTTGCAAAAATATTTAGAGCACACAATATATATGATGCATGAAACACATATAAATAACGCAAGAAGACACATAAAAGTGCAAAAATAAATCTCAACAAGCATTCATTATTTAATAGAATAGATTATGTTAAAAACATAATCATTGTTACATAAGCATACATATATGCTTTTATGTTCGGAGGCAGGTGGTGATGGTAGAGTTGGATTATTGTTTGGGATTGAGGCTTGAACATGTAACATAGGATTCATGTCTTGATAAGAGGGATGGATGTGGTTTTGGGATTGAGTATGTTCCTCAAAAGGATCATTTGGAATAATTGAGTGAGATGGATGTGGAGTATTGTTGGTGAGTGAGATAGCGAGGTTGTCATGTGGAGGTAAAATGATGGTTTCATTTGGGTGAAGTGGATGTTTAGTTGTTGGTTGGTTGGAGACAACATCATTAATAGATGAGAATTTTTTACATGTATCAAGTTTTCTTCTCCACACGGGTTTAACGGTGATCCTTGCACCTCTTGTGGGCTTGGATCTTGGGTGATTGGGGGATGACATGATGGATTGAGTGATGATTAATGATGAATGAGGGTATTTATAGTGTGATGATTTAGTGTTTATGGAAGGATAATATGTGGTGGATTTAATAGACAAAATATGTTTGCGAATTTAGGGAAGTGGGGAATCAAAATAGGGTGAAATGGGCTAAAAAGCAGAAAGCAAACAGGAAGCCTCGACCATCAAGTGGCCGGCCCCCTTAATTAATGGCCGACCCCTTTAATTTTAATGGGGTCGCCCTTGATAATTATGGGGGCCACCCAGTGCCTGGTTCTCAGATTGTCAGAAATGGTTTTTTGGCAAAGATTTTTCCAGAAAGATGTTTGTTTTGAGGTTTGGTTTTGGGCTAGTCCATCTCTTTAGGCAACTAAACAAATATTATCTTAATGAAATATGCATAGAAAGTATATATGTAGGCAACTAAGCATATAATATAATTTCATGCAAATACAATGATTTAAATGAACAAATAAGCAAGTCATGTATCCTAAGGCAACTAACTTAGTGTAAGGCAACTATTAAGTGAGAAACTAATGATTGAACAAATGTGACTAAGTGATTCTAGACATTGTTCTAGTGTGTGCCTATATGCAACAAATATGGAGATGCAATTATTTCGACTCCTAATGCAAAGAAATAAATATATCCTAAGAAGCAATCCAAAATCTCCTTGATTCAATTTGTTTAATCCATGATTGCCAAGGATATATATTGGATTATATATTTTGACAATTCATGTGAAATTTTATGTATGATTTTAAAGAAGGTTTCTAGCATTATTCAACAATGCAAGAGAGAAAAGAAATAATTTTCATGTGTTTCCTAGAGGTGAGAATTATTTTGAAGTGAATTGGGGTTTTCCTTTGAAAGTATATTTATGCAAAAACAAAATATCTCAATTCTTGATTTTATGCAAAATAGAATCCTAGACTTAGAATAGTGGAGAAAATAAGAGATGAATGAAAGACAGATTGCTCAGATGGCCGACCCCTTTAAAGTGAGGCCGGTCCCCTTAATTTTAAGGGGCCGCCCTTATAACTTTAAGGAGTCCGCCCATCTGACAAAAAATTTTTTTTCAGAACATTTAAATTTCAGAAAGTTTCAAACACTTAGGAAAATTCAATCTATTTGTTCCATCATTCCTAAGCCTAAACGCAAGTGGTTAAATAATTCACGCTTAAGGGGTTTAGTAAATATGTCGGCAACATTATCTTCTGAAGCTACCTTTTCTATTGTTATGTTTCCTTTTTGTACGTTATCCCTAAGAAAGTGGTGACGTATTTCTATATGTTTAGTCCTAGAGTGTTGAACGGGATTCTTACTTAAATCTATGGCTCTTTTATTATCGCACATTATAGGTATGTTTTCGAACCTAACGCCATAGTCTACGAGAGCTTGTTTCATCCATAGTGCTTGTTGACATGCCTTTCTGGCGCTTACATATTCAGCTTCGGTGGTCGAAATAGCAAGAGCGGTTTGCTTCTTGGAAAACCAAGATGTTAGGCAACATCCCATAAACGTACAAATACCACTAGTGCTTTTTCGATCCACGTAGTCTCTCGCATGATCCGAATCCGCATAGACAATAGTTTCTATGCCGGATCCCTTAGGATACCATAATCCTAAGTGTATAGTGCCTTTAATGTATCGGAAAATACGCTTAACCGCTTCTAGGTGAGAGGTTTTAGGATCCTCTTGAAAGCGGGCACAAAGGCAAACACTAAACATGATATCGGGTCTACTTGCCGTTAAGTATAGTAAACTACCTATCATTCCTCTATACTTAGTGTTATCTACGGACTCACCTTCTTCATATCTTGTGAGTTTCACTTCCGTAGACATAGGTGTTTTAAGGGGTTTTGAGTCTTCTAGGCCAAATTTCTTAAGCATTTCCTTAAGCATTGTTTTAAGAAATTTGGCCCAGAAGACACATTAAGGAAATTTGGCCTAGAAGACGCAAGAAGACACACAATAACCTCAAATCAGAGTTTATGACTATATTCAACAAGTAAGAATCAAAACACAACTAACATAAATACTCATAAAAGAAAGGCAAAAAAACATAATTACATACCTAAATTATCAACACAAACATAAAAACTTGTAATGAGACTGATGTGTGTGAAATTAGGGTTTGTGTAAAGAGATAGATGATAAATGTGTGAATTAGGTAGTAATAAAATCGTATGGGAAATTGAAATTAGTACAAACAGAGGGAAAAAATTATTATAAAAATTGGTCTTTGTTTATTGGCAAAGCGGACCCAAAATATTAGATAACGGGAAATTTAAAAGTATAACGGGGCAAAAGTGATTGATTTGTGTTGCGTCAAATTTAGTACTACAATAGGATGATTAAGAAAGTTTGATTATTTAATATGAAAGTCACAAGTTTGTTGCATATAAAAGGAAAATGTGACAAATTTGATGCATTAATTTTCAAACCATTAGCCTTGACAATTAAAGTGCAAAATATACAAGCAAAAAGGCAAAAATACTGCTCATGTTTGAACCACGTTGGCATATAACGGGAAAAAATTTGCATCCTTTGTCCCTAAGGATATATATTGTTTAACGTTATTGACTTCAATGGTTTTGACAAAAATGTAAATTTTGAAATTTGATAAATCACATTGATTTATTTTAGAGTTTACTCATCTATAAAACTTGATATGATTTCTATTTTCATAGATTACCCAAAGTTCAATTACAACTTTATACTAAAGAATACTTTTTCAAGTTAGAAATTACAGATCTATTTTTCTATAACTGAAATGGTAATTAATTCTAACGGATATGTTCAAAATGTGGTCGATGTGTCAATGGCAAGCTAGTTTATCCAACAAAACCAAAAAGAAAAAAGAAAATAAAAATAATAATAATAATAATAATAATAATAATAATAATAATAATAATAATAAATAAGAGTTTCAAAATTCTAGTATCTGGATATAACCATATGAGGTTAAAAGATTACTTAACTTTTCATTTGAAGGAAACTAATTACCATCTTCATTTGAAGGAAACTAATTACCATCTCTATGCTATGATAACTATGATTTCTTAAGATGTCATTTTAAAAAAATGAAATAGAAATTGAACCAGTTATATTTCTTAATTTTGTCATATATATATTTGACATAATAAAACATCTTTACTGGTTAATATAAGTCAAAACTAAGCCAAAATTTGATCAAAATTAATCCATTTGTTATACAAGAAGAATACACGAATACTAAGTAGAAGTCCATTTTTTTATCTTGTGTACTTCTGTGTAAAATAACATTAATTTTGTAATAATTGCGAGCTAGTCTTAAATCCAAGCTTATAAATGTGTTTTCAACATATGTTAAATTGAATCGATCGTAATACTAAAAATCTAGTACACACGCGCAGTTAAAAATTGATCGTAATGGGCTTTTATTTTCTAGCAAGAATAACTAGATAATATAAGACAACATTTGTATCATTGTATGTAAGTGTATTATTAATTAGTATGTAAGAAAAATAAAAATTGCTAACGTTTATCAACAATCACTTATTGTAGTAACATACATTAACCAACTTGACCGGATTCATTTTATGGTTTCAATTCAAGGTCAAGTCAATAATCTTTTGAGGTAAATACTTTATATGACGTTGTTATTATTTATCTTTGATGAGGATAATAAGGAAAGAAATCAAATTGTTGTATGCAAGAATTGGAACAAACTTAATTACTGATATAGTGAGAACATAGTTTAGTGATGGTATGAACACGTGGATTATGGTCAAATCATGTTTTTCAGTAAAAATTCAATGTTTAATTCCAACAAAGAGGGAACAATTCATTAATATTAACTTGTATTTTCAAATTTACTGCCTAGTAAAAAATCTTTGTGTCTTTTGATATTCCTATATAAAGGGTATATGCATGGCTTAATGTACTCATTGCAAACAAAACCATATACAAGAGCTTGAGAGAAAATGAAGCAAGAAACAGTTGTTGTGATAGTAGGAGCAGGACCTGCTGGGATTGCAACATCAGCATGTCTCAATCTTTTGAATATCCCAAATGTTGTTCTTGAGAGGGAAGATTGTTATGCGTCTTTATGGCAAAAGAAGGCTTATGATCGTTTAAAGCTTCATTTAGCCAAAAACTTTTGCGAACTCCCTCACATGCCATTTCCTTTGTCCACACCAACATTTGTACCAAAAAATATGTTTGTTGAATACTTGCACAACTATGTTTATCATTTTAATGTAGACCCTTTGTACCAACGTAGTGTTGAGAGGGCTTTGTATGATAAAACTACAAAAAAGTGGGAGGTTACAGCCAAAAATATGGTTTCTGGCTTGGTTGAAGAGTATATAGGAGAGTTTCTTGTTGTTGCAACAGGTGAAAACAGTGAAGGTTTTATTCCTAGTGTTAGTGGTTTAGATAGCTTTAAAGGTTCGGTCATACACTCTATTGAATATGAAAATGGCAAGAAATTTGGAGACAAAAATGTGCTTGTTGTTGGTGCCGGAAACTCTGGCATGGAAATTGCATACGATTTGTGCAATTGGGGTGCCCAAACATCTATTGTTGTTCGTAACCCTGTAAGTTTTCATCATCTTTCGCTTCCCCGCTCTATAATCTGATTTGAAGTTGTAATCTCTTATCTTTAAGATATACATAAAAATATAAAATGTTTTTTGTATAGATTTAATTGTTTGGTCTTTTTGTTTTGATAGGTACATGTTCTTTCCAAGGAGTTGGTGCAAATCGGGATGTATTTACTACAATATGTTCCGTGCACTTATGTGGACAAAGTTGTTTTAATGTTTAGCAAGTTGTTGTACGGCGATCTTGGTGCATTTGGAATTCAGAGGCCAAGCAAAGGACCATTTCTCCTCAAGCGTGAGACTGGCAGATCACCTGTTATTGATGTCGGGACTATTTCTAGGATCATGTCGAAAGACATCAAGGTAAACCTTGTTCATGTACTAGTCTTAATATGAATAGCGGTTTAAACAATCATTAACGTTTGCAAGTACTTTTTTTATTTCTTAAGGTGATGCCGGCTATCAAAAATATAGAAGGTGACATGATCAAGTTTGCAGATGATCAAAAGGGACAATTTGATGCCATTGTCTTTGCTACTGGTTTTAATAGCACTGTCCACAAATGGCTTAAGGTAACTAGATTAAGCTACAACATTTACTATTACTTAACCTTACATTTTTTGCTTAACGTGACGTTTATGGTTTAAACTAGGACGATGGAGATCTCTTTAACGAAAAGGGAATGCCGAAACGTAGAAGCCCAAATCACTGGAAAGGAGAAGATGGTATTTATTGTGTTGGATTTGCGAGTGCTGGTTTATTTGGAATTTCGAATGATGCCAAGAATATTGCCAATGATATCGCCCAAATGATTCGTAGGAACCAATTTCATGTCAACAAAGCGCTGGTTAACTAGTACCGCAGGCTTGGAATATATTGTAGTATGGTCTATGTACCAGTTTAGTGAACTTATATATAGTTCATAAGCTAGTGTACCAGTTTAGTGAACTTATATTATAGTTCATAAGCTAGTTATCTAATTATGCATTTATGTCATGGTCAATTATGTATTATAAATAATTCCCATATGTCATGTCTTTTTTAAAGAACTATTTATATAAATACCTTATTAGTCATTATCGTGAAGTTTGAGCTTATATGTTAATGAATCTACAATTGACTGTAAATGATTTACCGCCCAACATTTTGAAAAATCAATTATTCATGCATGCATGTTTTATATATGAAGTTTTAGGAAGTAGTTAAGTCAAGGATTTTAAGTTATCGAGTTCCTTATCCAAAATTTAATATTAATCAATCTCTAATTGACTGTAAGTGTTTTACCATAACCCATCTATAACCAAATATTTTTAACGATATATATATAGATTAATTAGTCGATCACAATGTGCAAGCCATAGCAATATAAACGAGTCATGATGTACGTGCTGGTCCGAACAATGTATAGTCTCGTTCAAATGCATATGTGACTATAGGATTCTCTGTGATAAGGACAAATATCAACTTGCTTTCACAAGTATATCGTTTATAGTCCCTCAAAACTAGATTGAAACGAGGCCGGACCATATATATATATATATATATATATATATATATATATATATATATATATATATATATATATATATATATATATATATATATATATATATATATATAGTTAGGATCAAATAAGAAGATTAGCTAAAATAAGAAGGAATAAGAAGAACTATAACTACAAATCCGAGATGCACCGACCTAAATTAGATGCATCCCTATAATCTTATATGCATTATAACGCACCATAGTGTGTTTTCTAGCTTTTAATCAGATGCATATACGTATATTAGATGCATTTATTGATTTCTCTTATTTTTTGTTCCTCTGCACGTGCTAAAATCATGAAAATCAATTTGCACCATCTATACATCAAATTAACTTTCGAAACTTAAGATGTTGCATCTATATGAATAGAAATGCATCTAATGCAAGTCGTTGCATCTCAAATGCGTGATTTTGGTCACTTCTTACCACTTCTTATTTTAATTTACTTCTTATTGGATCCCTACCCTATATATATATATATATATATATATATATATATATATATATATATATATATATATATATATATATATATATATATATATATATATATAGAGTTAGGATCAAATAAGAAGAAAAGTTAAAATAAGAAGAATAGGAAGAAACAACAACCACACATTTTAGATGCACCTACAAAAATGGATGCATCTTCATTCAAATTTTCCCTCCCAAATAAAAATGTGTGGCTAGAATTACTTCTTACCCTTCTTATTTTAATTATTCTTCCTATTGGATCCCTTCCCTATATATATATATATATATATATATATATATATATATATATATATATATATATATATATATATATATATTGTAGCTTTATTTTCAGAACCCTGTTAAGTGCGGGAACTGCAAGAACTCCAATTTTGCATTAGAAAACATGTATGTTTTCTTACATACACCTTAATACACATACCTGCGTAACATACATGTTCATATAAAACCCTATTAAGTGCAACATATCAATGCAAAATGGTTTTATATGAACATGTATGTTACGCATGTATTTGTATTAAGGTGTATGTAAGAAAACATACATGTTTTATATGAACATGCATGTTTTCTAATGCAAAATTGGAGTTCTCGCAGTTCCCGCACTTAACAGGGTTCTGAAAATAAAGCCCCCTATATATATATATATATATATATATATATATATATATATATATATATATATATATATATATATATATATATATATATATATATATGTGTGTGTGTGTGTGTGTGTGTGTGTGTGTGTGGTTTAAAAAATCTTTAAAGTGTACAACCTTGTAAAACAACTCAAGTTTGGGACAGCGAGTGATCCTATTACAATGAACTGAATCCGAATATGTATCGTATTTATGGCATATTTGATACACAAGATTATAAGAAAACTATTCTAAATTTAGAAAGATAATATAATACTTAAAATATAAGTTTTGTTAGCCAGATATAGTTTATAAGAGATATAATAATAATAATAATTATAATAATAATAATAATAATTCATAATTTTTTTAAAATTAAATGTTACTTCATGTAACTTATAGAAATAATCTTTATTTTATCATTCTTGTTTTATCTCCATTCAAAGCTTCATCTTCAATTTTAGCTACAATTGCTTTTACCAAATACCATCTACCACCGGTCATGATAAGTTTTACTCATCTTATTATGGATTTGAGACAAAATGAAGACCTCACTATATCCTAAAAAAAAAAAAAAAAAAAAAAGTAGTGATTACTCATGTTAGTAATTTGGAAAATTAAGCCTCTTAGCTAATCAAATCAATCAATTTATCCATGTTTTTATCTATATTCTATATATCTAAATATTGAGTTTCATGACATAAATGTGAGTCATAATGATTTCCATTCAAATATTAAGTTCCATGAGCATTTGCATACACATGGAAAGTCATCTTAGGATGCATTTGTTATGCCGTCATCAATCACAATGGAAATAATTTTGATAGTAGTGGTGGGCCTCTCGGTATGAAAGATCCATACCTTACCCTTTTAAGGTATATGGAGTATGGAGCATTTCTATCATTCATTACAATAGTTGTGTGCCTCCTCATCTTAAACAAACACATTTAATCACTTTTATAATAATAGTGTCATTTCTATAGTTGGATATCAAACGCACCCTTACTATTTGTATACCATTTCAATTGTTTCATCTCCTAATGTCTCCGGCTCAAATAGCAAGGTATCCGCGAGTGCGTAGATGGGGTATTCTGTACTCTTGTAGTTCAAAATATTATATATATATATATATATATATATATATATATATATATATATATATATATATATATATATATATATATATGACCGGAGGCGTTACATGTAGTTAAATTAAGAAAACACCACCTTATTGCCATGTAATTGTCATTAATAGCCATGTCATCACATTCTGGCCATGTCACGAATTGTCCAGTCATCGCAACCTCAGCAACATGCAACATTTTTTTTCATTTATTTAAATTTTGGATACAATTAGTATTTACCATTTTTCGGTTTTTAATTTATTTGTCAAAAAATCTACTCTATGGATTCAAACCCTGGGCTTTGCTACAACAAATAAACACCTAAACCAATGGATCACTCCACAATTTGTGACTAATAATTAAAAATATGTCATGCCTAAAAAATTTATCTCCTGAGAGAAATTTGGAATCAATTTATCACAAGCCCTAATCCCATATTATAATACCCATTATGTATTACGTACATCCATTTGCAGAAGCTTATTTGGTGTGTTAGAGTTTCATCCATTCTTCCAAACCCTAATTTGTTTCTATAGCCATGATCGATCATATTTAGTCTCCAAGCCTTAAAATTAATTACTGCTGCATGAGGGTGCATGTTTCATAAAAGAAAAAGGAAAAAAAAAACAAAAAAAAAAAAGAAAAACAAACCCATGCAGTGAAAGTATTGAAATCGATCCTTGATCACAGTTTTTATTTTTTAGAACAATATATGAAAACATATTATGAGTTGTTGATGCAGGATGTTAATTATCTGTCGTTTAGAGCCACTATATAGAAGAAAAGAAATGAAAAACCTCACGTAGTGAAGGTATTGAAATCGAACCTTGATCCTATTTTTACTTTTTAGTATAATATATGAACAGATCGTATTCAATTTGATTTATGCTACAGACCGTAATTGTTTTTAAGACTTCATGGAGATAAAGCAAAAAAAGTTACAGGAGCATGTAAATAGATACAGGTGCATACTAAAGGTAAATATTCTGTATATATTGAAACAAGAAGAGTTAAAGGAAGATGAATAAACAAAACCAATGGACCTGATGTATGCTTTTGATATCATTTTTCCTTAATTGATGGTAGAGATTCTGATTGAGAATATTTTGCAGGTTATCAAACGTCTCATAAATACATCAAGGTATGGGTATCTTGCCACCATCTCAGCAACAAGTTATTCTTTCATATCATTGCTCAAACATTTTGTATCAATAATTAATCTATGTATGATTCTCATCTCAAAGTTCATATATGTTTATGGCCCTCATGGTTAAGTAATAGGAAAGAAAAAAAAGGATTTTTGTACCGATCAAAGTCGGTTGGATGTGATACACCTATAACACTTTTTTTAACGTGTATATCTTTTATAAAGTTTGCATAATTAGTGTATCAAAAATGGTGGTATGTATATGTACAAACTCTATGGTTTTAAATGTGGTAATTAGATTATATTGCATGTTGTTGTTGTTGTTGCAAGTATGTGTGAGCCTTTGAAAAGCGAATCGCGTGCTAAAAACGTTAATAATACATTCAATCATTTTGTTATTAGTCATCCGTCTATCAACATGGGTTCAGTAAACGCTCATGGTTCTATGAGGCAGCGATTGGGACACCGGTGATGAGGCGAAAAATGAACCACTTTTAGGGGGTCATTTAAGCCCGGAATTGAATTTATTTGATCAAATATTGCCCTAAATCGTTCCTTTTGTGATTTTAGGTACTTTGGGAGAGAAATCTGGAAAAGGAAGCAATTCGGACGTTTTTGGAGCATAAAAGTGAAGAAAACGCCAAAGTCTTAATTTTCCTTGCTGGGAACAGTGGATGACGGCGTCAAGAAGAAAATCTTGACGGTGTCAAGAGTAAAAGTGGTGACGGCCCAGAAGAAACGTGAAGGCGTCACCCAAGGCCGTCACGTGTTAACTTGTCAAAACTTGCGCGCGGAGTAGCTGATATTGTTTTGGTCATAACTTTTGCATACGAACTCGGATTTAGGTGATTCAAAAGCCCACGCGAAGAGAACGAAGAGATCTACAATTTGGTGAAAAAATGGTCTTGACGGCGTCAAGAGAAACGACCTGACGGCGTCAAGCCTTGCCGACAGAAAACATGCCTATAAATATAACATCATAACTTCACTTTTTGTAAGCCCTAAACCCTAAGGTCGATTCCTGGGTTTAGGTGGGTGTTTTTCCAGAAACTTAGAGGGTTTCAATCACTCCATAAACATCATGTATTGGTTTGATGATTCTATCTTAATTATGTTTTCCATTATTATTGTTGTTTGCTCTTCTTTGATGATGATTTGCTAATTCACCTTGTGTCTACTTGTGATTATGTGAAACTTGTATATAATTGATTAGATCTCATTGATTTCTTGTTAATGTTGTGTATCTCCATCAATGAGGGGCTTGTTGATGTGTGTGTCAATCTCCATCAATTAAGGCGTGACAACTTCAATAGATCTAGTTGGTTTAGTTTATAATTCTTGTTTCCTATTGATTCTTGTTTTGATTGAATGAATTCGATGTTAGGCTTAAGAAAACTGGCAGATCTCCAAATGGTAACATGCTTGAACGTCTTAGGAAACATGAACCGATGTGCACTAGGTTTTATTGGTTGTATTTAATGCATGAGTAAATTCTAATGATCCCATGTTAGGAGCTTCTTAGCCGGCTCGACATAGGAGTGAAGTAGGAACTCATAGGATTGGGGAGTTAAGTGCGCCACCCCATGAATGGTATTAAGGAATACAACCCGTCAAATAAAACAAGGTTACAATTCAATAGGTAGGATTGGATAGCTAGCAAGGAGTAACATATCATGGGTAGACATGTTTCACTTATCTTGTAGAACCCTAGTTTACTTTTCTTGTTAATTAGTTTAATTAGTAGCTTTTGGGTTAGTTGATTAGCAACTAATTCCGCCCATTCTCCCAATACCCGAAATTTTTACTTGCTTTTCATAAAATATAAAAATACAAAAAGAATCATCCTTCACCTTTAGACCTAGTTAGATTAATTTCAATCCTGACGACACTATTCCTAGCTGAACGATCAATCCCCCGGTACTTGTCACTATACTATACTACAACGATCAGGTACACTGCCTGGTGGGGGTTGTAAGCTTCTCAAGATCCCTTGAGAGGTAAAGCCTGGTGCGATTCCCACGTATCAACCGGCCACTAAACAATCGATAATTTGAAGACATTTAGTGCCTCCTAATTTGTCCTAAAAAAGTAACGGTATGTATACGTAGAAGCTCTGTAGCTTTAAATGTTGTTATTAACTTATATTGAAATTTTATGGGCACATTGTTGTTGCAGGTACACGTGAAACTTCGAAAAGCGTATCGGCTACTAAACATGTTAATAATACATTCAATCATCCTGTAATTTAAAGTAAGCTAAATATATGATAACGGATGTGAAATATTACTTTGACAATAGCCATGCTTTGTAGGAAGTTGAATCACAAAGGGTGTTTGTTTCAGCTTATTTCTAGACCTATTAGCTTATTTGTTATGGCTTATTTGGTTATATCCTTGTTTCAAGTCTTAATAAGCTCAAAAGATCAAATAGAAGCCCGAAAAATGGGTTTATCAAGAATAAGCTGAAACAAGTAAGCGCAAAGCCCAATAATAAGTTAAAGCGGACATCCTTATAGTGATAGAGAAACAGAAACTTCTTTTGGGCACAACATGGGTAGTGGTCACTTTGATTCATGTATGGTAGTCTGATCTATGAAGTCATGTTATTTTATACTATAAACTACTCCTAGAATCCTTTATTGATGACCTGTTTGCATTTAATTGTATTCTTTATCTGTTGCAATAATATAGAATTTTGTGTGATATTTGAGCTGCGGTTGGATTGAGCGGGACATCCTGCATGACTAATACCTCAGGTATTAGATAGTGCTTTGGATGCACACTTAAAGAGAAATTTGGTCCATCATCATCATCATCATCATCATCATCATCATCATCATCATCATCATCATTATTATTATTATTATTATTGTTATTATTATTTATTTCACTTGAATATGTCATAACTTACATCTATGATCCATATTGGTAGTCAGATATCTATGGCCGTATGCAAGCGTTGCCCAGTTTTAAACCACATATTTATCAGGTAACTATATATGCAGATTATTCCTATATGTTTCTCTTAACCGTTATATCACTTTATTAGGACTAATAACAAACTGTTATGAGACCAGGAAGGTGCTAACTTGAGCTTTGAGAAGGAGCGGATAACATCTAGAATCCATGATATGTGTTTCTCGCAAGGGTCATTAGCCAAAGTTAACTGAAAGAGCTTAAGGACATAAACTATGCTAATTGAAAGCAATTTTCCGTTGGAACATATGACTTGAGCATTTCTTTCTTTATTATGGGCTGAACCAAAAGCATTCTTGAGTTTCTAGATGAATGGAACTTCCAAATAGGTAACCCATTTGCTTATGAACGGGTTGTGGTTTATGCCGAAATTTAAAAATATAACAACAAAACAAATTTCGGGTTCTAATATTGCTTGCAGTGGTACTTTTAGGGTAGCAACTGATCATCACGTCATCGAATATGCTAATCTGTTTCTAAAAGTTGACAGGGCCAATTTGGTTTAAATATAATTTTGATTCCTATATTGATTTATTAATTTAGATGCTAACTAATTCATGAGATGCAAGCAGGGTGTTTGGGAATACTTTTTGTTGCAATTTATTTTTTTGATGTGCATTACTATTATAATGTCTATATACTTTTCAAGTAATAAGGGGGTGTTAGGAATTATTACTTCCTATCCACCGTTCTCCGAACATTAGCTGAAGACAAGGACAAAGGTAACTTAATTATTTATAATAGATTAGACATGGCATTACAACTTATTTGTATGAAATCTAATCAATGTGGCATAATTTTGTATAACAAAAGGTCAAATGGGTAAATAAATTGGCTAAGAGCGAAATGGATCAAACAGGTAACGTTACCTAACGTGTCGTAAATTAATTTTTCAGTTATAATCCATTAATTATTAGAAAAAACAAAAAATTTGTTCATGAGTTATCCTACATTATTTGATGTTAGTATAGTATGTCATGTTTACGAGCCTCACCATCGTGTGCAGCGTTGTCATGTACAAGGTAACTTACTATAGTCTTGCATATGTAGTTGTGGAAAAAATGTTTGGTTCAACATATTCTAAGATTATTGATTTCACTTTTATGAAGGTATATACTAATATTGAACGATCTTATGTCATATTTTATCTTGATGTTAAACCATAAAATATATATAGTAATTAACCAATTCAATTGCTTCTATAGGCCTAAACAATATGTTGATGGCTTCTGAGGACAAATCTACCTAAGATCTGTGTAAATTATGTTCTTTGTTATTCACTTTGCTTCTTACTACATTTAATGGTTCAATTGATAGCATCTCATATAACTTTACTCACAATATATTCTTTTAGGTGTAACATAGTTTCGGCATGATGAATGAATAACTTTGCACGAGATCCAGTTTTGCAACCTCATGCTTATGATTACACATAAGGTTATCACTATTTTTATAGGATCATGTCCATGATAGGTGACAATAGACAATAGTGGTCAACTTTTTAAACGCAACATATCTTAAGAAGAACATGTGGTTCATAGCAAGTAAGCTAAAACATGTCACATTAATTGGGTCGTGCGGGTAAAATTTTGTTTCCGAATTCATTTAAACTACATTTAATCTCAGTAAAAATGTAGAGAAAGAAATATTTGTAGGTCTCCACCCTGGTGTAGCCATCTGTTTGAACCTGAATAGTTTTGACCGGTTTAAACCTGATTCTGAGACACTCTAATGAACCAAACACATTAAGCCTTTTATAAACTTTATTCCAACTCACTGGCACCCACCCCCTGTCTAGCAAACTCATAATACACAAACTTTAAATAGGCAAGAGGAAAGAAATAAGAACGTGTTTCCTGTATTTTACTAATATCCGTTGAAAAGCATATAAATTCAAAAGTTTTAATGCAAATCTTTATGCATAGCAACTCATTTCCCTAAAAATACTTATTTGTCAATGTTTATCTTTATAATGAATTTGAACGCGTTACGTGAATTATGTGTTTACTATTTGTAGGAAGACTGAAGAAGTTGTTGCTGATACTTGAATGCTCTCAGATTCGTACTTTTGAAGCTTCATCATACAAAAGGTCCAGGTACTATCTGCTAGTGCTGTGCGGAACAATGGGTTGCGATAAAGTGTCAGCAATCGGTTAGTACTCACAAGCTTTTTTTACTTGAATTGATGATGTTAATACATGTATAGCATACTTAACTTTTGAATTGATGATATAGTTTATTTTTTGGTCCAATATTATAGTATAATAGATAAGCCTATAGTATAGGCTAACAAAATAAGATTTTAGCCAAACACCTTTTCAATTAACCTTTTAAACAGGATATTACATCCCACAGGGGTGTGCTTCGTTGCATTTTGGATCTGACTACATGATAAAGAAAACTAGAGATATTCATAACCATTATTAGATTTCCAGACATAACATGTTTTATCTCCATCATTAGACTTCCATTTTCTGAAATTGAATAGCTTTTAGTATAAATATTGTGGAAAACTAGAAGGGGGTTGAATAGTTTTACGTCTTTTTAATTTGTTATAAAAGATAGTTTTAGTGTTTTCTTAGTTTTTAAAATTTAGATTCGATAATATATGATCTCAAGTCTTGCACAATATAAACAACTATCAATAAGTAAGATATAACAATGATAAGTAAAGAAATAAATGAGAGATGGAAAGATCGAACCGCGAGACAAGAGATCTATAGTGGTTCGGCTACAAGGACACCTTCCTTGCCCTACTCCACTCCCCGAGCACCTAACTCGAGAGTTTTCTTCACTATATCAACAAGCTCCCTTATGGCGGAGAAAACCTTACACACCAATTTACACACCATAACTTCTTCACAACTAAACCACAACTTCTTCACACCAATCTACTTCACAACGAACTACTTCACGCCTATCTTCTTCACACCAATTTTCTTCACAACTAACTACTTCACACCTAGCTTCTTCACTACAATCTAATTCCTAACTTTTCTTCTTCACACCAAGCAACTAACTAATTACACAATCAATATACCTAGCACAACTATTTACAATCAAATATTCACAACAATCTTCATAAAGAGTTATGTAAATAATCTTGATGATGCACCAACAACTTGGATGTGGAGGTCACAACAAGTTGTAATACTTCTTGTCTTGGGGGATAGAAGTATTCTTCTTTTGCACTTGAGAGGATGATGTTTGAATCACTTCGAAACAAATAATTATGTATTTATGATCAAAGGATTAAGAGAATAGAAATGTGGATCTAGAACAGAAAGTTTAGGAGTGCAAAAGGTGAGAAAATTCTGTGGGATGAACCAGTATTTATAGGGAGAAAAAATACTGTTCTGGAGCGTGGCCGGTCCCCTTAATTAGAGGCCAGTCCCCTTAATGATTAAGGGGGCCGCCTAAGGAATTATGGGGGCCGCCCCTTCAGAACGTTAAATTTTCTTGTCTTTTAGTGGGGAATATTTTTCTGGATAAAATTTGCCATTTTTGGTTGGAAATTTGAAATTATATATTTATAATGAATTAAACATATTCTTTTAATTCCAAAAGTAATTTTGTAAAAGATATAGAATGTTAAATACATTTTATAAAAATTCTAGTGATTAGAAAAATTTCCATTGACCATGAAATGCAATAAACACTTTGTTTATTCATACCTTAAGTGATATGGATGCAAAGACAAATATTAAGCACTAAAAACTTGTTTACGTCATAAGTTTTAGATTAATGAGTTTATGCTTTGTAATTATCAAAACATAGAGACATTGTTAATATGCTAACAATGTTTTTAGACATTATTTATGTCAACAAATATATATCTTTTCAGTACGGAAATGGTAAAAGAACGATACAGAAAAGTGAAGGATGAACATCGTCAACTGTTGAATGCTACATCAGAAGTCGAGGTACACTTTAACTGTCATTATTCCTCCAAATGTTTGTTAATTACGTTCATACAGAAAGATAGCTTTAGTTTTGCTGACTTTTAGCCATTAGTATGAAGTATATTAAAAACCCTACAAAGTTGTAGCTTATACTTAATCACAAATTGGTTAATTGTGTTGGGGACTTGCTCAGGCCAAGTTACTTTCCACTTTGGATACACAATCTTGAACTTCTTCATGTTAATTTCCTAATTTTCTTAAAATACAGCAGCAGTCAATAACACTCTCCCCAGGGGCGGAACTACTTATTGATTAGGGGGTGGCGGTGCCCTCCACGCTTCACCAAAAAATATCAATTTTTAATGTAAAAAAAAAATTAGGACCATTTTATTAAAGTGCACCCCACTACAAAATCAAATTGCCCCCACCTTAAAGTCAAACAATGTAAAAACCTTATTTCTCTATTTTAATCTTAAAAGATTATCAGTTTTTAGTGTAAGAAAAAAGTTATATATATATATATATATATATATATATATATATATATATATATATATATATATATATATATATATATATATATATATATATATATATATATATATATATATATATATATGACGTTTTATTAAAGTGCATCACAAATTTTTGCCCCTGTCCTCTAAGATCTTGGGTCTGCCACTGACTCTCCCCCGAGTTTATCTAGCAAAGACCAACATCTTACACATTATCTCTTGCTGCAGGGGAATTCCGCAGTAAATGTCGAAGAGACAATAAAAGTTATAGAATACAGGTTAGCATCTCTAGCTACTTTGCCGACTTATTTGCCTAAAAGTCGGGGAAAAGTTGTTTTGAACTAATTTGTGGCTCGGTTTGTATTAACAGGGAACAAAACAAGAAGTTGTCTTTGCTTAAGGCGAAGCTTGACAAAGCAAAGAAATAAGGATTTGTATCAAAGCATCTTACAGAAACTAAAGGCACAGATGAAAAGAAGAAGCTTCTGGCTGTTGTAGGAATCCTTACAGGATTTGATTGCAGACATAAAAGAGATGTGATCCGTAAGGCATGGATGGCTACTAGTAGAATTCCCTTTCCTTTTGTGAGTTTCATCCTAACTCTTACTATTTTAGTGTTCTTTGTTAATCACAGGTTATAGTGTTCTTTCTGGATGAACTTCAAGAAAATGTTGGTCTCAGATAATTAACAAAAGTGCTCTTTTGGAAGACAACCCGAATTATCCTTTTCTTTTTCGTTTTTATTAGTTTAGTTTGTTTGGTATGTTTTGTTGTGACTATTTGCAGGTAATGGAGAAAGGTCGACGATAAAGGAGCTGGATTTGGAATTTTCACCAAAGAATTTACCTCAGAAAGTTTCTACGGCATAGCTTAAATCATGGCTACGCTGTAGCATCCTTCAGGTGTCAGATATTTGACAAGTTTCATTACCTGCGGCGTAGTTCTGCATTATCACTACACCGTAGTTTTCTCCGTACCAATTAAATTTTAAATTTTTTTTATAACAAACATACTTTAACTTTGTGTTAGTTTTTAAATGAACTTTGGAGGTGTGTTCACTATAAACCCTCACGAGACTTCACTCGTCCACTTGGGACACCAAGTGTTTTAAAAGGCATGTTGCATACGCTAAATGCAACCGTGATTCCTACGAAAGTGACTTAGGATTTTTATTTTCATTTTGTTTTTCTTTCTAGATTTTATGCTTGTGGTAGTTGTGTGATTTCAGGGATATGAAGTTTGCTCATTAGGCGAAACGAAGGCACGTTTTCTCAAACATGTTCCTTCTATCATTTCAAGAAGAAAATTTCAGGGAAGTTCTCGTTTCAATTCTACATCTCTCCTTTATATTATTGCTTGTTGCGTACAAAAGGGACTTTGTACATTTCAAGTGGGGGGACGGGAGTAGAATTTATAACTTGAACTTTATTTTGCCCATTTTCTAGTTTATTTTGAAAAATTATTCCATTTTTAAAATTTTGACATGTTTTTCTAAACCTAACTAGAATAGACCTTAGCCGAGCAAATTTAACCCATAATTCCATGGTGAGGTTTTACCTTTTCAGTTTCCCCTGATTTACCCAAATCCACCAAATATTGAGTGTGCCGGTAGTTTGTAGACTTTAGAACTTGGCCTTTACATCATTTTGAGACCATAGACAAATAGTTTGTCGAGATTACTTGATACATTTGGAAAAAACTTTTTGAGAAGGCAATATCTTAGGATTATCACCCTAAATAGCCTATATGTGTGCGTTTATCCATTAGTCACATTGACTTTTCGAACCCCATGTTTAAACCCTTTTGTTGCACTCATCTTTAGTGCAAGATACCCTTAGATACACCCCTCAGAGCCTTTCTTACGTTTCATACCCATATAATTATTGTTTCGATACAGCTATTCGCCTTAGCCTACTGTGTAGTCTTCTGATTAGGAAGTTGCCACTTGCCCTAGTTTGAGGTTCGAGTTAAAAGATTCAGAAATCACGCCTACGTTGAAGACCTATCTTTGAAAATCATTTGAGACCCCCCAATTATTCTATGTATGATTCATCTTAAGTGGGGGGATGTATTTATTATTTCTTGTTATGTTAGTAGTTATGAAAAAAAATGTGTGAATTCCATATGTAGACAGTTGATTTTCGGTGCAACAATGTATGGCACCTTGTTTGAGCTTATAAAGATTTAGCGTCGAGGAGGCCACTTCGATCACTTATGAAGATTTAAGTTGGTTGTTTCTATTGACCAACATGAATACCAAGTGTTGTGCCCATCATGAAATCCTCTAATGGCACATTCACTAGGTATATGATCTAGTTTATGCGTCTTGGAGCTCTAACCTTGGATGAACGGCAAGTGGTAGCAACTCGGTTATAGGTTAAGACTATTTGCTTCTATTTTTAGTTTACACCATTTATGTGCATCCCATGTCTTATCCTACCCTTTAGTTGTGAATCATGCTTAGGTGAGGGATTTGAGCAGTCATTGGTGTCTTGCCCGGTGTTCTGGTCATGTATCAATGCCTTTGTCACCCTTGCCGTAGTATGTTAGTAACAACACTACACCCTTAGCCTTATTATTGTTCACCCAATATTGCCTTTAAAATTTGTTTCTACCTCAGCTCTAGTGGTGGAGATTTATGTAACCACCAAGCCTATGATAGAATACATTCTATGACTTTGCGTTGAGTGATCACCCTGAAATTAACACTTAGATTTGAGAGTGAGCATGAGTGGTTGTTCTCATTTCGTGAGGTGTTCGGCTTTATTTGGTTCTAGCATAGGGAATTTTTAAATTCATATCTTCCAGTTTCTCGGGAAATATCTTTTTGAAAACTATTCTAATGAGGTCTACTTGAGGGCAAATAGAGTTCAAGTGGGGGGATATTTGATAACATCAAATACTTTCGTGATTTTAGTGTTAATTACCCCCTAATATGCTCATCTTTAGTATCATTTTGTTAGGATATGCACTCTTATTTGTTTATATTCTGTTTTCAGTTCAAGAATGAGCATTGGAACGAAAGGATGCAGATTAGGAAGGTTTTAAATGAAAATTATTGAAGTATGCTAAAAATACACTAACCACGGCGTAAAGGCTATCTATACCTACGCCGTAGTTACCCTTTTTTTTAAGACTAGAGTCAATGAAGACCTACGGCGTAGTTAGCTTCATCAACTACGGCGTTGATCCCACTACGAGACATTCTACGGTCATAGTTATCATTCAAGCTACATCGTAGAATCTTCATTCCAATACTTAGAAGAAATTTCGTTGCCTTTGATAAAGCTACGACGTAGTTCCTCATCTGGATATGCCGTAGATGTGTTAACGAGAGTTCTACGGGCGTAGCAGAAGAACCAACTACGATGTAGTTGGAATTAACAAAGGCTACGGCGTAGCTAGACCTAATGGCTATGCCGTAGCAGAGTCGAGACTATAAATACAAGCCCTGATTCCACATTTCAGTTATCACTTTCTCACACACAGAAGTCAGGAAGGAATTAGGGAGCAAGGAGGACGAAATTCTTCAGCATACAAGTCATTTCCAAGGGGGAATTCACGCTTCAACCATAAGTTTTATCATTCATAATCTTTGTATCGAATTTATGTTTTCATTTATCATATTAAACATTTGTTTTGCTGCAATTATGAACATGAGTGGCTAAACACCGTTGGTGTTAAGCCTAGTTATGAAATTTTTATTGTTATGATTTAGTTTTCTCGCATTTCATATCGTTTTATTTGTATACTTTCTTAGCATGTCTTAGGACACCTTTGTTTCGGTAGTGATGATGTTTAGTAGTTCCATTGATGCTAGGAGAATTGACCATAGGACGCATAGCGGATAAGGGTGTGCTTAGTGATAAGAATTAACCATAGGACTATCACCATTCGTGTGGAAATTTCAATGAACAACCACCTACCAAACTGACTTGCTTAAGGAATGAGGGGGGATGTAAGTTCCGACCGGCCGCAGCCCGTTAGACTATTCTAAGTTAGTAGAGGCACTTAAAGACTCTTGCACCTTATATTTGCCAGCGAACTCTTGTAATCATTAGGTTACAGAATAGGGCAAGGTGTAAGATAGGATAGGCAATTTGGCCATCTTAGTCTATCGACTTGAATCCCCAAATGAAACGATAGGATGCATTAATTAGAAAACTTGTCATGATAATAACAAGAGTAGTAATTAGGTTAACATGTTTCTCCCGACTGATTTATTTTCATCTTATTATTGCTTTGTTTGTTTCGTTTCATTTCATTAGTTTGATAATTAATCAATCATTTAAAACCCCCTTTAAAACTGTGACATTAGACTTAGATAATATTGATGTGTGGGAATTGCATCAGGCTTTACCTCTCGAGGGATCTCGAGAAGCTTACAACCCCCACCAGGCAGTGTACCTAATCGTTGTAGTATAGTATAGTGACAAGTACCGGGGGATTGATCGTTCAACTCAGGAATAGTGTCGCTAGGATTAGAAAGCCTAAAAATTAAGTTTAGAGGTGAGGGATGATTCTTTTTGTATTTTTATATTTTTATAAAAGCAATTAAAATCTCGGGTTTTTAGAAGAGTGGGCGGAATTAGTTGCTAGTCAACTAACCCAATAACTAAGATGCAATAAAAAAATGACAAAAATGTAAATAAAGCTAATTAAACTAATGGTGTGAACAATAAATGGGAAAATTGTGTTTACTTAGATTTTATTACTCCCTAGATATCTTTTACAGATTGATAGTTTGTTACAATTGCATGGATGATGGGTTATATTCCTTAATACCATTCGTGGGGTGGCGTACGTACTACCCCAACTCTATAAGCTCCTACTTCACTCCTATGTCGAGCCTGCAAGAAGCTCCTAACATGGGATCATTAAAATTCGCTCATGCATTAAATACAACCATAAAAACCTAGTACGCATTGGTTCATGTTTCTTAAGACGTTCAAGCATGTTACCCTATGGAAGTCTGCCAGTTTTCTTAAGCCTAACATCGAAATCATTCATCCGTAACAACTATAAACAAGCAATCAACCCATAATCAACATCTAGGTTTCACTACATCTAAGCAAACACACAAGAGATCTAGCCTAGCATGTTAAAATCAAGACAAGCGTAAGATATATTCAAACAACACATAGACATATTGAATGAATTGAAAGGATACTTATCTTAATTGAACATGAAAGGTTTCAAACGGTAAAAACCCTTGAAAGTACAGTAAAAATCGTGCTAGGGTTTCTTCAAGTTATCCCTCCAATTGTCCTCTCTTAATAAATAAAAATTACAAAACTATATATAGATTTTCCATCGTGACGGCGTCAAGAAGAAATATCTGACGCCGTCAACTCGCCACCCATAGTAATATCAGATTGCCTAGATCCAGATCTGATGCCGTCAAGTGCAATTTTTCTCTGGGCCGTCACATGTAATGGGGCCATGATGGCCTATAGTGACGTCGTCATGCCCCTAGTGTAAAAACTCTCTGGATCGTCACAGACTCTATCCACTTCACCTCTTGTTTTACTCTTGACGCCGTCATGTAGAACTTTGTGACGCCGTCAGGTACTGTTCCCAGCAAGGAAAATTAAGACTTTGCCGATTTCTTCAATTTTATGCTCAAAAAACGTCCAAAATGCTTCCTTTTCCAAAATTCACTCCCAAAGTACCTAAAATCACAAAAGGAACGATTTAGGGCAATATTTGATTAAATAAATTCAATTCTGGACTTAAATGACTGATACAGTCTTTTTGTAGTGTATAATTATTTTCCGAAGAAATGCTCGTGAAAGTATTTCCCGGGTCGTTCTCCCAACGAAAGTAGAATGGAATCGTGAATAATCGAATCGCGAAATCGTGTCGTGAAAAGCGGTGAAATGAAAAATATGATTTTGGAATTCAAGTTGTGATAAGAAATGATGAAATATGAAGAATTTACAAGCTAAGTATGTACAAACGTTAAAAACGTAAAAACGGGAATGCACACGCGTTATTTAAAACGTAACGTTTATTGAAAAATGATCTTACGAACTTGGAAATATTTTCTAAAAATCTAAAACTTTTAAAATGAATTTTAAGAAAAAGAAAAATATTTTTTTGAGTTTTTATTTATTTTCTAGAATTTATTTTCTATTTATTGAATTAAAAATGAATTAAAAATAAAGAAAAATAGAAAAATAAAGTGGAAAAATAAAAATTTAATTCTAAAAATTCTAAAATATTATAAAAGAATTTATAAAAATATTTTTGTATTTTTCAAGACTTTTTTCTGAATTTTTATAGATTTTTGTTATTTAAAAATGATTTAAAATTGATTTATAATGAAGAGAAATTAAGAAAAATAGTAAATGGAATCAGAAAAATATGAAAAATTTACAGAAATTTTAAAATATTATAAAGAACTTGCAGAAAAATTTTGAAAAAGAAAAATTAAGCAGAAGTGCTTATTCAAAGCTAAACAGCTTATGGCAAGTGCTTATTTATAAGCACTTGCCACAAAACTTTATCAAACTGAAAACACAGATGCAAATTACTCAATTATTACTCAAAAATGCTCAGTAATGATCAAGGGAAACTCAGAAGCATATGAAATAAGCAATAAGCAGTATGAGAAATAAGCTAATGAATTAACATAACCAGCACAATTTAAGCCATAAGCTCAGAACTTTTTGAAATACATGAAATCACTCTTAAAGGAGCTCAGATATAACATTAAAGCTCAGTTAACTAAGCAAAAATCACTAATGCAATTAAAAATTCATATCAGCAGACCTAAGTCATAACACCTTATTTGCAGATCAGATAAGTAGTGATAAAAAGCTCAAATCTAAAATATTAAGGGGGCAAAAGATACACTACATGTCAGAGAACCTAAAAATCCTAAAAGCCCTATCACAAACTATCTAAAGCTCACTTAGAATTACCTTATATCAGGTAGCAGAAAACAGATATCAAAGTAAACTAATAAAAAAAATTGACTTTCTAATTGAATATGAACTTTGACTTAAACTAATTTGAACGGACTACTACTACCCCTGGATGTTAAATGAAAATGTTTAGAACCTAAACTAACAATTACAATCATAATATGCTACTAATGAACAAAGATCAGCTTGTAAAAAAAAACTCGTTAAGCAAGCAGTAAAG
Source organism: Artemisia argyi (assembly GCA_030686995.1). Classification (NCBI taxonomy): domain Eukaryota; kingdom Viridiplantae; phylum Streptophyta; class Magnoliopsida; order Asterales; family Asteraceae; genus Artemisia; species Artemisia argyi. The sequence continues at coordinate 170,786,745 of CM060693.1, read as the reverse complement.
GAATGGAAATCTAATTCTGACTTTCTATGAATAACCTACCAATTATAATGCTCAAACTAATCTAATATGCCTATAGAAGTCTAGTTATGCAGAGAAACAAGCAAAAGATCAACATTATTACTACAATTAAATCAGATCCAAACACCACTTAAATGAACAGTTACACTAAGAGTTGCATATTTAAACTAACAATCACTGAATTAAAGATTCAAACAAATGTACTTATACTAAATTTAGCTAAATCAGCAACTAAATTCAACAATAAACATCACAATCTCAGAATCATAGATCAACTTATACTACGTAGAATAGAAGCAGTAGTGTATAAATGCATAAATGGATTCAACAAACTCAATCTCAATTATTACCAAAACAATAACAGCTAGATGAATCAATTTAAAAGTAACTACTCAATTCTAATCCAAAATCAAAACAGAAATAGTTATCAAAGCAAAAATCAGAAAATTACCAAAAGCCTCTCCCTCAGCTAGAACAGAGGGAGTTCTCTATGCTTGCCTGTCTCTTGACAGACTCATATCACCTCTGCAACAAATAACTACCACAGTCTAACCTACATTCTTCATAAACCCTCACCTTTGACTTTCGTTGACAAACATCAATAGAACCATTCCAATACAGAAACAACTAACAAATCTTACTTTAAGCTATAATAAAGTTTGAAATAGCTTCTAAGAACAGTAAATGAAAGCTTTAAAACAGATTTAGAATAGTAAATTGCTTTGGAATTTAAAGGATAAGAACATTAAATGAAAACTTGAACTTTATTGAAAACTTAAATTGAATACAAAGTTTGGAAGCTGGAAATACAATAAGCTACAGCTAATTATCTACTTCTATATTACTCCTACTCCTACTCCTATTCCTATTATCTAACAGCCACCAAAGTGTGGTGAGGAGCTTCTATTTATAGCTGATAAGGGGAGCGTCTCTAAACCTTCTGGAAGTGGAATCTTCTCACGAATATGCTCCCTGGATCCCTTGTGACGCAGGCTAACCAATCAGAGCCTTGCATTCCTTGTGGTGACGCGTTCAGACCAATCCACAGCTGCCACTTGTCATTCTTTCTTGTCAGAGGGTGTCAGGTGTGGTGGGGAATGACATTAGTACCCATAATTGGGTAAATTAAGGGTGGGAGTTGGGTAATTGTTGGGTAATTGTTCTAGGGTTCATAGTTGGGTACGGGGTAAAACGATTTGGGGGAAAAATAGGCGCGTTTGGGTTTTTTTATTATAATTTTGACTAAGGTGAGGTTTGGACCGGGTTAAAGGCATGGTTGGCTCGGTTTAAATAATTTTGATGTGGGCTTGTGGGAATTTTGGGTTTTGTTTATTTTGGATATGGACCAAAGGTTAAGAGTAGTATGAAATCTGTTTTTGTATAAGCTTAGATAACCACAAGGACCTTTTATGTAATAAACTAAAAATGAAAGGACTCAAGCTGCCAACTTCCAATAATATCTTCCAAGGGCTATTTTTGACAAGTTGCACATAAGAGTGATCCACTTTGGTAATTTTCTCCCAGCTTCGGCTCTTGATACTCTTTTCCTTTTCTCGTGCTCAATTTCGTTGGTTTCTCGTTATTTTCGTCCATTTCTTTCATATTCGTACCTGCACATTCAAAAACACAAAAACAACGTATATTTGGCATTTAAGATCGGGTTTTTGGTCATTTAGGTCCGGTTTTGGTCTTATAAAAGTGAGTGAATAAGCACTTACCAATGACCCCCTAAAAATGGATCATTTTTCGCCTCATCATATACCCTTACACTTGAGATTTGTTTGTCCTCAAGCAAATGCGCTTTTATTCTAGTCAAAATACAAGTTAGGGATCATTTAACACTAATATAAAAGTAATTATAACAAATAAGCATTCCATTAAAGACCAAAGACAAGCACGGAGGTCATACACTAGCACCTCACAAATAGTGTTTAGATACTCACATCTCTCGGGTGTAATAAAGTATATATCACAGTATGGAAATGGAAAACATCTCTCACTACCTGTCATAGCAAAATAGATTACCCTAGGCTTGGGAAAGGATCAAACCTCCACCACATGGCGTAAGCACCTAGGATAAACTATCAAAGAGGTCTTTTTAAAGGGTTATAACGTTAGGTGTAGGGATATGGAATACACAGTTTTGTTGGATAAAGGCAATCTTTACTAGTGGCGAGTTAATCATCTTGGTTAATTACATGTACAATATGGTGTTGCTAAGCCAAGACTAGACTCGAATTAAGCTAATAAATGAAAAATAACATAAACATAAAATAAACATAGAATGAAACGGGATGGTAGTCTGTTTTTTTTTTTTTTTTTTTTTTTTTTTTTTTTTTTTTTTTTTTGCATACACTCTTACCCTACCATCCAAAATAATACATCATAGGGAATGAACATTCCCCTTACACTTGGATTTTTACATACTTTACAATAAACTAATCTATTGACTCGAATTAAGATAATCAAAACACTTGGAGTACTTTTAAGATTGACACACATATGGGGGTAATAAATGATGTTCTTCCCCATTACTCCATAACATAAGTACTTTACCCATGAGTCCCAATCGTCCCAAAACAATATGTACAAGGATATGACTCGACTTAGCAACCATGTAATCAATTAGATAATTAACTAAGGGTTTAAACAAATAACAATAATGCACTAAAGATGAGTGCACACACGCTAGGCTAAGGCAATTTGGGTGTACATTTAAGTGGGTTGTAACAAATTCTTCTTTTAAGTAAGATGCTTAAAGTTAGAAACGAAAAGAGAGGCTCGGAGGGGTGTACTAGGGGTTTCGTGTACTAAAAATGAGTACAACGCTAAGGTGTAGGAAAAATTAGTTGACTTTACTAGCCAAGTAATATGACTTAAATGGTCAAGTAATTATGATACGGGTTTAACACAAGGGTGATCCTAATGCCTCTTATCATGTAGTAAATCCTACTACACGAATGTAGTCTCACTAGCGGTCTCGGGATGCATCACTAACGCAAGTTCTAGAATCTAAATGCTAACGGCACACTCATAAACACTAATAGTAAATGCTTTTCCTATCAAATCTAAAGGCGAACCTCACATATTTGGGTGGAAAATTTTTCTAAATAGTACGGTTTTGTGCTAGTCATACAACTCCTATCCATGAGACGCTTGCTAAGGCTAAAGTTTCACTCCTAAATGTTGTAAAAAATTTTAAATTTGGCGCTAAAGTTACACTAACAAGTATTTCTCTTAGTTTTATTACACACCTACCATCAAACAAACAAACTCAAGTGCAATTGTATCCTATAAGGTATCATCATTTACTCTCCCCTTACACTTAGGATGAACATTGTCCCCAATGTTCAATTAAAGAATGTAAAAGTAAAACAGGTAAAAGAATGAAAGCAAATACTCCCCTGATTCGTTCGGTGTGGGTAGTGCGGTAACAAGGTTAGATCTTCCTCCAAGAAAATGAACAATCAAAGCTTCCCTTCTAGAAATATAAATCATCTTCTTGCCATACATAACCTGTTAAACCTGAGAAAACAAACAAGGCAACCTCGCGTAAAATCGGCGGCAATCTATATATACTAACAAATCCTAGAAAACAATGTAAGATATAATGCTTGTGGAATGAATGTTTGCAGATTTCCTAGAGTTTATAAAACTAAAGATTTAACAAAAACTTTAAGACTCCGTTAGAAAGACAAAACTAGCAAAATTTCCATAATTTTACACATGACGCCGTCAGGAATTAATTCCTGACGCCGTCAAAAGTGATCTGCAGAAATCTTTACGTTAAGTTTCCGAAAAATTTCTGGAAAAACTTATGTCCTACTTCCTGGAAAATCCTGCAAAAACATCATTATGACTCGATACAAGCATTTGACTCTAACAAATACTAATATACATGTCCATTTAATATTGTGGGAAATCATGATCGATTTTGTTTCTTAAAAACATATTTGGGGTTTCCCCTTACACTTATCTTTTGAGAAATACCTTTGGATGAAGTTAAGACGAAGTAACGACAAAATAAAGTATTCTCACCATTTTATTTTTGAAACATGATCTACCAACAATAAAAATAAAGCATGCATACGGAAACAAATAACAATCAAACAAATAAAAATCACACAAAGCTTGGGTTGCCTCCCAAGAAGCGCTTTTCTTTATTTACGAGTCTTGTAGCTAGACTCAAGGTCATGGGCAATTACGTGACCTCATCTCTCGAGATGATGTACCCCATATAATTACGATCCTTACTATCGTGGCGGTGGTGTTTCAATCGATCGATACTCGCAGTCACCTCCCCTTCTCCTTTACTGCTCAAGTTAGCTATCCCATCTTGGCTTATGCCTTCAATTGTGAAGGGCCCAAACCACCAGGGACTTGATTTATCGGGAGGTATTGTTATCTCCGAGTGTCTTAAGAGTACTAGGTCTCTCTTCGCGAATGGTACAAGATTCCCCGTTGGTTGACTATGTTCAAAATTGACATGAACTTTGTTGCGGCTTTTGCTTCCTTCATGTTTAGTTTCTTTGTAACTTTTGATTCTTGCTTCCCATGAAAGAATCTTTTCCTGAACACGAATAGGCGATGTGTCAATGTTGTTTTTGAGCTTTCTCCTCATCAAGCTTTCTTGCACATATCGCGGGGTCATGGGAAAGCTAATCTTTCTTTTTCCTGATTTAAGCTCAATTTTCCTATTTTCATACCTAATAACAACTCTTGAGGTGGTAAGGAATGGTGCTCCAAGGATTACTGGCATGCATCCACCTCCTTTATCATCGATGATCATGAAATCAACGGGATACATGAATCCTGCGACATTGACCAGCACATCTTCTGCGATTCCCAAAGGGTACACATAAGAGTGTCCAGCGAAGGATAGCCTAACACGAGTGGTGGCTGGCATTTCTGATGTTAGTTGGGTGTAGATAGTTAGGGGCATAAGATTTACTTCCGATCCTTGGTCGGCGAAAGCGTTCAGACATTGCAAATTCCCAATGCTGGTTGTATCTCAAAGTTCCCACATGCCATCTGCTTAGTAGCTACTTTTTGTACCAGTAGTTTCTCAAATACCGGTCCCCCAGGTAATGTATCATACTCATCTTTCCCCTCTTTCTCCTTCTCTGAACCCTGTTTGGAGGATTGGTTACGCCCGTCACCCTTTATCCAATTTATTATGGTGTTTTCGTTTATATCATGTTTTAGGTAGTAACTTAAGGATTGGGATTTTGGCAGTTCTTCTATGGTTTGTTCACTAGGGGTTTCTACTTCCTCATTATCCGTGTGGACAATTGTGATGGAATTAACAAACCGGGTAGTGGGGGGTGGCGCTTTCTTTCCTCAGTAACAACATTTCAGGGGTTTTCTGGTTTACATACTCCTCCACTAGGCTCATCATCTCCTTCATTTTCTCTTGCATCTCCTCCTTTTGTTTATAAACTGCTTTCTCGAATCTAGCAAGCCGCTCAGAATGGGTTGCCATATATTCTCTCATTCGGGCTTCAAATTCCGGTGACTCCTCCTGAACCAACCAGTCAATCGGGTGCGGTCAATAGGTCAACCCAGGAGAAAGACCAAGATAACCGGAGAAGAATAGGGTTTCCCCGGGTCGTTATGTCCCAACGAGGCGTGCAAAGGTATTTAAAACGGATTTGTGAACGGGTGAATTGAATGAGGTTTAAAGAGAGATTTGGAATTTGTAAGCTAAATTAAGCAAATAACAATTCAAAATAACTCAAATTAACAAACACGTAAAGCATTTAAACCACAATTATGCTAAAACGTTATTTAAACTTAAAACGAGCCTAAAAGTAAATAATTAAAGCAAAGATAATAATACCACTTGTAGCAAGTAAATAATATAAAATTAACGATAAAAGATAACAACTAAAATAATAAACTATATTATACTAAGCAAACAAATAAAAATATATATATATATAATAAAAATATATACTTGTTAAGCAAATTATCAAGATCCTTAAGTGTGGTTTATTATTTCAATTAAGTCATTTATTGATGAACTAATATCTCTTACAAATATTATTTTCTCACAACGTTAGTTACTTTTGAAAACAATTTTTTCTCAAGGAGATATCAATATCTAAATTAAAACCCAATTATTTTTGCGGCTTTTGCCCGCTCAAACAACCAAAATTTTAATGAAAGCAACTTACAATTACTAACCAATATTTTTTCTAACTTTTATAAAATCACACTTAATTCGCGAAATAATCTACTGAACAAGTATATAAAAAGTTTACTCACTACTCATGACTACTAAGCTAACAATAACAATAATCCAACAATAATTAGCATATTTCTAAACGGACATATATAAACTACTCGCACATAATAAAAAGTACACTACAAGCAACAATAACTACTAAGCTAAACATGACAATAAATATAAACATACTAAAAACAAAAAGATAAAAGGGTTAGAGATAACCGAATGAGATAAAATATATAAAGACGACGAGATGTGACCCATTCCATAAACACCAAAACCCCATCCATAAGCTTTATATAACAAAAGTATTCCCATTTATTAGCAATAATCCCCTTTTTCTAATTACCACTTGCTAATTTTTTTGTGATTTACGGATAAGAAAAAAAAAAGATAAAAGACTAATGAAATAAAGTTATAAGAAAAATGATGATTGAGTAAAAATTGATAAGAAGACATTCGAAAATTTAGAGGTTCAATACAAGATTTTAAAACTTAACAACTCTTTAAAGATTCTGACAAAGAAGTTATAAATCTATTAAAGTAAGCTAAGATTTCATTTTGATAAACAATACTTCACACTAGAAAAACTAGAATTTAAATAAAACAAAAGTGCAAGACCTGTAACAAAAATACATGTTGATAAACATAAAGATAAGAAACAAAAGGAACTAATTAATCTATTGTAATGACAAGAAAATTAGTTGCATTAATAAAAGCTGGTGGTAAATAATGTTGAACTTGAATAATTGTTGGTTGTTTCTTGATCCGAAGACCAAGATGGTACTGTCGGCTCCCACAAAATTTTGTCTTAGCATTTCTTTTATAACAATAGTCTTGATTCGTCGTGAAAACCAATTATATATAATATAGTATAGTATCGAAGTGATCCGCGCCCGAGTCGTTTTCCCAACGAAGGCGAATGGAATCGAGAATATCGATTCGTGAAATTGTGAATTTGAAAAGTGAGAAAGTGAAAAATAGCAATCAAATAGTTCACGTAATCACAAACAAGTATGAAATATGTAGAAAGTACAAGCTAATTATGCACCGAAATGAAAAACGTAAAAACGGAAACGCAACCGCAAAATTTAAAACGTAACGTATATCGAAAAATTATCCTACGAACTTGGAAATATTTTCTAAAAATATTAAACTAATAAAAAGAATTTTAAGAAAAAGAAAAATATTTTTTTGACTTTTTATTTATTTTCTAGAATTTATTTTCTATTTTTGGAATTAAAAATGAATTAAAAATGAATTAAAAATAAAGAAAAATAGAAAATTAAAATGGAAAAATGAAAATTTAATACTAAAAATTCTAAAATATTATAAAAGAATTTCTAAAAATATTTTTGTATTTTTCACAACATTTTCTGATTTTTTTTTGATTTTTGGTAATCAATAACTATTTAAAAATTGAATTAAATCAAAAGAAAATAAGAAAAAAATAGTAAAAAGGGTTGGAAAAATCTGGAAAAATTCCAAAAATTCTAAAATAATAAAAAGAACTCAGATAAAAAATTTGAAGTGAATTTGAATAGTAAAAGTGCTTATTTAGTAGAAATCTGCTTATCACAAGTGCTTATTTATAAGCACTTGTGATAAATAAGTATGAAACTGAAAACACCAACTCAAAATGATGTAAAATACTCAGATAATGCAGTTAATGACCAAGTCTTTGCACAAAATTATACACAGATGCTCAAGAATTTGCAATAAGCACAAGCAATAAGCTCAAAGTGATAAGCTTATAAAACACAATCTGATCCAGAAGCAATTTGACTAACTGCAAAACTAATTCCAACTAAAATGAAACTCAGATACAATTACTAAACACAAGTATAAGCACAAACTCAAAATTGCAGGCCTAATTTGGACAATCAGATACCTTATCTGAACCTAGCTAGCTAAATGCAATAAGCTATTAAGATAAGCTCACAAGAACTAGCAATAAGGGACAAAAGCTCAATTGATATACTAAGATTACAAATAAACAAAGAGATTGAATCTCTAATCAAATTAACATGTTTAAAATGACACCTAGAATTCAAGCTAAGACTGATGTTCAGGGGATATAATGACTTACACAGTCAACTTCAAATCAAAATTTCAATAAACAAATGAGACTCAATCTGAAGTTTACTAGTTGAATTTGATTTTCAAGCTGATGAAGTTTTTAAAATAAACAAGTAATCTTTATTTTCAACAATTCAACAACTCCACAGACATTAATCAAAGATCAGACAATTTAGACTTGAAAATTTCTTTGACTTTTTTTCTGTTTTTGTGAAACTTGACTAAAATGAAATTTAAACACCTTTAATTGAATCTAAATATGATAATAAGCTAATATTAAACTTGATTAAGCTAAGTGTAACTACTAATTACCTATATCTAAGATTATATCAGCCTAAAAACAACTAAACAATGCTTATGCTAATATAATACCTAAGTTTGGCTATCTATGATTCTACTTACTGAATTTTATGCTATTCTACTCTACTCTTATTCAAACTATAACTATGAGTGCAGGCAGACCACTTAATCCAACTACTAATAACCACAATATTGTTGAAATCTAAACACTCCTTTAAATTCTAATTATACTACTTCTAACAGATCTGAGCCACTAATCACACCAACAATGATCAATCATCAACTTAAAACACTGAATAAGCTCAATTGAACAATAATAATCAACAAATGACAGCAAACATTCAGTTACACAGATTACTCAATAAAAACAATGCTAAGCTGAATTATATCAAAACAGGTTAACAGATCAACAATCAATCAAAAGTATCACAACTACACTAATATATCATTAATCTAAACTAAAACAATAGATCAACAAAGATGTATACTAATGATTATTTAACTAAACAGTATAAGGTTTAGAAAATGAAACTCACAAAGCTTCTCTCCCTCAGCTTGAACAGAGGGAGATTCACTATGCTTGCCTATCTTTTAGATAGGCAGGTCCTTCCCTGTCTAACCTTGCTTATCTACAACACTTCAACAAACAATGGATCTGATATACCTTTGCAATGGAACAGTAACTAGCACACAACAAGCTATAAAAGCTTGAATGTACTTGTATAATAAGCTAAATCAGCTTATTTAAAATCTGAACTACTTGTTTGAAACATTATATATATATTTTTTATTTTATTTTTTCTGATTTTTTTTTATTTATTTCTTTATATATTTTGATAACTGAATTGAAATGAGATATTGAATTAACTAAACTTAAATTTAAAGAAGCTAAGTTTGCAATATAAGAAAGCTTTTATAACAGTAAATGAATATTAAGCTAATAAGATCTTATTCTTAAAACAGAAATTTTATTAAAAAGCTAATAAGCAGTACAATTACAAATAAGCTATTCTAAATACATTCAAAAACTAAAATGACAGAGCTTCGCTACTAAAATTCTACACACCAAATAAGCTAAAACTAACATCTATTTATAGGAAAAATGAGGGTTGGGGTCTCGGATTGCCAAGCTGGCAATCCGTGTGACCTGTGTTTCTTTGAAGCTCCTCAGCACCATTAGATCATTATCCTATCCATCACATCTCATAATTGCCCTTGGATCAAAATATATGACCCGTTCTTCCCAATCATTGGTTGCCACGTATGCCACTCGTGTGTTTCTTAGATTCTCTGACACTCTGACACCCTGACCATCTTCTAGAACCCCAATGATTAGACTATAAAGCCCTTACTTGCTGTAATTTGGACGGGTACAGTAACTAGGGTTCTTGGTGAATAGTTTTTGCTGGGTAAATGGGGTGAAAAGGGGAATTGGGGTTTTATTTATTTCTGTGGCATTGACCGGGTATTAAGTGGTGTTTGACCGGGTATGGCTTGGTGGGCTCGGGCTTATTTTTTATGAATTGGGCTTGGGTGTTTATTGTTGTGGATTTGGATCTGGCTTTTGGTATCATTTGGACTTGTACAACTCTTGGACCAAGCCTTGTTTATATTTACAACTTGTTGTAAAATAACATACACGGACCAATAGTGTAATTTATGAAACTATAAGGGCTAAATCTGCCATTTCCTAATAATTTGATCCAAGGGCTGATATTGACAAAGTAAGATTCTTCAGGGTCCAATGTTGACTTTTAAGATTCACAGCTTTGACTTTTAAGATTCACGCAATGTGATCAATTCACGCTTTTGGGATAAATAATTTCAAAACTCTTTTTCCTAACTTTGAAAGGTAGCAAGGAGGTTCGAAAGAAGTAATAAAATCATTTATTCCCGCAAACGCTTCGTTTTCCAAAATTTTTCTTTTATTCCTTTATTCTACTTATACTTTTTATTTTTGTACTTTTCCATACTTCACACTTGTGACGGTTTGTTGAACTCTCAGTATTTTGCAATAATTATTAGGGTCAACGAGTAGAAACACTTTTCATAGAAAAGTGACCATACAGATAAAAATCGTCATCCTTGATTTTTCACAAGTCCCCAAACTAAGCGTACAAACGAGGTCACAACTTATCTACAAATTAGATGCTAATACTACTCATAACAGTTACTTGTGGAAACTCCTTACTCCCATGTCCTAAGTTTTGTATCTCAATATTTTATTTTGTTGAGAAATGAATTGCTTCATATTTTCTCGTTTCGATACTTTTTAGTCTGATAGTGACACCTAAGCTTAAACAATAAGTAGTTATCCATTTTCTCTTAAGAACCACTGCAATAGAAATTCGGTCCACATCAAGGAATTTGGGGTAGATACAATATCAAGGATATAAGTTGCGGAGTACGATCACATGCACCTCATGTGACTGATTACTAATCACTTATCACATGCACCTCACGCGCCAACAACTTATTTACATACAAGCTCTTATTCGATACAACTTTCAACTTTCACTTTTCTTCATTTTTCACTTTTTTCACTTTTTTTCATATTTTTCATACTTTTTCATTCTTTCTTGACTTTTTTCTCATAACATCAATGGTAGCTTATCGGGTAGCTCCAAAACCACATAGATAATCAACTTTTGACTTTTGATTTTTTCACTTTTTTGCTCTTATTTTTGATGTTCCTTGATATGTACCCAACTTCTAAAGCAAAAATTCTCTTAAGAAAACAAAGAACTAAATATTATTCAAACCGAAATACCACTAATTAACCTAGAACATCTATTTAATATGGGTGACGTTTCTGATGGGAGTAAAAAGCCACAAGTACCTCTCATGAGCTCTAAAGAGAACCACTACTCCACGTTTAGCATTTAACTTCTAAATAAACTCTATCATTTCTCGCTCTTCGCAATTTAAGATCTCAAGTAATGAAACCCGCGAATACTTAGCCGATAATCAGCCACGCATATATAAAGTCAGTTACGGAAACTTGCAAATACTAGAAGAAGAATTTGCGTTTTCTAGCTCCTGATGTAAAAGACTAGCGAAAGCTTTTAATCTGCGCATGTATAAAGTCAAGTACGGGAACTTGCAAATTCTTAAGAAAGAATTCGCATTTTATAGCTCCTGGTGTACAAGACTAGCACAGGCTTATGTGATCATCATTGGTTAAGGGACAAGCTAGGGCTCAACACACCCGGTCAAGTCAAAATATTTATTCCTACTCTCGCCAGCAAGAAAGTCAACAAGGTGTCAAAACACTTATTCAAACTTTATTATATTTTTGCACAACTTTTCCGACTTTTTTCTCATCTTTTTGTGCTTTTTCATGACATTTTCATCAAAATTTTTTGAAATTTTCTCATTTTTTCAATTTTTTATTTTTGGTGGAAAAACGGAGTTGCAAGAGTACACGACTTTTATGAAAAATGCAAGGTCAAAATCGAATCGAAGATTCACCCTCCCCCCGACTAGAACGAAACATTGTCCTCAATGTTTTATGGGTTAAGGCAATCCTAACAAAATTCTAGGCCGTTTATTAATTATGCCAAAGAAAACGTTAGTCGATAAGATTTAACGGATATAGGATTTCCAAGTAGCACCGATGAATGAAACTCGAGCGGAGAAGATAACGAGCACGAGAGTCATCATAAATCATGGACAATCCTGAACAAACATCACAAACAACCACGGAACACAAGAGTAGAAGAGGCACCCCCTCCTCACGTTATTTGTTAGAAAATAGAAAATAAGAAGATGAAATTGGATAAGCATGGGTTGCCTCCCACGAAGCGCTTGTTTTTGTTCACCGAGTCACATGAGCTTAACTCGATCCCCGAATTAATTCGTCCTTGGGGAAAAAACCGTGGAAAAATAATCTCACTCGGGCTTTCATTCAAAATATTTTGAAAACATATGATTTATTTGAAAGTTCCATCCCGAAGAGATAACCGCTGGTATTTTAAGTATGAAAATTTTGAAAAACGATACCAGGGTCAAAAACAACATCCTCACTCCCCACTGAGTGACGGATAAGAGAAATCACACCAAACGTTACAAATGGCAAGAATGTCATGATAACAATCTTGAAAAACTCTTCTTCATCAAAAGAAAACTTCATAATTATGGAATTATGAATCTTATCATTTAAGCTCTTTTTAAAAACTTTTCCGGGTGGGAGGGATGGGATAAATTTTTCTTTAAAATTCTCATTTTTAAGCACGCCACCCGGATCATGATCAACTTCAAGATCAAAACTGAAACGTTCATATTCAGGTTTAGAAAACTTTTCAATTTCAAATTCATCAAAACAAAATGACTCAAACTCCGGAAGAGAGATATAAGCATGAGAAGTGGTACTGCCACGACTCGTCTCTTCCGAGTAATCGAAATGAAAAGCTTCAAACGTCGGATCAGAAAAATCAGGATGATAAGTGGGATTGCCACTTATCTCCTCAGTCGTAAAGGTAAAACTCTCAAAGTCTGGTAAAAATTCCTGATGCGTGGGAATCGCACCAGGCTTTACCTCTCAAGGGATCTTGAGAAGCTTACAACCCCCACCAGGCAGTGTACCTGATCGTTGTAGTATAGTATAGTGACAAGTACCGGGGGATTGATCGTTCAGCTAGGAATAGTGTCGTTAGGATTGAAATTAATCTAACTAGGTCTAAAAGTGAAGGATGATTCTTTTTATGTTTTTATATTTTATGAAAAGCAAGTAAAAATCTCGGGTATTGGGAGAGTGGGCGGAATTAGTTGCTAATCAACTAACCCAAAAGCTACTAATTAAACTAATAAACAAGAAAATAAACTAAGGTTCTACAAGATAAGTGAAGCATGTCTACCCATGATATGTTACTCCTTGCTAGCTATCCAATCCTACCTATTGAATTGTAACCTTGTTTTAATTGACGGGTTGTATTCCTTAATACCATTCATGGGGTATCGCACATAACTCCCCAATTCTATGAGCTCTTATCTCCTCCTATACCATGCCCAACACAACCATAGGGATTGTAAACAGTGGCTCATGCATTAAATACAACCAATAAAGACCTTAGTGCAATAGGTTCATGTTTCCTAAGACGTTCAAGCATGTTACCATTTGGAGATCTGCCAGTTTTCTTAAGCCTAACATATAAATCATTCAATCAAAACAAGAATCAATAGGAAACAAGGATTATAAACTAAACCAACTAGATCTATTGAAGTTGTCACGCCTTAATTGATGGAGATAGACACAACATCAACAAGAAATCAATGAGATCTAATCAATTATATACAAGTTTCACATAATCATAAGTAGACACAAGGTGAATTAGCAAATCATCATCAAAGAAGAGCAAACAACAATGATAATGGAAAACATAATTAAGATAGAATCATCAAACCAATACATGATGTTTATGGAGTGATTGAAACCCTCTAAGTTGCTGGAAAAACACCCACCTAAACCCAGGAATCGACCTTAGGGTTTAGGGCTTACAAAAAGTGAAGTTATGAAGTTATATTTATAGGCATGTTTTCTGTCGGCCTTTCTTGACGGCGTCAGCCCATTACTCTTGACGCTGTCAAGACCACTTTTTCACCAAATTGTAGATCTCTTCTTCCTCTTCGCGTGGGCTTTTGAATCACCTAAATCCGAGTTCGTATGCAAAAGTTATGACCAAAACAATATCAGCTATTCCGCGCGCAAGTTTTGACAAGTTTACACGTGACGGCCTTGGTGACGCCTTCAGGTACACGTGACGGCCTAGCTTGATGCCGTCATCAACTACGGATTTTAATTCTTGGGGTTTTGACACCTTCAGGAAATTACTCTTGACGCCATCACCAACTGTTCCCAGCATGGAAAATTGAGACTTTGCCGTTTTCTTCACTTTTATACTCCAAAAACGTCCAAAATGGCTTCTTTTCCGGAATTCACTCTCCAAGTACCTAAAATCACAAAAGGAACGATTTAGGGCAATATTTGATCAAATAAATTCGGATTCGGGCTTAAATGACCCCCTAAAAACGGATCATTTTTCGCCTCATCATATATCCCTACACTTGGGATTTGCTTGTCCTCAAGCAAATGAGCTTTTCCACCAATCAAAATACTAGTTAGGGGTCATTTAACACTAATATAAAAGTAATTACAACAAATGATCGCTCCACCTTAGTTAAAACAAGCACGGAAATTATACACTAGCACCTCACATTAAGTATTTGGATACTCTCATCTCTCGGGTGTTGAAAATTTATATGTCATAATTGGAAATGGAGAAATATCACTCTCTACCTGTCATAGCAAATAGATTACCATAGGCTTGGGCAAGGATCAAACTTCCACCACTTGGCGTAAGCACCTAGGATAGACTATCAAAGAGGTCTTTTAAAGGGTTATAACGTTAGGTGTAGGGGATATGGAAAACACGGTTTTGTTGGATAAACGAATATTTTACTGGTGGCAAGTCAATTGTCTTAATTAACTACATGTACAATGAGGCGTTGCTAAGCCAAGACTCGACTCAACTTAAACTAACTACGACTCTTTTTGGATTTTCAAGACACTATTTGACTTAAACATAAATAAAAGAAACGGATGGTAGCCCGTATGTTTTTCTCTTTTTTTTTTTTTTTCTTTTTTTTTTTTTTTTTTTTTTACATACTCTCTTACTCCACCATCCAAAACAATACATCAAAGGGAGCTCGTTTCCTCCCTACACTTGAGCTTTTACATACTTTACAATCAACTATTCTAATTACTCGAATCAAGATAATCAAAACACTTGGAGTACTTTTAAATATTAACGCACATATGGGGGTAATATATGATGTTCTTCCCCATTACTCCATTACAATAGTACTTTACCCATGAGTCCCAATCGTCCCAAAACAATATGTACAAGATATGACTCGACTTAGCAACCATGTAATCAATTAGACAACTAACAAAGGGTTTAAACAATTAACAATAATGCACTAAAGATGAGTGCATACAAGGAAGGCTAAGGCGATTTGGTTACACATTTCGGGTGGATTGTAAACAAATTCTTCCTTTAAGTAAAATGCTTAAAGTTAGAAACGAAAAGATAGGCTCGGAGGGGTGTACTAGGGGTTTCGTGTACTAAAAATGAGTACAACGCTAAGGGTGTGGGAGAATTACTTGACCTATGAAGTCAATGTAATTATATTACAGGTGTAGAACAAGGGTTATCCTAATGCCTCTTATCATGTAGTAAATCCTAACTACACGAATGTAGTCTCACTAGCGGTCTCGGGATGCATCGCTATCACAAGTTCTAGAATCTAAATACTACCGGTACACTCATAAGCACCAACAATGAATGCTTTTTCCTAAAGATCTAAGGGCGAACCTCACATATTTGGGGTGGAAATTTTTGAGTGGTATGGTTTTTGTGCTAGTCATACAACTCCTATCCATGAGACGCTTATTAAGACTAAAGTTTCACTCCTACATGTTGCAAAAAATTTTAAATTTGGTGCTAAAATTGCCCTAACAAATATTTCTCTCAGTTTTATTACACATTCACTATTAAACAAAACAAAAACCAAGTGGAGTAATAGTTTCTAATATACCCTCCCTACACTTAAACCGAACATTGTCCCCAATGTTCTAGATAAAAGATGTAAAAGTAAATAAATAAGAATGAAAGAAACTAATACTCCCCTGATTCGTTCACCGTGGATAATGTGACAACATGGTTAAATCTACCTCCAAGAAGACAAACGTTGAAAGCTTCCCTCCAGAAATATAAATCATCTTCTTGTCCTGTAATCAACAAACACAAAAACCAAAGCATCAAACCGAACAAAAATCACAACTAGATGTAATTCCAGACTTAGAAATAGAAACAAGACAAAGCAACAAAAGGATAGGATACTTGTGGAATGAATTACAAATAGGACCTCATAAAACATACCCACAATTATTGACACACAAACAAGATAAAATATATGCTAATCATGAATTGTGAAGTTTTCATGTTCGAATTTAGTTCTTTTTAACAAGATATAAATTTTCCTACACTTATCTTTTTGTAAAATACCTTTATATGCAATTAAGACGAAATTAAAAACAAAATAAAGCATTTTCACAAATTATTCGAAACATGAGAATTAAACAACTATGATTAAGCATATATGACACAAACAAACAAATAAAATAAAAAAACATCAAACAATTAAAAACATGGGTTGCCTCCCAAGAAGCGCTTGTTTTTGTTCGAGCCACGAGCCTGACTCTACCCTTATTTAATGGAAATAGGGGAGGTGCTACACTTAGGATTAAGTCTGGGTGTAAGTAGTGATACACACCCTTAGGGTGGAAATATGCCACGTGAGGTGAAGGGGGTGAGTGAATGGCTTCCTTCATCCTAAAACTACCCGGATAATATTGGTTGATGGGTGGGTCGGTTCCTCTTTTGTCTCCTAGAAATAAATCTAAGGATGGGAAGTTGTGTAAAGGTTGAGGTTCCGGTTCATCAACATTAGGAAATTCCCTAGAACTAGGAGTAAGGTTATCACTACAAGTGTTCAAACCTATATCCTCTAGTGGTGCTTCGTCCAAGGGTTCTACCTCAATTGGGGTTCCTATAGTCTCTTCTACTTCTTCCGGGTAAGTCACGGGCGTTGTATGTGCCTCAAATGATGGTAGGACTTGTGGGGTACTTTGTGGGCTTGGATTATCCACCTCATCCTCCATTGTACCTAGATTACCTATATGTTTGTTTTGTACTATGATATTAGGTGCCATCCAACTAGGTATCTCAACATGAGTATATTCATCCCCCAACAAACTTGTTTCATGATCCTTCAAATTTGTTGTCAAATGATTTGTTATGTTGTTTGTCGGGTTGTCTAATCTATAATAATATTGGGCACAATCTTCTATGGCATCCCATGCTTCTTCAGTATTTAATTCCCTAAGGTCCCCGTTGGTAAAATCGTCAATGTACCTTTGGTCATACGGGTGGACACTATAGTAAAAGATTTGATTTAGGTACCATAGATTGAAACCATGATGAGGGACTATTCGTAGTAAATTTTTAAAACGAGTCCATGCATCATAAATAGGTTCATCTCGATATTGTTTGAACATCAAGATGTCATTAGGAGTGAATGGGTTTCGTGGTCGGTAGTATGGTGGATTCGCGTTCTCCATAGTGGTGAACGGAAGAATCAATGGAAAGGTTTCTACGAACAAATACACAAAGAAAAGATAGACTACGAGAAAGCTAATAAAAAGAAAATAAAAATCTCACTAAAAAGGAATCTAATGAGTAGACCTAATAAAAATCAAATTCAACCTAAACAATAACTATTTCCCGGGCTGCGGCGCCAAAAACTTGATGCCTGGGAATCGCACCAGGCTTTACCTCTCAAGGGATCTTGAGAAGCTTACAACCCCCACCAGGCAGTGTACCTGATCGTTGTAGTATAGTATAGTGACAAGTACCGGGGGATTGATCGTTCAGCTAGGAATAGTGTCGTTAGGATTGAAATTAATCTAACTAGGTCTAAAAGTGAAGGATGATTCTTTTTATGCTTTTATATTTTATGAAAAGCAAGTAAAAATCTCGGGTATTGGGAGAGTGGGCGGAATTAGTTGCTAATCAACTAACCCAAAAGCTACTAATTAAACTAATAAACAAGAAAATAAACTAAGGTTCTACAAGATAAGTGAAGCATGTCTACCCATGATATGTTACTCCTTGCTAGCTATCCAATCCTACCTATTGAATTGTAACCTTGTTTTAATTGACGGGTTGTATTCCTTAATACCATTCATGGGGTATCGCACATAACTCCCCAATTCTATGAGCTCTTATCTCCTCCTATACCATGCCCAGCACAACCATAGGGATTGTAAACAGTGGCTCATGCATTAAATACAACCAATAAAGACCTTAGTGCAATAGGTTCATGTTTCCTAAGACGTTCAAGCATGTTACCATTTGGAGATCTGCCAGTTTTCTTAAGCCTAACATATAAATCATTCAATCAAAACAAGAATCAATAGGAAACAAGGATTATAAACTAAACCAACTAGATCTATTGAAGTTGTCACGCCTTAATTGATGGAGATAGACACAACATCAACAAGAAATCAATGAGATCTAATCAATTATATACAAGTTTCACATAATCATAAGTAGACACAAGGTGAATTAGCAAATCATCATCAAAGAAGAGCAAACAACAATGATAATGGAAAACATAATTAATATAGAATCATCAAACCAATACATGATGTTTATGGAGTGATTGAAACCCTCTAAGTTGATGGAAAAACACCCACCTAAACCCAGGAATCGACCTTAGGGTTTAGGGCTTACAAAAAGTGAAGTTATGAAGTTATATTTATAGGCATGTTTTCTGTCGGCCCTTCTTGACGACGTCAGCCCGTTACTCTTGACGCCTTCAAGACCACTTTTTCACCAAATTGTAGATCTCTTCGTCCTCTTCGCGTGGGCTTTTGAATCACCTAAATCCGAGTTCGTAAGCAAAAGTTATGACCAAAACAATATCAGCTACTCCGCGTACAAGTTTTGACAAGTTTACACGTGACGGCCTTGGTGACGCCTTCAGGTACACGTGACGGCCTAGCTTGACGCCGTCATCAACTACGGATTTTAATTCTTGGGGTTTTGACGCCGTCAGGAAATTACTCTTGACGCCGTCACCAACTGTTCCCAGCATGGAAAATTGAGACTTTGCCGTTTTCTTCACTTTTATGCTCCAAAAACGTCCAAAATGGCTTCTTTTCCGGAATTCACTCTCCAAGTACCTAAAATCACAAAAGGAACAATTTAGGGCAATATTTGATCAAATAAATTCGGATTCGGGCTTAAATGACCCCCTAAAAACGGATCATTTTTCGCCTCATCAATTCCTCGAGCTCGGGCTCACGAGAATTGTCAATTATAAGCTCAATCTTCGTCTTAACTTTATCCGGAGGAATTGACGGTTCATCATTCAACAATTTATTAAGAAAAATAATATCACCCTCCGAATCAAAGTAAGATTCGTCAGTCTCAGAAATCGGAATCGTTTCAATAGCAAGAAATTCATCGACCTCTTCCCAAAAAGAATCAAATTCCTTAGTCGGAGGAAATGATGGGGAAAAATCGGAGACGAAAGTTTTAACAAAATCATCAAAGGAATAATCACAAAAATCGATGCTTTTGACTGAGTACTTCTTCAAGTTCGAAGCATCGGCTTTAAAAATCATTATATCGTCATCGTGTCGTAAAGTTAGAGTGTCCTCAAAATGGTCTACTAGGGCTTTAGCGGTTCATAAAAACGGTCGCCCTAGTATTAGAGGAACTCTCGGATCAGCTTCAAAATTGACAACAACGAAATCTGTCGGAAAAGTACACGAATTCACACGAACAAAAACGTCCTCAGCAATTCCAACTGGATGAGTGATCGATCGATTAGCAAGCTCCAAAGTCATTCTCATCGGTTTAAGAGCCCCCATTCCAAGTTGTTCGTAGATCGATAATGGCATGAGATTAATACTCGCACCTGAATCGGCCAGGGCGTTACAAACTTCTTGATCTTTCAACGAACAAGGAATGAGAAACTTTCCCGAGTCACCAAGCTTTTCGGGAAGCTTCTTGAGAAGAATCGCGGAACATTGAGCATTTATCGGCGTTTTGGCTAATTCAAGCAATTTCTCTTTATTACTTATGAGGTTTTTGAACGTGGAAGCAAATTTCGGCATATACACGAGAGCATCCATAAAACTTATATCAAAATGCAACTTTTGAAAAATATCCATAAATTTTTCCATTTGTATTTTAGACTTTGCACGGAGCTCTTCATCGTTAAATCGTGACGGATATGGCAATTTAGACTTGTATTTCACATTATTCTCAAAAACGACTTTTTCTTTATCTTTTGACTTTTGGACAACCGGAGGTTGGACGTTTTCAGCTTCTCCATTATTAATAGGAGGAACCGGGTCCTTTGTCGCCTCGGTCTCACAGTCCACTACCTTAGGCGGAGACGAAGAAGAAGAGGTAGTCGGAGCTGCGGGTCCATCATATTGAGCACCACTGCGAGTTATGATCGCCTTTACTTCGCCCCACGGGTTTGCGATCGTGTTGCTTGGCAAAGAAGTAATACCCGAACCCGAGGGTCGATCATTTAAACACTTGTTGAGATCATTGATTTGAGTTGCAAAAGTTTTCGTTGTTTCATCTTGTTTAGCAATTAAAGCTTGTTAACCTTGAATCAATTGTTTAATCAACTCTTCCGTGGGCGACAGATTTGTAATAGCAGCTTGATTTTGATTATTAAAACTTTGCCCACGGTTTTGAAAATTGCCATTGTTCTGATTTCCATGATTATTATTCTGAAAATTCCCATTTTTTTGAAAATTGTTCCCTTGAGGCGGGCCTTGGTGATAATTTCCCCGGTTTTGATTTTGAAAATTCTGATTTTGTCCTTGAAAACCATTATTTCCACGGTTGTGATTTTGATTGTTATTGAATTGATGATTACGGTTTTGCACATTGTTATTCTGATTCACTTGATTTGGTTGATCAAACCCGAGTGGTCCAAGGTAATTGCTAGAACGGTAGCTGAGGAGATTACGGTCTCCTTGAGGTTGTGGGTAACCGTTGCCACCCATATTCGCAGCATACACGTTCGCTTGAGAAAAGCCACCGGAGGCTGGGCATTCAAGGTATGAATGTGGACCACCACAAGTTTCACAAACGACATTGACCATATTAACTTGTGTGTCTTTGACTTGATTCGGCATCATTTGGTACATTCTTAGCATAGCCGTCGACAAATCGTCAATTTTCTTATTCAAGACGGCTAGCTCGGGGTTAGAAGAAGAAGAATTTAGAGACGCAGTCGATCTTATTGGCTCATTCCTCTCGGCTGAGGAATCCCAATAGTTGTAATGGGCTGTCATATTCTCGATTAGCTCGTAACAATCCTCAGGACGACGTTTCGTAAAAGTACCACCAGCTGCAGCATTGATCGTGTCCATATGTCGTAAAGTCAATCCATTATAAAACGTATCAATTATTGTGACGAGAAGCATATTATGATTCTGACAACGATCAATGGCAAGCTTGTAACGCTCCCAAGCCTCAAACAAAGACTCATCGGGGAGTTGTCGAAAATTGCTAATATCATTCCTCAATTTCATCACCATCGATGGTGGAAAATACTTCGCCAGGAACTTGGAAACCATTTCATTGAAAGTATGAATCGAGTTCCTGGGAAGACGATCAAACCAAGCGGTGGCATGATGCGTAAGAGAATAGGGGAAGAGAGAGAGACGGAGGGCGTCATCGGAGACCCTGTTTTGCTTCATATTTTGGGTGACGGTTAGAAACTTATCGAGATGCTTATTTGCATCGTCACCCGGTAATCCGTGAAATTGGCACGAATTTTGGACTTATTGTATCATGTGGTGCTTAAGTCCAAAATCCGTAGCCTCAATATTTAGAGGGGCAATCGGGCCACCTCTACCATGCATCGTGGGTTGGCACAGCTCCTCCATCGTTCGAAGATCGGGAGCCGGCATGTGTTGGTTTTCATCACCACCCACCGGAGGGTGTTGATTATTCATATCCATTTCCTCAACGTTAAGGAAATGGACACGATGTGTGTGACGTATTACCCTTTCGGGATTTGACAAAGGTGATATAAGACTCACAAAAGAAGAGCGGGTGTGCATACACCAAAAGCAAAATTAAAAAGAAAAGAAAAAGAAAAAGGAAAATCTTTTTGTTTTTTTTATATTTTTCACAAAACTTTTTATTTCTTTTGTTTTTTTTTTTTTTTTTTTTTAAACGTAATGTTAATCGAAAACCGTTTCTTTCAAAACCACTCGCGACGGGACGGGAGAGAAGAATGGATCTCTCTTCATCTAGCAATTTAATGTCTTAGCTTCCGTATTTCCCGCTTATTCGGTTGTAGTAATTGAAATAGTCCGATAAACAACTAAATTACGTTTTCGTTATATTGTGAGACTTATTTGGTTTACAACGCCCTTTCTTTCGATCGAGTCGAGGCTGTAACTTTTATTATTTTTTTTTTTGGTATTTTTGAAAACACTTTAGGAAAAGTGTTATTGATTTTTCAATTTTTATAGAGATATATATACAAAGTAGAGGAAGGCTTAACAAAACACGATTTTTCAAAAAGATATTCAAAAATTCACTTCGGCCTTCCCCGGCAGCGGCGCCAAAAATTGATTTGTCGTGAAAACCAATTATATATAATATAGTATAGTATCGAAGTGATCCGCGTAAAATACGGATCACCCGAGTCGTTTTCCCAACGAAGGCGAATGGAATCGAGAATATCGATTCGTGAAATCGTGAACTTGAAAAGTGAGAAAGTGAAAAATAGCAATCAAATAGTTCACGTAATCACAAACAAGTATGAAATATGCAGAAAGTACAAGCTAATTATGCACCGAAATGAAAAACGTAAAAACGGAAACGCAACCGCAAAATTTAAAACGTAACGTATACCGAAAAATTATCCTACGAACTTGGAAATATTTTCTAAAAATCTTAAACGAATAAAAAGAATTTTAAGAAAAAGAAAAATATTTTTTTGACTTTTTATTTATTTTCTAGAATTTATTTTCTATTTTTGGAATTAAAATTGAATTAAAAATAAAGAAAAATAGAAAATTAAATTGGAAAAATGAAAATTTAATACTAAAAATTCTAAAATATTATAAAAGAATTTCTAAAAATATTTTTGTATTTTTCACAACATTTTTTGATTTTTTATTGATTTTTGGTAATTAATAACTATTTAAAAATTGAATTAAATCAAAAGAAAATAAGAAAAAAAATAGTAAAACGGGTTGGAAAAATCTGGAAAAATTCCAGAAATTCTAAAATAATAAAAAGAACTCAGATAAAAAATTTGAAGTGAATTTGAATAGTATAAGGGCCTATTTAGTAGAAATCTGCTTATCAAGAGTGCTTATTTATAAGCACTTGTGACAAATAAGTATGAAACTGAAAACACCAACTGAAAATGATGTAAAATACTCAGATAATGCAGTTAATGACCAAGTCTTTGCACAAAATTATACACAGATGCTCAAGAATTTGTAATAAGCACAAGCAATAAGCTCAAAGTGATAAGCTTATAAAACACAATCTGATCCAGAAGCAATTTGACTAACTGCAAAACTAATTCCAACTAAAATGAAACTCAGATACAATTACTAAACACAAGTATAAGCACAAACTCAAAATTGCAGGTCTAATTTGGACAATCAGATACCTTATCTGAACCTAGCTATTTCACAAATGCAATAAGCTATTAAGATAAGCTCACAAGAACTAGCAATAAAGGACAAAAGCTCAATTGATATACTAAGATTACAAATAAACAAAGAGATTGAATCTCTAATCAAATTAACATGTTTAAAATGACACCTAGAATTCAAGCTAAGACTGATGTTCAGGGGATATAATGACTTACACAGTCAACTTCAAATCAAAATTTCAATAAACAAATGAGACTCAATCTGAAGTTTACTAGTTGAATTTGATTTTCAAGCTGATGAAGTTTTCAAAATCAACAAGTAATCTTTATTTTCAACAGTTCAACAACTCCACAGACATTAATCAAAGATCAGACAATTTAGACTTGAAAATTTCTTTGACTTTTTTTCTGTTTTTGTGAAACTTGACTAAAATGAAATTTAAACACCTTTAATTGAATCTAAATATGATAATAAGCTAATATTAAACTTGATTAAGCTAAGTGTAACTACTAATTACCTATATCTAAGATTATATCAGCCTAAAAACAACTAAACAATGCTTATGCTAATATAATACCTAAGTTTGACTATCTATGATTCTACTTACTGAATTTTATGCTATTCTACTCTACTCTTATTCAAACTATAACTATGAGTGCAGGCAGACCACTTAATCCAACTACTAATAACCACAATATTGTTGAAATCCAAACACTCCTTTAAATTCTAATTATACTACTTCTAACAGATCTGAGCCACTAATCACACCAACAATGATCAATCATCAACTTAAAACACTGAATAAGCTCAATTGAACAATAATAATCAACAAATGACAGCAAACATTCAGTTACACAGATTACTCAATACAAACAATGCTAAGCTAAATTATATCAAAACAGGTTCACAAATCAACAATCAATCAAAAGTATCACAACTACACTAATATATCATTAATCTAAACTAAAACAATAGATCAACAAAGATGTATACTAATGATTATTTAACTAAACAGTATAAGGTTTAGAAAATGAAACTCACAAAGCTTCTCTCCCTCAGCTTGAACAGAGGGAGATTCACTATGCTTGCCTATCTTTTAGATAGGCAGGTCCTTCCCTGTCTAACCTTGCTTATCCACAACACTTCAACAAACAATGGATCTGATATACCTTTGCAATGGAACAGTAACTAGCACACAACAAGCTATAAAAGCTTGAATGTACTTGTATAATAAGCTAAATCAGCTTATTTAAAATCTGAACTACTTGTTTGAAACATTATATATATATATATATATATATATATATATATATATATATATATATATATATATATATATATATATATATATATATATATATATATATATATATATATATACATATATATTTTTTTTTTTCTGATTTTTTTTATTTATTTCTTTATATATTTTGATAACTGAATTGAAATGAGATATTGAATTAACTAAACTTAAATTTAAAGAAGCTAAGTTTGCCATATAAGAAAACTTTTATAACAGTAAATGAATATTAAGCTAATAAGATGTTATTCTTAAAATAGAAATTTTATTAAAAAGCTAATAAGCAGTACAATTACAAATAAGCTATTCTAAATACATTCAAAAACTAAAATGACAGAGCTTCGCTACTAAAATTCTACACACCAAATGAGCTAAAACTAACATCTATTTATAGGAAAAATGAGGGTTGGGGTCTCGGATTGCCAAGCTGGCAATCCGTGTGACCTGTGTTTCTTTGAAGCTCCTCAGCACCATTAGATCATTATCCTATCCATCACATCTCATAATTGCCCTTGGATCAAAATATATGACGCGTTCTTCCTAATCATTGGCTGCCACGTATGCCACTCGTGTGTTTCTTAGATTCTCTGACACTCTGACACCCTGACCATCTTCTAGAACCCCAATGATTAGACTATAAAGCCCTTACTTGCTGTAATTTGGACGGGTACAGTAACTAGGGTTCTTGGTGAATAGTTTTTGCTGGGTAAATGGGGTGAATAGGGGAATTGGGGTTTTATTTATTTCTGTGGCATTGACCGGGTATTAAGTGGTGTTTGACCGGGTATGGCTTGGTGGGCTCGGGCTTATTTTTTATGAATTGGGCTTGAGTGTTTATTGTTGTGGATTTGGATCAGGCTTTTGGTATCATTTGGACTTGTACAACTCTTGGACCAAGCCTTGTTTATATTTACAGCTTGTTGTAAAATAACATACATGGACCAATAGTGTAATTTATGAAATTATAAGGGCTAAATTTGCCATTTCCTAATAATTTGATCCAAGGGCTGATATTGACAAAGTAAGATTCTTCAGGGTCCAATGTTGACTTTTAAGATTCACAGCTTTGACTAATTGACCGTCTTCCACTCTCGTGCTCGGTTTCGTTGTTTTCTCGTGATTTTTCGTCACTTTGTAAAATATCCGTACCTGCATTTCATAAACACAAAAACACTACAAATTTGGCATAATTCGATTAGTTTTTGGTCTTTTGAGTCCGGTTTTGGTCAAATAATAGTGAGTGAATTAGCACTCACCAAGTCTCATCAACCCTAAGCCTCTCAACCATTGGATTAAACTTTCGTCATAAGATTGACATATGGCATCATCTCATTTTCTTGGTCAATGTAAAATTGCATAGAACCAAAGTTGGTCAAAGTCAGGTGGTAACCGAATCAATAGTCTGCTTATTGTGGGCTATCGCTTAGGCTTGATCTTCATAAGAATATTGGGCTTTTATCTTCACTTTTAGGCCGAAACATTGGACTGTGCCACACTAGAAATAATATTGACTTGGCTGAGGTGCTTGGGCTTCATTTTAGTCTTTAAATTTTTCGTCTCTCACCTCGATGCTCCAAATAAAACCATCGTTGGCCTTGTAATCTCGTGCTCTGTTTTATCCACTTTTGCCCCGTTTTCAATCCTTTTGTACCTAAAACACATAAAAACACAATCCAAGGATATTTGCAATATAATTCGGCATATTTGTATGTTTTTGGTATTTTTACAATCAAATATGGGTATAAAATGATGAGTATTTTCACACTCATCAATCCCCCACACTAAACTATTGCTAGTCCCTAGCAATCCAATCATATAAAGTAATGAAAGAATATCAAGTATACCCCGTTTCGACTTTTTATTTAATGCGAGACATTTAAACTTAAACCAAAGTAAAAAAAATGCTTGATTTTCCAAAAACGGTATTATGGAACGGGATTCACACAAACTGGGTGTCTCCAGGGAATTGTAATCGTCATCCTCTTTTTTATACTTCCAACTAAGTTCAAAAACCCTTGCGCAAATGTTTTCGTAAAAATGCTAACACTACTTATATTAATAATCTGTGTAAGTCGAGACTTAACTTTTTACTGCGGCAATTTATAAACTTTAGGTGTGTGTGCTTATTTTCAAAAGTTTGACCACCAAAAATTAGAGCTCATTATGGTTGTCATTTATTTAAGCCCAATCTTAACTCACCGGGAACCTCAGAAATTTAAGAGTCAAAAAGAGCCTTTTCCATGTAGCGGCTTTCTTCTCGGCACATCCCAACCAGTTGGTTTAGGTGACCAGGCTTTTGACACCCCACAGAGAATAGTACCGGAATTGGCGGGATTTCGATTCAAAGATTTTTTATATCCCCGACACATTAAAATCAAAACTTAAATAGATAACAACAAATGATTATTTAGAGATTAAAGATTCAAAGGTGAGATCACTCCATGTTGTGACTTTCTTCTCAGCTTGTCCTTTTAGCCGAGGCTTAGGAGGCTAGGTTTTTACACCCTCGAGAATAGTATCGGAGCTTTCGGGGTCTTTGACTTCGACAATCTCTAAATTCCCGCTTAGTCGTTACACAAAATCAACGAATACTAGCTCAACTTTCTATTTAAATTTGAGAACAAGCAACTTCTATTTATTTATTCTAATTCTATTCAACACATTTTTTTTTTCATTTTCTCATTTTTCAATTTTTTACTTTTCTTTTCATTTTTTTTTCATCATCATTTTTTTTTCTTATTCATTTTTTTCTTTTTCTCTTTTTTTTTTCTTTTCACTTTTCATATCATACTCAAAATTTTGCATCATTCAACAATTTTACATTTCTTCACTTTGCAATCTTATTCAGATTTAAGGAAGTTGCTTGTTCCAAAATTTAAATACAAATTTGAACTAGTACTCTATATTAACCTTGCATAAAAACTTGTTTACATAACGAAAACTTTTAATGGTCAAAAGTTTGAAAACAGCACGTATGTAGATCCAATTAGGAGCTACTGGGAAAAAAAGCCACAGATTACTTATATAAGCTCTAATGAGAACCAACTACTCTATGCTTAGCATTTTCATTTGCACAATTCGTTAAGAATTTAGTCTAAAAAGTTAAGGAAGCAGCCAGATCAACACTCTGGCAGAGTCATGATTCCCCTTGTTCTAACCTAATCAAGACTAAACAACTTCTTTTATTATATTTTAGTTTGCAAAGCACTTTTCTTTTTATCGAAAAAAATTTAAAATTTTGCCAAAAACGGGGGTACTAGGGCACTAACAGGTACAATATATGTGACAAATTCGACAGAATCCCCCCCCCCCCCCCCACTTAGAATTGAATATTGTCCTCAATATTCAAAGTCCCGGCTATTATGCCGACTCTTTGAACGGAAAAAGGCAATACTAATGTATAAGTGTGAAACGGAAATCTGTTTTTCACAAAAAAGGATTAAAAAGATATCCTTGAAATAAACGTTAGAAAAAGGATAGGATATTGACCGGCTGGATTGAAAATAGGCGCGCCAATCATCACGATCCAAAGGGTACCTGCAAACATGAGCAAACAAAACATGGCAAACAACAGCAGAGGAAACTCCCCCACACTTAGTGTTAGAAAATAGAAAGAAGTCAGAGAGCATGGGTGAAAACCCATGTGATGCTAATGTTTTTGTTTACCGAGTCACTAGCTTGACTCGACCCCGAATTCATTGGTTCATGGGGAAGCAACATGTGAAAAATACAATCTCCATCGGACTTTCATTCAAGATGTTTGGATAAACATTTGAAGCACGTGAAAGTTCCACACCGATGAGATATAGAGACCCTGGCTTTACCTAGAATGGTAAATGGAACTGCCGGGGTCAAAGATAGTGTCTTCATTCCCGAAGGAGTGAAGAACAGGAGAAGTCACCCGGTAGGTGAAGAAGGGTAGAAAGATCTTGATGACAATCAAGATAAAGTCATCATCATCAGCAAGAGAATTCATGATTGGTATATCATGAATCTCATCATTAAAGCTCATATGATCTAGACATATTATGGGTGGGAGGGTTGGGATTTTGATATCAATCAAATTCTCAAGGTTGAGAATATTTCCCTCCGAAACACAAAGATCATCTTTGTCTAGATCAAAGTAAAAGTTATCATACTCCGGTAGAGATATGATATGAGTAAGTTCACCGGAGAACTCCTCAAAGGTGAATGAATCATATTCGGGGAGAGAAATTTGAGAATGAGAAGTGGTACTGCCACTAATCTTCTCTCCTATATGATCAAAAGTAAAGGCTTCAAACTCCGGAATAGGATCATCGGAGAAAATGTCACTATTCTTAATCAGGATAGGAGATGAAATAGGTTTCATATTGAAAGCCTCAATTTTAGAAATGAGGAGATCGACATTCAATAATGTTGCACGAAGTGCTTCATCCTTGATTTCAGTATCAATCTCATCATTCTTTTCTTCTAAGCTAACTAGCTTAGAAGGTAATTCTTCCATAAAAACGATGTCTCCACAAGATAACGAATCGTCATCAGTAGAATCGGAGAACATCTCAACATGATTAGTCGGGAAGATAAAAGGAGGAGGGATATCACACATATGATCAAGAATTCCCTGTGACTCTCTTGGGATTGGGACAAGGTTCTCAACACTAGACTTTATGAATTCGTCCGATTCCTTTTCAGGAATAGTGTCAAGATGCTCGTCCCCCATGATCAAAGAGTGAGTGGGAACCTCGGGTGTGATAACAGTAGGTTGAGATGGAATTTCAACTGATGGAATTTCATCTGATGAATCTTTATAAAATTGAAGAATATCAAGTGTATCTTCATCATCACTATCATCAGGAATGAAACGAAATCGAGAGCTAGATCTGGCTGCTTTTTCTTTTGCAATTGATTCCTCAATAGATCTTTCATAAGCATCTTGGGAATTTATTTTAGCAGCCTGTTCTTCAGCTAACAATTCTTTCATCGATTTTTGGTTTGGATTTTCTCGGGTATGTTTAATTCCTTTCAAATCTTTCACTAAATCCAAAAGATCAAGGAGAAGACTTTGAGGAATTGGCTGAGGTGGAGGTTCGTCATAATACGATGTGTCAAAAGTGTTACAAGGAAATGGATTCCTTGTTTGACAATCGGAGCTGAAATGTGGACCTCCACAGTAATCACAACAGTAAAATTGATGTGGCTATGGGTCATATGTGCTGAAGTCATAATTGTTATCAGGAAACTGCTCATAGACAAGCGTGTTTCCCGATTGACAATCAGAACTGTAGTATAAACCACCACAGTACTCACAGTCCCATGGTGTGGTAGCTGATGGAATAACTCAGTCGTGTCATGGTAGGAATAGGGATCTTGGTTATAGACAGACCCGTTTCCTGACTCTATCATGCCACAACCGGGGCAATTACCACCATTATAAGAACTACCACACCACTGGCAAATCAGAAGGTGTGGATGAGACATAGAAAGAATCAAAATGTTTGGGAGGGTAAGGAATGAAGAATCAAAAGGGTAGGAGGGTAAAGATGAATATTTTTGGGTTTTTGGAAATACATTTTATATACAAATAAGAAGGAAAATCTTTTTGGATTTTTGTGTTCGTTGAAAACTGATTTTAAAATGTTTTCGGGAACAGTTTTGTTTTTATATGATAATAATAAGAAAATATGAACAAGGATGGATAAATATACAATGGACGTATATCCAGGTTTACCAATACGCAAAATCGTTTAGAATAGCGCGCACAACCTCCCCGGCAACGGCTCCAAATTTTGACTCCTCCTGAACCAACCAGTCAATCGGGTGCGGTCAATAGGTCAACCCAGAAGAAAGTGCAAGATAACCGGAGAAGAATAGGGTTTCCCCGGGTCGTTATGTTCCAGCGAGGCGTGCAAAGGTATTTAAAACGGATTTGTGATCGGGTGAATTGAATGAGGTTTAAAGAGAGATTTGGAATTTGTAAACTAAATTAAGCAAATAACAATTCAAAATAACTCAAATTAACAAACACGTAAAGCATTTAAATCACAATTATGCTAAAACGTAATTTAAACTTAAAACGAGCCTAAAAGTAAATAATTAAAGCAAAGATAATAATACCACTTGTAGCAAGTAAATAATATAAAATTAACGATAAAAGATAACAACTAAAATAATAAACTATATTATACTAAGCAAACAAATAAAATATATATATATATATATATATATATATATATATATATATATATATATATATATATATATATATATAATAAAAAGATATACTTGTTAAGCAAATTATCAAGATCCTTAAGTGTGGTTTATTATTTCAATTAAGTCCTTTATTGATGAACTAATATCTCTTACAAATATTATTTTCTCACAACGTTAGTTACTTTTGAAAACAATTTTTTCTCAAGGAGATATCAATATCTAAATTAAAACCCAATTATTTTTGCGGCTTTTGCCCGCTCAAACAACCAAAATTTTAATGAAAGCAACTTACAATTACTAACCAATATTTTTTCTAACTTTTATAAAATCACACTTAATTCGCGAAATACTCTACTGAACAAGTATATAAAAAGTTTACTCACTACTCATGACTACTAAGCTAACAATAATAATAATCCAACAATAATTAGCATATTTCTAAACGGACATATATAAACTACTCGCACATAATAAAAAGTACACTACAAGCAACAATAACTACTAAGCTAAACATGACAATAAATATAAACATACTAAAAACAAAAAGATAAAAGGGTTAGAGATAACCGAATGAGATGAAATATATAAAGACGACGAGATGTGACCCATTCCATAAACACCAAAACCCCATCCATAAGCTTTATATAACAAAAGTATTCCCATTTATTAGCAATAATCCCCTTTTTCTAATTACCACTTGCTAATTTTTTTGTGATTTACGGATAAGAAAAAAAAAGATAAAAGACTAATGAAATAAAGTTATAAGAAAAATGATGATTGAGTAAAAATTGATAAGAAGACATTCGAAAATTTAGAGGTTCAATACAAGATTTTAAAACTTAACAACTCTTTAAAGATTCTGACAAAGAAGTTATAAATCTATTAAAGTAAGCTAAGATTTCATTTTGATAAACAATACTTCACACTAGAAAAACTAGAATTTAAATAAAACAAAAGTGCAAGACCTGTAACAAAAATAACATGTTGATAAACATAAAGATAAGGAACAAAAGGAACTAATTAATCTATTGTAATGACAAGAAAATTAGTTGCATTAATAAAAGCTGGTGGTAAATAATGTTGAACTTGAATGATTGTTGGTTGTTTCTTGATCCGAAGACCAAGATGGTACTGTCGGCTACCACAAAATTTTGTCTTAACATTTCTTTTATAACAATAGTCTCATCAACCCTAAGCCTCTCAACCATTGGATTAAACTTTCTTCATAAGATTGACATATGGCATCATCTCATTTGCTTGGTCAATGTAAAATTCCATAGAACCAAAGCTGGTCAAAGTCAGGTGGTAACCGGATCAATAGTCTGCTTATTGTGGGCTATCGCTTAGGCTTGATCTTCATAAGAATATTGGGCTTTTATCTTCACTTTTAGGCCGAAACATTGGATTGCTGCCACACTAGAAATAATATCGACTTGGCTGAGGTGCTTGAGCTTCATTTTAGTCTTTAAATTTTTTGTTTCTCACCTCGATGCTCCAAATAAAATCACCGTTGGCCTTGTAATCTCGTGCTCTGTTTTATCCACTTTTGCCCCGTTTTCAATCCTTTTGTACCAAAAACACATAAAAACACAATCCAAGGATATTTGCAATATAATTCGGCATATTTGTATGTTTTTGGTATTTTACAGTCAAATATGGGTATAAAATGATGAGTATTTTCACACTCATCATCCGGGCTAAGTTTTTCAGGAGGAGAATAAGGTGAGGCATAATTTTGAAAGGTCTCAACATTCTCTCTAGAAGGTGACTCTGATAATGGTGTTGAAGTCATGTTCGAGACAGAATTGACAGCAGCCCGTCTAGGACTTAAAGGTCTCTTTTGCCTTTCCTCGAAATAGTCGACTTTTGCCTCAAGTTTGCAAAGGAGTTCATCGGAGATTTGATTAGTCTCTCCGGGTGTCGAGATTGCGTTGATGGCCACTTCTATAGTGTGATTAAACTCCCATAATTCTTGATTATCGGTGGCAAGTTCGTCAATAATTTCCCAAGATTCATCGGCGTTCCTATCACGCAATCTACCTCTGGCGACTCGATCGATGGTACGTTTGGTGTGATAGTCGACATGGTCATAGAAGACTTGAACTAATAACCAAAGATTTATATGATGATGAGGGACTTTTTGGAGTAGACCCTTGAAACGAGCCCATGCTTCGTAGAAAGTTTCACCCTGATGTTGTTGGAACATCAAGATATCATTTCTAAGCATCGTAGTTTTCCCTGGTAGGAAAAATTGAGCAAGGAAACGAGTGGTGAGATCATCCCATGAGGTGATGGATCCCGCGAGTAAACGTTCAAGCCATTGACTAGCTTGATCACGTAGAGAGAATTGGAATAGGCGTAATCAGGTCGACTCTCTAGTTGTAACATCAAGGTCTATAGAATCTACGATTTTAAGGAAGTCCTTGAGATGTTGGTTAGGATCTTCGGAACGAAGTCCATGGAATGCACATCCGCTTTGCACCAACCGGATGGTGTCGGATCGCAAAGGGGACACATTAGCTCCTTGGGTGAGCTCAATAGTGTTTCGATAGCCTTGGTGGCTAGGACGGGAATACTCTCCTAGGGTTTGGGGCCTAAGAGGTTGGTTTGCTAGTGGTGGGTTTTGTTGTGGTGAGTTGATGGGTTCAAAGACGTTACCACCTTCCATGATGTCGGATGGTAAAGATTACGAACAAAGACACGAAGAAATAGAGAGACTAAAGAAAACCTAAAAATAATATAAAATCTTACTAGAAAGGAATCTAGCAAGTAGACCTAATAAAAAGAAATCCTAACCTAGACAATAACTATTTCCCCGGGCTGCGGCGCCAAAAACTTGATGCGTGGGAATTGCACCAGGCTTTACCTCTCGAGGGATCTTGAAAAGCTTACAACCCCCACCAGGCAGTGAACCTGATGCGTGGGAATTGCACCAGGCTTTACCTCTTAAGGGATCTCGTGAAGCTTACAACCCCCACCAGGCAGTCTACCTGATCGTTGTAGTATAGTATAGTGACAAGTACCGGGGGATTGATCATTCAACTTAGGAATAGTGTCGCTAGGATTAGAAAACCTAAGAACTAGGTCTAGAGGTGAGGGATGATTCTTTTTGTATTTTTATATTTTTTATAAAAGCAATTAAAAATCTCGATTGTTGGAAGATGGACGGAATTAGTTGCTAGTCAACTAACCCAATAACTAAGATGCAATCAAAATAACATAACAAAAATGAAAATAAACTAAATTAAACTAGTGGTGTGAGCAATATATGGGAGAATTGTGTTTACTTAGATTTCACTACTCCCTAGATATCTTTTACAGGTTAATTACTTGTTACAGTTGCGTGGATGACGGATTTTATTTCTTAATACCATTCGCGGGGTGGCGTACTTACTTCCCCAATCCTATAAGCTCCTACTTCACTCCTATGTCGAGCCGGCTAAGAAGCTCCTAACATGGGATCACTAGAATTCGCTCATGCATTAAATACAATTATAAAAACCTAGTACACATCAGTTCATGTTTCTTAAGACGTTCAAGCAAGTTACACAATAGAGATCTACCAGTTTTCTTAAGCCTAAAATTGAAATCATTCATCCATTACAACTATAAACAAGCAATCAACCTATAATCAATATCTAGGTTTCATTACATCTAAGCAAACACATGAGAGATCTAGCCTAGCATGTTAAAATCAAGACAAGCATAAGATATATTCAAACAACACATAGACATATTGAATGAATTGAAAGGAGACTTATCTTAATTGAACATGAAAGGTTTCAAGGGGTGAAAACCCTTGAAAATACTGTTACAAACGACCTAGGGTTTATTAGGTTCGACCCTAGTATTCTCCGCACAAGTTCCTCTTTTTATGAATGAAAAATAGATAAGTATATATAGATTTTGTGAGGTGACGGCGTCAAGAGTAAATGTCTGACGCCGTCATCTCGCCGCCAATAAAGTTCTCGGACTGCCTAGATCTGGGTTTGACGCCGTCATGTGTAATCCATCTTCAGGCCGTCACCAAAATAACTCTTGACGCCCTTCTTCTGACGCCTTCAGGTTTTCTCTGGGTCGTCATGGATTTTACTCCTGACGCCGTCACATTTTCCTTCTTGACGCGATCAGGTACTGTTTCCAGCATGGAAAATTAAGTCTTTGCCGTTTTCTTCACTTTTATACTCCTAAAACGTCCAAAATGCTTCCTTTTCCAGAATTCACTCCCAAAGTACCTAAAATCACAAAATGAACGATTTAGGGCAGTATTTGATCAAATAAATTCAATTCCGGGCTTAAATGACCCCCTAAAAACAGTTCATTTTTCGCCTCATCAGTACCTGATCGTTGTAGTATAGTATAGTGACAAGTACCGGGGGATTGATCGTTCAACTCAGGAATAGTGTCGCTAGGATTAGAAAGCCTAAAAATTAAGTCTAGAGGTGAGGGATGATTCTTTTTATATTTTTATATTTTTATAAAAGCAATTAAAATCTCGGGTTTTTGGAAGAGTGGGCGGAATTAGTTGCTAGTCAACTAACCCAATAACTAAGATGCAATAAAAAAAATGACAAAAATGTAAATAAAGCTAATTAAACTAATGGTGTGAACAATAAATGGGAAAATTGTGTTTACTTAGATTTCATTACTCCCTATATATCTTTTACGGGTTGATAGTTTGTTACAACTGCGTAGATGACGGGTTATATTCCTTAATACCATTAGTGGGGTGGCGTACGTACTTCCCCAACTCTATAAGCTCCTACTTCACTCCTATGTCGAGCCTGCAAGAAGCTCCTAACATGGGATCATTAGAATTCGCTCATGCATTAAATACAACCATAAAAACCTAGTACGCATTGGTTCATGTTTCTTAAGACGTTCAAGCATGTTACCCTATGGAAGTCTGCCAGTTTTCTTAAGCCTAACATTGAAATCATTCATCCATAACAACTATAAACAAGCAATCAACCCATAATCAACATCTAGGTTTCACTACATCTAAGCAAACACACAAGAGATCTAGCCTAGCATGTTAAAATCAAGACAAGCGTAAGATATATTCAAACAACACATAGACATATTGAATGAATTGAAAGGATACTTATCTTAATTGAACATGAAAGGTTTCAAATGGTAAAAACCCTTGAAAGTACAGTAAAAATCGTGCTAGGGTTTCTTCAAGTTATCCCTCCATTTGCCCTATCTTAATGAATGAAAATTACAAAACTATATATAGATTTTCCATCGTGACGGCGTCAAGAAGAAATATCTGACGCCGTCAACTCGCCGCCTATAGTAATATCGGATTGCCTAGATCCAGATCTGACGCCGTCAAGTGCAAATTTTCTCTGGGCCGTCACATGTAATGGGACCATGATGGCCTATGGTGACGCCGTCATGCCCTTAGTGTAAAAACTCTCTGGACGGACTCTATCCACTTCACCTCTTGTTTTACTCTTGACGCCGTCATGTAGAACTTTGTGACGCCGTCAGGTACTGTTCCCAGCAATGAAAATTAAGACTTTGCCGTTTTCTTCACTTTTATGCTCCAAAAATGTCCAAAATGCTTCCTTTTCCAGAATTCACTCCAAAAGTACCTAAAACCACAAAAGGAACGATTTAGGGCAATATTTGATCAAATAAATTCAATTCTGGGCTTAAATGACCCTCTAAAAACGGATCATTTTTCGCCTCATCAAATATCCACACTCATAGCTCTTGGGACGACCTCGGCTTTACCGTTAGCTATACCATAAATGACCGGGTACACTGCCCAATAGTGCATTAGGTAGACCTTAGGTAGACGATCAACTTATAAATATTAAAACCTGGTCGGTAAATCTTGCATCAGGCCCACCAGGAGAAATGGTCTTTAACCCAATAAGACTTCAGGAGATAACGATTTAACAACTGGAGCAAATACATCTGCAAGCACATGTTGACCAGTAGCAACATTTTCTTTAATCTTCTTAAGTCTTTGGCGAGCAATGCTTAAGGACGAAGATAAAGTCACCTCCCCAATAACTAAACCGTATTTGGTTTGATGAACGTACAATTGTTCCACACTAGGCTGCAGGTCATCTATACAAAGCTTCTCCGCAACCCTAGCATCAAGATGAAAAAGGTGCATAACATCCTTAATATCATAATCCTTATGTGACGACAGATCTGCTAACAAGGGGAATTCAAGTTCACGAAACAACCGACAAGCAGAATCATATTCCGCTTTCCAGCGGGCCTATAGGCAGTAATTTTTGTGCCCACCTTGCCGTGCTCAATGCCAGCAGCCAAGCCTTTCTGAATGCCCTTCAAAACTACGCAACTCAAAAGTTTTCCCAATATCGTACAATACTCTGCATAATTCAAACACTTAGTAAGGAGTAATTTCATGCCATGCACTAACAGCCACCTGCGACCAGCAACAACAGAAAGGAAGCAGGGTTAAAAGTTCTCATCGAGATGCACAACTATGTGCACAAGACAAGAATCTAACTGGGACAGCTTGTCAGTGACTTCCTTTAGCTGAGCATCCTGATTCTCCGTAAAAAGACTCTTCAAAGTTTCAAGCGCAGCTTCACGGAGACGCACCTTTTTTAAATAAAAAGAAAGAATGAAGGGTCAAGAGACAGAAATAAATATAACTTTAACACAAAATAAAACACCAAACATACCTGATCAGAGAGATTCTTGTTTTTACGCTTTAAAATCGGAAACAATAGCACTTAAATCAGCAAGCTTAGGGTCCTTGTCTTCTAAAGAAGAGCGAAGCTCCGCTATCTCCACAGAAAAAGCGGCATGCTTCGCTTCAAAGGATGAAGCCTGATGATGCGAGGATTGCGGCCTCACAAAAGGTTTTACCTCTCAAGGGATCTTGAGAAGCTTGCAATCCTCCAGGCAGTGTACGTGATCGTTGTAGTGTAGTATAGATATGTCCGGGGGATTGATCGTTCTCTAGGGGAATAGTGTCGTTAGAATTGAATTGTAGGTCAACTAGGTCTAAAGGTGAGGGATGATTCTTTTTGTATTTTTATATTTTATAAAAGCAACTAAAATCTCAGGTACTGGAAGAGTGGGCGGAATTAGTTGCTAATCAACTAACCCAAACTACAAGTTAAACTAAAAACAACAAAATAAAAATAATAAGAAAAGTAAGATTGGTGAACTTCTTATAATGAGACAAATGTGTTTACTTAGATTTCTCTACTCCCTAGTTATCTCTTGTTGGTTTTTTGAATGACAATTTTTTAGTTGAAGGGTTGTATTCCTTAATACCAGTCGTGGGGGCGTGCACGTCCTTCCCCAACTCTATGAATATCTATTCCTTCTTATGACGACATGTTTAGTACCCTATCATAGAATCATCAATATCTAATCATGCATTAAATACAACCAATAAAACCATGGTGCACATCCGATTACATTTCTTAAGACGTTCAAGCTTGTTACACAAAGGAGGTTAACCAGTTTCCTTAAGCCTAACGCGAATCAATCAACCAAACAATAAACAACTCACCAACAATCAATAACTAGGTTTTATTAGATCTTGTAACACCCCCAATTCATGGTTGCAGCGGAATTCAAACTGGGTGTTACTCGACGGCACAATAGTCACAATAATAGAAAACGAACTCTGATTGAGTCGTTTTAAAAGATGTATCATTCAAAATATATAAATATCAGAGATTTCAAAATGAGGTCCCAATTGGTTCCATGTTTACAATGTATAATAAATGAGTTTTGAATGATAATAAAATTTATAGCCCTCTTGAGTATCCGTGCCCTTCCGTGCCATCCTTGATCGTCATGAACCTGAAATACATGCTTGAGAGGTCAACACAAAGGTTGAGTGATATTCATAGAGTTTGTTTAATGTTTGAACACAATATGTTGGTAGTGTGAGTTATAGGCTCATACCAATGTTTGGAAAGCAAAACAGGTAGGCTACGTTATTATACGCCCGGAACATGTATTATACACTAAGCTTATGACACCATAACATTAACGTGTACCAATATCGATCGGCAGATTTATCCCGGTAGGTACTTTGCTAACATACCTAAATCTCAAATATTAATGCATTTGTTTGAACTTAGTCAATACAAATGGGATTCGTCAATCCCAATAGGCCTATTCACAATATTTGCGCTCACTATTGCTAGTGATTAAATGGTTCATAATAAGGGATCTCGGTTTAGCAAGGTTGGTACTTAGTGATAATAAAACAATCAGGCAAGCATACAATTTAAAAACATTGTGCTCGGTTAAAATAGCATGTATTCCCCCCAAGGGTTTGTAAAACAATTAAGTAATGGAAAATGGGGCTATGAACTCACCTTAAGTAAGATAGCAAGTAATGAATGTAACGGTCGAATCGTGAAGGTTCTATGAGCAACCTATAATAGAATGTCGCGACTTAGGATTGGAGTAAAGAATATGAAGTAGTGCCTATATATATATATATATATCTTGCATTTAGTCCATGATGTGGTATGTTGTATATTGTAAGTCTTTGAAAGTAATGATTCATGAAACATGTATGTTTTGTATATCGTTTACTACCGTTCGGGCCGACATAATTCAGAAGTCATGTTAGTAAGCGTTCGAGGAGCCAGGACACTTTAACTCGTAAATCCACAACTCAACTCGACGGCTTACATAATGAACTCCTCACATGAGGCTCCCTACTATTGTAGTAGTTGATGAAATATATAGATATAAGTTTTGATCCGAAAGGTTACATGTCCGATATTTGAATAAACTTAGGAAAGTTTATTTGTACATGAAGATTGTTATTAGGGTATGTTTCATAAGCCTTGTATGACCATTTTCTCTTTGTAAAATCTCATGGTTTCCTTTTAAGTGAAGTAGATCCAAATTGTATGTTCAAGTTATCGCCAACTTCTCTAGTTCATGTATTTGCCTTGGTAAGCTTGTATGGTCATTTCGTCATGGCCTAGCCATGACCTTTGGTCATTGTTCCATGGTCTTGAGACTCAACCTTAGCTCTAGCCATGGTTGTGTCTTGATTCTAGGTCATAAGACCCCTTTGGTCTTCATAAACCATAACCTATATGTAATGACTTTGTCTAAAAATGGGCTGTTTAGAATTTGAAGAAATTTATCACTCAAAAAGCGTTTTCAGGGCTCGAGCTTCTATATTCCTGAACGAAAACGTCGTTCCGGACAACTTTCGTGTTTTAACTTTTTGATGAATCGGACCAGAAGTGGGACTTTCAAAACCCAAATTTGATCAGAATGGTATTTGGCAGTTTGCCGAAAAGTTTTGGTAACTTCAAATGGGCGTAACTTTTGACTCGTATACTCGTTTTGGGTGGTTCAAATTGCTATGGTTTCCTTGTTAAGTCCTCTACTGTAATATGTAATGATCCAACATCATATTTTTACCATTTTGGTCGTGGTTTTCCAAGAAAGTCACTAGTTTACTTGTTTTATGAACTTGTCTTATCAATCATGTACAATAACTTGTTTTACTCACTTTTATACATCATGGACATGAATACAAGACATAATATAGCACAAATAATATGTAAATAACATGAA
This sequence comes from Artemisia argyi, assembly GCA_030686995.1. Taxonomy (NCBI): domain Eukaryota; kingdom Viridiplantae; phylum Streptophyta; class Magnoliopsida; order Asterales; family Asteraceae; genus Artemisia; species Artemisia argyi. The sequence continues at coordinate 170,745,780 of CM060693.1, read as the reverse complement.
TACGATTATTTAACAAGAATCATGTTAGGGTTTGGCTCACAACTTTTGGCTTTCAAAGATGAAAGGAAGTTAACATGTAAGGATAGGACTTTGATAGACTTGCTTCAACCCATTTCACTTCATGCAATCTTTCTACCCTTGTAATCTTGAAAGATGGATGATGAAGGTTGAGGTGACTTGAGTGGATTCAAACTCAAGAGAAATCACCAAGTATATGAGGTTATGGAAGTGTTTGATGAATGATAACCTATCTAGGGTTTCTACCTTGAACTAGCACTTGAATCTTGCATGAAACTTGAAGAGAATGAGAAAATGAGATGGTGTGGGTGTGTGTGTGATGAGGGACGGCCAAGGAGAGGGAGGAGGGTATTTATATGGCTTGGAGGAGGTTAGAAATGTTGACTTGTCAACACTTGCTCACCAAGTTGAACACATGTAATGATCTTAGAGATCAATGGTCAAGATCAAGCCACACCATGGTGACCCCCCCCCTATGGCGGTTTGCAAGGCTTGGGGAGGAAGATTTGGACTTTGGATGATATTATCCAAGTTATGGAGCTAGTTTTGACTCCGGGAAATGCCAATCGTAAATGATTAAGCCTCAAAACGTAAAACCGGGTGTCGTAAAATTATGGAACTTGAAAGTTTTCATAAACATGTCCATATGTTCCATAATAAAATATAAAATGAGTGGTAGGTTCTATTTGGGTGGTAAACCCTGCTAAAAACTGGAAACACGGGTCTAAAACGCGTAATACGTAAAACGTACGAATATTGCGTAAAATTGAGAAAAGTAAAATGTTACTTTTCTAATGTGATAAAAATGATTTAAAATGACTTATAATGTCTAGACTGGGCTCAGTCTAGTGTCGGTTGGTATTAAATGTCTTTTAGACATCAAACCGTAAGCCTAAAAATCAAAGAATGACTTATAACATCAAGGGATGATTTTTGGTCAATGGAGGAGGGAAAAATATGTTGACTTTTTCTAATAAGTTGAAAACTCAAATTGTCTTAGAAACGCGTTTCGTGGTCTAACGGTTAATCGCCCATACGGTTAAGCGTGCTCATGCGAGAGTAGTACGGCTTGGGTGTCCTGCCGGGAAGTCTTTGGTCATGTTTTTCTCAGTCACAATTAATTCTCAAATAAATCATGAGCGTGTCAAACATTTTTCCGATGTGGGGTCACCTGACGGGATCCAATTTCGTTGTGCGTAGAATTTCTGATTGACGTTTTACCCTAAAACGTGTAATTCCGTGTAATTCCTTAATAACTTTCACAAAAATGATCTGACGGATGTCAAACATTTAATTTGCCATGGAAATGATTTATCACTTGAGCCCAAGAAATAAAAATCAAATTTCGGGAAAATTTTCGGGGAAAATGAATAGTAAAAGTGAATAGTGAAATTTTCCGGGAATAGTAATTATCCTAAAAAATGTGAATTGTTACAGTCTCTACCCCTTACGGGGAACTTCGTCCCGAAGTTCTTTGTGTGTCATATGTTGGAGTGGTGTCGATAAAGATGTGTGGTTACTTATGAGGACCAAAGTCTGGAATTACTAGTGATGTAGTTTGATTTGTCTCAGAATATGGTGTGTCAATAGAGATTGATAACATAGTTGAATATCAATAGAGATTCATATAATAGTCGAATATCAAAGGAAATTGATATAGTAATCGAGTATTAATAGGAATTGATATAGTAGTTGAATATCAAATAGAACTCGATATAGTTGTCAAGTATCAATAGCAATTGATATAGTAGTTGAACAACAATTGCAATTGACATAGACATCGAATAATGGAATAAATGTTGAACATGTGGTTGGACCAAGTCCTGTTTAAATTGTACGGCTGCCCATGCATATGGCTACATGGCTTCGCAATGAGTTTGGTACGACTGCGCATGCGTATGGTTACATGGCCTCGCAATGAGTTTCTTTGTTATTGCACTATCATTATGAAAACCAAAATGTAAACCTCGTACTAATGGAAATTGGGATAGTCGTTGCAATCATAGCCTAGTAGGTAATCTGTTGTTGTATCTAGTGTTTATTGACTTCATACTTATGTTATTTCGGATATAATTAAGCCCACTTGTTTATAATTCTTTATTTACATAGAGAGGCATCCCAAACAATGTAACTAAAGGAATATAAACGTATGGTTCGATGATTTATAATTTCTTTATTTAAACGAAAAGGCATCCCAATCCATTCAAATAAGGACATTATAAATCATCCTACTCAAGAATTCCCGACACAACATTCATACTTAGCCGGTGAGTTACAAGGTAGTGTATTACGAGATGACACTGGTGTAGCAAAAGTACAAGATGAATATTCAATCTTGTAAAGCTGATAAGGGTGCTTGTGGTGTAACTAAGGATGATTTGAGCTTTAAAAGTGCATCAAGATCTGTTAATGAGCTTGTGTTTGTAAAGGTTGTGAAGATAATGATGTGATATGTTGATGAACAAAAGTGTGTAGTGTATGCTTAACATTAATACTCTTAGGTATAGATGTTGAGTTTGCTTTAAAAATCTTAAGAGATTTTAAAGGTTTATGATGGAATGGTATCCTTAGGACCTAAACAGGATAGTACTTCTACAGGATGAAGAGAATAATTGATAACTATCCCAGATAGTAGTTCGGATTATCTCATAAATGAAAACTTTCAAGAATGAAGTTAGGTAGTACAAATAAAGTGTTAAGATTTCGCTGAGTGGTAAGGCACTATCGTGTCTCTAGATTGTTTTAATGTATTCTGGTGGTTTATCATGTTCATGTAGGAAATCAATCTAAACATAACCCTAGTACAACTATTCTCAGTATTTGAAAATTCTAAGTCGAATATAGTTAGTCAGACTATATTCCACTGTCCCTAGGTTAAATATAGGTGACTAGTCTATATTTAGCCAATGTTCGATAAAATTTTCAAATACCTAAACTAGGTATACTTTTGATATGTCTGTTGCTTTCGGGAAACTGTCCACTAAACAAAGGCGATGTCAAACCCTTAAGTTGCAAGTCCCGTCCATACAAGACTTGTAACGTATGTTTTCATATTCCATTGCATAGAAGGTAGTAAGGGTAGATACGTATGGAAAGGAAGTTTTAAGTAGTTCTAAAATAGAACATACTTGGCCAGGATCACGAACTTTTAATAATGAAGTTTTCATAAGAAAACTTTGATGAATGTAGAGAAAGTTCAGCTTTTGTCGATGATGGATTAGTTTGTCCTTTAGAAATCTCATATTTCTTGTTTTGAAATCGATAGATTGTGACGGGTTTTTGATATCATAAGAAATGATATTGATGATGTGATGGAATAATTCTAGAGACCATTTGCACAAAACACAATGTCTCGGAAGTAGGTTAGACCATTGTGCAATTCACAATGTCTGGGAAGTAGGTTAGGCCATTGTGTGACTCAAAACATTTGAGAAATGGTTAAGACCATTGTATAATACAATGTCTTGGAAAATGAATGAGACCATTGTATCTCACAATGTCTTGGAAAATGAATGAGACCATTGTATCTCACAATGTCTTGGAAAATGAATGAGACCATTGTATCTCACAATGTCTTGAAAAATGAATGAGACCATTGTATCTCACAATGTCTTGAAAAATGAATGAGACCATTGTATCTCACAATGTCTTGGAAAATGAATGAGACCATTGTATCTCACAATGTCTTGGAAAATGAATGAGACCATTGTATCTCACAATGTCTTGAAAAATGAATGAGACCATTGTATCTCACAATGTCTTGGACATATAATGTTGGAGTAGGAACATGATTGGGAGAGTGTGGCTGTGCCGAAATGCCTTAGAATAGGCATACACAGATATGTTTAGTCCATTGTTTAGATAAATGATTGAAAATAAACCGAGTTTATATATCAATATACTAATATGTTCATGTAGCATAAAATGCCTAGTGTGTATATATCAATATACTTATATGTGTTCATGTAGCATAAAATGCTTAGTGTGTATATATCAATATACTTATATGTGTTCATGTAGCATAAAATGCTTAGTGTCTATATATCAATATACTTATATGTGTTCATGTAGCATAAAATGCTTACGGGGAAATGCTCAATTATGTTTAGGGTACATATATTAATATGCAATTATGTTTGTGTAGCATAACATGCTTACTAAGTCCATAATCGTCTGGAGGATGGAAGACACGGAGAGCGGAAGGCTATAAAAATGGTTTTGCTTGTAGTTGTAGTTATAGTTTAGGTCTCAATTAGACCCGTTTCTCTATAACCATGGCTCTGGTACCAATCTGTAACACCCCCAATTCATGGTTGCAGCGGAATTCAAACTGGGTGTTACTCGACGGCACAATAGTCACAATAATAGAAAACGAACTCTGATTGAGTCGTTTTAAAAGATGTATCATTCAAAATATATAAATATCAGAGATTTCAAAATGAGGTCCCAATTGGTTCCATGTTTACAATGTATAATAAATGAGTTTTGAATGATAATAAAATTTATAGCCCTCTTGAGTATCCGTGCCCTTCCGTGCCATCCTTGATCGTCATGAACCTGAAATACATGCTTGAGAGGTCAACACAAAGGTTGAGTGATATTCATAGAGTTTGTTTAATGTTTGAACACAATATGTTGGTAGTGTGAGTTATAGGCTCACACCAATGTTTGGAAAGCAAAACAGGTAGGCTACGTTATTATACGCCCGGAACATGTATTATACACTAAGCTTATGACACCATAACATTAACGTGTACCAATATCGATCGGCAGATTTATCCCGGTAGGTACTTTGCTAACATACATAAATCTCAAATATTAATGCATTTGTTTGAACTTAGTCAATACAAATGGGATTCGTCAATCCCAATAGGCCTATTCACAATATTTGCGCTCACTATTGCTAGTGATTAAATGGTTCATAATAAGGGATCTCGGTTTAGCAAGGTTGGTACTTAGTGATAATAAAACAATCAGGCAAGCATACAATTTAAAAACATTGTGCTCGGTTAAAATAGCATGTATTCCCCCCAAGGGTTTGTAAAACAATTAAGTAATGGAAAATGGGGCTATGAACTCACCTTAAGTAAGATAGCAAGTAATGAATGTAACGGTCGAATCGTGAAGGTTCTATGAGCAACCTATAATAGAATGTCGCGACTTAGGATTGGAGTAAAGAATATGAAGTAGTGCCTATATATATATATATATATCTTGCATTTAGTCCATGATGTGGTATGTTGTATATTGTAAGTCTTTGAAAGTAATGATTCATGAAACATGTATGTTTTGTATATCGTTTACTACCGTTCGGGCCGACATAATTCAGAAGTCATGTTAGTAAGCGTTCGAGGAGCCAGGACACTTTAACTCGTAAATCCACAACTCAACTCGACGGCTTACATAATGAACTCCTCACATGAGGCTCCCTACTATTGTAGTAGTTGATGAAATATATAGATATAAGTTTTGATCCGAAAGGTTACATGTCCGATATTTGAATAAACTTAGGAAAGTTTATTTGTACATGAAGATTGTTATTAGGGTATGTTTCATAAGCCTTGTATGACCATTTTCTCTTTGTAAAATCTCATGGTTTCCTTTTAAGTGAAGTAGATCCAAATTGTATGTTCAAGTTATCGCCAACTTCTCTAGTTCATGTATTTGCCTTGGTAAGCTTGTATGGTCATTTCGTCATGGCCTAGCCATGACCTTTGGTCATTGTTCCATGGTCTTGAGACTCAACCTTAGCTCTAGCCATGGTTGTGTCTTGATTCTAGGTCATAAGACCCCTTTGGTCTTCATAAACCATAACCTATATGTAATGACTTTGTCTAAAAATGGGCTGTTTAGAATTTGAAGAAATTTATCACTCAAAAAGCGTTTTCAGGGCTCGAGCTTCTATATTCCTGAACGAAAACGTCGTTCCGGACAACTTTCGTGTTTTAACTTTTTGATGAATCGGACCAGAAGTGGGACTTTCAAAACCCAAATTTGATCAGAATGGTATTTGGCAGTTTGCCGAAAAGTTTTGGTAACTTCAAATGGGCGTAACTTTTGACTCGTATACTCGTTTTGGGTGGTTCAAATTGCTATGGTTTCCTTGTTAAGTCCTCTACTGTAATATGTAATGATCCAACATCATATTTTTACCATTTTGGTCGTGGTTTTCCAAGAAAGTCACTAGTTTACTTGTTTTATGAACTTGTCTTATCAATCATGTACAATAACTTGTTTTACTCACTTTTATACATCATGGACATGAATACAAGACATAATATAGCACAAATAATATGTAAATAACATGAATATGATTATTTAACAAGAATCATGTTAGGGTTTGGCTCACAACTTTTGGCTTTCAAAGATGAAAGGAAGTTAACATGTAAGGATAGGACTTTGATAGACTTGCTTCAACCCATTTCACTTCATGCAATCTTTCTACCCTTGTAATCTTGAAAGATGGATGATGAAGGTTGAGGTGACTTGAGTGGATTCAAACTCAAGAGAAATCACCAAGTATATGAGGTTATGGAAGTGTTTGATGAATGATAACCTATCTAGGGTTTCTACCTTGAACTAGCACTTGAATCTTGCATGAAACTTGAAGAGAATGAGAAAATGAGATGGTGTGGGTGTGTGTGTGATGAGGGACGGCCAAGGAGAGGGAGGAGGGTATTTATATGGCTTGGAGGAGGTTAGAAATATTGACTTGTCAACACTTGCTCACCAAGTTGAACACATGTAATGATCTTAGAGATCAATGGTCAAGATCAAGCCACACCATGGTGACTCCCCCCCCCCCTATGGCGGTTTGCAAGGCTTGGGGAGGAAGATTTGGACTTTGGATGATATTATCCAAGTTATGGAGCTAGTTTTGACTCCGGGAAATGCCAATCGTAAATGATTAAGCCTCAAAACGTAAAACCGGGTGTCGTAAAATTATGGAACTTGAAAGTTTTCATAAACATGTCCATATGTTCCATAATAAAATATAAAATGAGTGGTAGGTTCTATTTGGGTGGTAAACCCTGCTAAAAACTGGAAACACAGGTCTAAAACGCGTAATACGTAAAACGTACGAATATTGCGTAAAATTGAGAAAAGTAAAATGTTACTTTTCTAATGTGATAAAAATGATTTAAAATGACTTATAATGTCTAGACTGGGCTCAGTCTAGTGTCGGTTGGTATTAAATGTCTTTTAGACATCAAACCGTAAGCCTAAAAATCAAGGAATGACTTATAACATCAAGGGATGATTTTTGGTCAATGGAGGAGGGAAAAATATGTTGACTTTTTCTAATAAGTTGAAAACTCAAATTGTCTTAGAAACGCGTTTCGTGGTCTAACGGTTAATCGCCCATACGGTTAAGCGTGCTCATGCGAGAGTAGTACGGCTTGGGTGTCCTGCCGGGAAGTCTTTGGTCATGTTTTTCTCAGTCACAATTAATTCTCAAATAAATCATGAGCGTGTCAAACATTTTTCCGATGTGGGGTCACCTGACGGGATCCAATTTCGTTGTGCGTAGAATTTCTGATTGACGTTTTACCCTAAAACGTGTAATTCCGTGTAATTCCTTAATAACTTTCACAAAAATGATCTGACGGATGTCAAACATTTAATTTGCCATGGAAATGATTTATCACTTGAGCCCAAGAAATAAAAATCAAATTTCGGGAAAATTTTCGGGAAAAATGAATAGTAAAAGTGAATAGTGAAATTTTCCGGGAATAGTAATTATCCTAAAAAATGTGAATTGTTACAGATCTAAGCAAATACAAAACAACCTAAGCTAGCATGTTAAAGGGAAGAAAAGATAAACAAGAAATCAAACAACACATAGACATGATGAATGATTAATAGATTACTTATCTTCAATGAAACATGAGAGAAAAGAGGGTTTGGAAACCCTTGAATTCTCTGGAAATTCGTCTATAGGGTTTTGCACAAAGTTACACCACCCAAGTTGCACACTAATGAAATTCCAAAACTATATATAGATTTTACAAGCTGACAGCGTCAGGTTATAAATCCTGACGCCGTCAGAACGCCACTTTTAGGGTTTTGTATCGCCTAAACAAAGTTCTGACGTCGTCCCGCTATAAGGTCACTGGGCCGTCTCGTGTAATCTTAAAGCCTGACGGCCTCCATCAAATTGTACCTGACGCCGTCAGGTATAAATCTTCAAAATCTTTCTTGGGCGTCACGTGTTAAATTCCACCATCTTCAGTCTTCAAGTGACGGCGTCAGCATCCAAGCCTGACGCTGTCAGGTGTAAATCCTGACTTTTCTTGACTTTCTTGTTTTCTTCTTTCTTGAGCATAAAAACGTCCAAAATGCTCCATATTCCAGAAACCATGTCCCAAGTACCTAAAATGAGAAAAGATGCGATTTAGGGCAATATTTGATCATAAATTCATGAGTTAAGGCTTAAATGACCCCTAAAAACGCATCAAATAAATCCTTATCACCTGATCATTCGCGGACGCGTGCAAGTCCGCAAGCTCCGTCCTAAGAAAATCACGCTCTCCTATAAGCTTTTTAGTATTTTCCTTTAGCGAAGATATCTCAGCCACATAAGGATTATCTGAGGTCTCTGCAGAAGTACTTCAAGTACGGAGGCATGTTACCTCCGTGGCCTCGGCCTTCGCCGATGCTAGCTCAGCTTTCAATCTCTTAATTTCCTCATCCTTTACCTTTAGCTTCTTACCTCGATGGTCATACAGAGACGACAGCTTCTGCTTCTAGGCAATATTATGTTTAGCCCGCATCCGCAGTTCCGCACTGAAGGCAGTTTGGCGAGCAGATAAAAAATAAAACTCCTCAAAAAAGCGTTCATAATCCATCCCGCGAACCTCAACAAAGAAGCCGAGCGGAGCAAACCCATCAATAATCTCCTGGAAATCAGCGGCATTATTCAAACGAGAACCACAAGATACATTCCACTCTGGAATAATAACCTAGCCAAACACATTCGGATCTACATCCGCAGCAGAACGGATATGGCCATAAGGAAATTAATCCCCAGAAAAACCCACTTGGTCACTAATGCCAAACTTCAAACCACCAATGGGTAAAGAAACATCCAGAACGGGAGATGACTCAGAATTTTTCACCTTATCTTTCCCTTTCGACGGCGAACAAGCAACAAATGTCGTGGCCGTCGGGGCTACAGATGTTGCTGGAATGGGGGACCTAAAAAGAGAACTAACTTCAGTATCATGGGAGTCAAAATAGGAAGAAGAGTCAGAAGAAACAACGAACCCCTCCGCAGGATGGATACTACGAAGATAAAATCCAGTAGGGGTATCAAACTGGAAACCTATTTCATGCCCCGGAACAACTGACATGAAAGGTATATGGGAAGATGGATTAAACATATGAGTTAAATCCTGAATGTTACTAGTCATCACACTTTGAATAGCAGCCAAAGAATTACCAGAAGTCGTAGTCCTATTCAAAGAACCATAATCCTTTTACAACCTCTTTGGAGGATGCGTCGAAGTACTCCCAACGGCCGTTGTATCCACCACCTTCCGTTTCCGTCTAAGTGGGACAACAATACACCTTGAAGGAACATTATCAGCTCGCTTAGCCACTAGATGATTAATATCATTTCCCGCGCCAGAATCACCCGGCTCAACGCCATCAGAATGGTCAAGCAATATATCTTCGTTAGCCTCCAATTCACCTTCCGCTTGATTTTGTGGAGGAAGAGATAGTGGCACGGCTCGGCCAACCGTAACTTCTAAAAGCTTGGGCTTATCCTCCGCCTGCTGCCTCTCATCAACTTTTACCTCATCAGGACCAACATGAGTGATAAAAGTGTATACATCCACCTATGCGTAGAAGGGGCGAAATATTTAAAAGAAAAAAGAAAAAGAAAAAGGAGAAGTAGACATACAACACTAACCTTCTCCGTTAAGACGATATATAGGGTAAACATCCTCATTAAACGGATAATGGCGGCTCAGGCCGACCCATCAAAGAAAAGCCTCCAGGTACCTGTGAAATGGAGCCTGCTTTGTAAAAAGGGTGTTATACTTTCCATCATCATACTCACCAGACTTGGGAGCTGAATCCCTCTCAACACTATCTTCCATGCGCCAAGGAAAGATATGTGGGTAGGCAAACTCATCAGCCCAGAAGAAACGGTCACTCCAGCCCTTGACATAATCCAAGGCCTTAGGATAACAAGTACCCGTTTCTTTCAAACGCTTGCTGAACGATAGCCATCCATTCTTTATAAAATTAACATAAAGACGCCGGAATAATCCAATAGTCGGCACAATATTATGCACGCGGTACAACACTTCAAAATGCGAGACTTTAGTCGCTCCAATAATAGACAGTTGAGAAATGTTGATGCGATAATATTTTATGATCTCAAGAAAGAAACCAGAAAAAGGTAAAAGGAGGTTGGCATAGTCAAAGAATCGGCTGTAAAGGCCAATCTTCCCAGGAGGATAATCATTAATAGTTTGATCAGGCCTTGCACCGACGAAGGAATATCACATTTTAAACACAGATCCTTTAGACCCCCCGGGTGAAATATTTGATCTAACCTCCATAATTTTTACCATATTGATGCAGAGATCGGAAAAAACAGACAACGTGCGAGACGAACGAGGCAAGGAAAAGAAAACTACCAAATGGAAAGAATCCTCTAACAAAGTCGAAGAAAACAAATGAAAAAGAAAGCATCAAAAAATCAAACAGCGTATTTATACACTCGAAACCGTCAAAAGATCTGGCACATGACACGTGCTAAGAACGCATCAATCAATGCCTACGATCAGCAGTAAAAGATAAGGATGGCAGCTAAGCAAAAAGACCGAACGGTTTAAAAACTCTCCATGTTCCCCACGATCTTATCCGCTGACCACAAAAGACATGTCACGGAGAAGCCTCAAAGCCCATAGCGGAGCAACTAGAATCTTAGTCTAGAAACATTCACCGCATACTACAATAGCACGCGAGCAATGAACGCACTAGACTGGGGGGACTTGATGACGTATAATACGGATAGCAGACTTACTGGGCCTGGATCGTATTATACACAACTGGGCCCCGACCCAACAAAACAAAATTATCGGACAACATCAAATCCCAAGCTGCGAGCAGGGCGCGGTCCGGATTACTAACGACACACGTGGATCGTCTGAGCGACACTTCCAAAGTAAGCTTACGAACCGGCCTACGGTCCGACAGATGATCCATGTCCGCAGTCATGATTAAGCTGTAGACCCTTGCCAGCCAAGGGTCCCACTCCGGCCACTTCAAAGATATGCAATATATTAGGAAACCCTAGTATTTCGACCACCTATAAAAGGAAAAATCAGTACACATTTGCGAGGTATGACCTTCTCACACATCCCAATACAAATACATTTCTCTGACAACATGAATACTTACTCTCACGCTGGAGCTTAATCGTGGGGTCCGTCCCCACGGTAAGGCTAACGGTTTGCTTTCATTTGTGCAGGAAATCGATCTACTACTTGGATTAGTGCATAATTCACACAATGGATAGTCCATCAAAGACGGCCCAACGCGAACCAAGCCCGATCTCAACCCACTCACACTTTTGCACTAACAGTAGTAATGGCAAAGTTGACTCAAACAAACTCACTTGTTACTTTCAACTTCAAAAGTTATTCGAGATCAAGTTTACTTAAAAGTCATTGGAGACTAGAGTTCATCTTGCCAGTTTAAGACATCCAATCCATAAAGATCGTGAGCTTTACCAAGTTTGCGCCACTTTATTTTTTCACCATTTGATTTTATATAACATTTCTTGTAAAACACTTATAACTAGCAACACCACCCGACTTATTATACATGTCTGACCTGAAAAGGCAATTTCTGAAATATAATATTTATATTTACCTGGTAGCCCATTCAAGAAGTTGTCTGACCACCTTTAGGAAGTGCACATTTTCTTGCAAAATCATTTTCTCATATCCAACTCAACTACGTGCTAGAAAAATAAGCTAATCGATACAAGTGCATGTGTAATCGAGTCGGGTCAAAATGAGTTTGACTAATAGGTCCAATATTTCAATACCAATACTAATGATAAAAATGTTAACTAGGGTTTGTATTAACTTATTTTTATCATTAATATTGGTATTGAAATATTGAACCCATTTTTCAAACTCATTTTGATCCGACTCGATCACACATACACACGACAGGGAGTCAAGAAAAACATCTTTTAACCGAGGCATACAGGTCGATCAGAGTTATCAGTTATCATCAGTGTTTCGCATAATAAGGACTAACAGAAACATCCTATTAAACAAGGAGGAGCAAAACACAACATCCTTAAAACTCTAACTTCACTCGGTTTGTGTAAATGTCCATGTGAGAGTTGGGTAGTCACAGCAGCTTCTCCCCTCTTTCCTCTCACACTCAACAAACAAAACCAAGAAACAAAACCCACATTCTCTTTCTTTCTCTCACCTTAAACTACATGTCTTCTGTTTAAGATTCTCTCAAACAACCGGTAATCACTTCATCGTACTTTTACTTTATATTTATCATTTATAATTACATTTGATTCATTCTTATGTTTTGTTTCATCTTACATAGTATCAAAGCCATTATTTATTGAATACATTAGGGGGTGTTTGTTTCGGCTTATATAGCCGGCTTATGGCTTATTTGGTTTTGGGCTTATGCTTCATAAGCTCACCTTTTGTGTGGCTTGTTTTGAAACTTTTCGGCTTGGCTTGTATAAGTTTATTATGACATAATAAGCTTATATAAGCCGAAAAGTTTAAAAATAAGCCACAAAAAGTGAGCTTATGAAGCATAAGCCCAAAACCAAATAAGCCGCAAGCCGGCTATATAAGTTGAAACAAACACCCCCTAGGGTTTGTATTATTAGTTTATATTGATTTTTTTTAGAACATTGATTATGGTTTTATTTTTATTTTTTAATGATTGAGGTGAAATTGGAATTAATGAAGATGTGTTTTTGGTGAATGTTTTGGTTGAATTTTGGTATTGGAGTTGTGGCATTGGGATTTGTGAAAATGTGGTCTTTGAGATGTTTTGGAATTGTGAATTTAGATTTTTTTGTACATTCTAGATTGTGATTTTGGGTCATGTAATCGAAGTTGGTTTAGTCCGAATCCCGATTTTAGGTCATGGAAATGAGTACTCAAATACGCCATTGTTTTTTTGAAATGCAAAGAGTCACACACATTCTCTAATCTAACACGTATTTTTTGCACATTGGGAGTTGTTGAACTTGCAACCATTAGGCTGGGTACCTCTGAGCTACAAGCCCGTTTGTAAATACGCCATTGTTTTAGTGGTGTTTGGTTATTAGTGTTTGAGTATAGTGAAACTGATTCTGATAACCAAGACTAATTATGACTATTGCTTATCTAAGGCGCTATTACTTGTGAGGTGATTGTGATTGCTTATCTAAATTGCTCATCTGATTATTTGTGGGTGAAATAGCACTTTCGAATATTCATGTTAGGAGTTTGCGTATTTCAGTTTGATATCTGGTTATTTTGTACAGCATAAGCGGTTTTAATTACTAATCATCAATTGCTCAAACCTCTTATCATAGCTTCAATGCAGCAAATTTAAACTCTATGTTAGCTGATTTAATTATCTTAGATTTCCGGTTTGATATTTCTTAACCAATTAATAATTATATCGTGTTCATTTCAAGATTGTTTTCTGATTGTTACCATGTTTCTGTTGATTCAGAATCTAACTAACCGGCTGCCCATACGTTACTTACGTTATTCTTCAGGGTGCAATATGGTGACCGATTCATGGTTTCATAGTCTATGGAAACCATCAAAGAAACATGACCATGGTCCAGAAAAGGCGCGTATTGGCGTGTTGGTATTTGAAGTAGCAAGTGTAATGTCTAAGCTAGTCCATCAATGGAATATACTAACTGATAAACAAGTCATGAAGCTAAGGGATGAGATAAGTAACTCACTAGGTATTAAAAAGCTCGTTTCAGACGATGATGATTGCATAGTTGATTTAATATGTGCCGAGATGCTGCAAAATTTGGACAATGTGGCGAAAATTGTTATAAGGCTTTCGAAAAAATGCAAAGATCCTGTTTTAAAATGTTTTGAACGTGCATACACTGATTTGGTCAAACATGGTGTTGACCAGTACCAGTGGCAGTGTACAGATAAAAAGATGAGCGGGAAACTGAAAAAGATGGAAAGTTTTATATCTGTTAACGCGAGTTTGTATCAAGAAATGGAAAGCCTTGTGGAGCTTGAACAAATCTTGAAGAGAATAAAAAGTAATGAAGATCATGACAGTATAACCGTTGTTGAGTATACAAAGAAAATGTCGTGGAAACAACATGAAGTGAAGCGGCTTAAAGGGATCTCGTTATGGAACAAGACTTACGATTACGTGGTTCTTCTTCTAGCAAGAACTGTTTTCACAATTTTTTCTAAGATTGGTCATGTTTTTGGTATCGGTAACGTCTTACCTCAAAAAATCCAAGAATCTGCAGTTTTTGATTCGGGTATGCTTCAAGAAAATTACCCGAATAAGAATAGTTTTACAGAATTCTCGTCAGGTCCATTGGGGAACATTGGTACTCAATCCGGCCCGATTTCAAGAGCGGGTAATATAAAGAAATACTATTCTGGCCCACTTGGTAATTCAATTACGGTTTCTAGTTCCAGAAGTGGAAACTCTGGTTCTTTATCGGGACCCATTGGGAAACTAACTTCAAAGTCAGGACCCTTGATGCGTGTTGCTAAAACAGGGTTGAAATGGTGGCATGCTCGCGATAATTCATCGAAAATCCATGGGAAAAGCCTTACCCCGATTCATACGAGTACTAATAGTGGACCCTTTGGAGGATCTATGACGGGCCGAGATGGGTCTCCAGCCAAAACTCACCATGTAAAGTCAAGCACAGCTAATTCTGACTCCACATGGCGGGTTCAAGATATGCACGGGTCCAGACAAAAACGGTTCGATGCTCCTCCAGAAACTCTTGGCGGGGTTGCTTTAGCATTGCATTATGCTAATTTAATCGTGGTTCTTGAAAAGCTAGTGGCATCCCCTCATTTGATTGGTCATGATGCACGAGATGATTTGTACAACATGTTGCCAAAAAACGTGAAAAATGCTCTTCGTGTGCGGTTAAAACCGTATGCCAAAAGCTTAGCTTCGTCTTCTTTTGATACGGGTCTTGCTGAAGAATGGACTGAAGCGATGATGGGAATATTAGATTGGTTATCGCCTCTTGCTCATAATACAATAAGATGGCAATCAGAAAGAAGTTTTGAGCATCAGAACTTGGTGTCTAGAACGAATGTCGTTCTAGTGCAAACACTTTACTATGCGAATCAAGAAAAGATAGAAGCAACGATTACCGAGCTTCTTGTTGGTTTGAACTACATATGGAGGTTTAGTCGTGAAGTAAATGCTAAAGCTTTGTTGGAGTGTGAAAATAGTCTTGACGAGTATGTAAACTTGGTTTAGTAGCGGTTATGACCTTTTGGTCAATCACAAAGGTACCCTTTAAAAGGTTTATATATCTTTTTGTTAGGGGTGTATAACTTATGTGAAAACTAGTAGCGATTATAAGGTTATTATTACTTATAACTTATAGGATGCTTGAGGTTAAGTGTCATCGTATACATGAATGTTACCATGATTGAATTTTATCGAATGAGGTGTTAATTAAGCATTTTCATCATTAACGCTAATTATATTCAAGTTAGTGTTAAAATATGGTTCAAGTTGTTTGTCTTTGATGCAATGAGTGTTTTATCAATTATGATGACACTTTGACTAAAACTGAAATTTATATAACAAGCAGTAAAGAAAATTGGAACTGAAGTTTTTATACAGAAACATTACATTTTCAGAACCAAAAAACTTTTAAAACAAGTGGGGTGTACCCTTGAAGCATGTTTGGTCCGATTTTGATATCACTCAAGAAAAATGTTCAAGCTATGTTATCGGGCAAAACTTAAGAATAACTTACTATAAATACGCAAAGGACACATCCTACTTGAGACGGCGTGATTGTTTTACATCCCCCCTCTTCATGCATCGCTTTTGCTAGATTGGGTATTGTTGTTGGTGGTGGTGTACGTAAAGGACATCACGATTTAACATGGTTTAGCTAGAAACGAGAGGATTCACATTAAGGCCATCAAAGTAGTTTTTATCCGTGTTACGAATGATAAATATGTTATAATCATGATCTCAAGCTACAAAAATTATAGACGCTCAAGCCTATGAATATGTCTTTTAACTCATGCATAAAAACTGGCTCAGAGCTTACTCCGTCTACTTGTAAACTCCAATTTAAGTCTACCTCCAGTTTTTCAAGTCGGTTCTTATTTCCCTCTGCATTATTCATTTACAATCATACTTAATGAAGTTTTTTATGTATGAAAATGCCAAATTAACGTCTTGAGAACACATAAGTTTATTAATATATAACTATAGTTGTAACATATTGTTGTGATCTTAGAATGGCAAACTTAGCAAATCATCTTGAAAGTTGTAATTTAGAGTTAACACAATCTATCATATGTATCAATAGTTTTTCTCACTATATGTTACAGTACTTCCACATGTTTTTTTTAGAGTTATTGAGTTATATAACAAAATTAAAGCATTCCTAAGGCTCATGGTGGACCTGCAACAATCCTTACCGCAAAGCCTTATGTCGTGCGGCAATTTACAAAACTCCCCTCATGTTGCATTGTTACGGCAAGGTACTCATCTTGACCCATATAACAAATCAATAAAGTTATCAATACATATGGAGATCAGCTCACGCCAAATATAAGGTACTCCGTACTCATCTTCGGGGGTGTTTGTTTAAGCTTATATACGGCTTATTAGCTTATATGTGTTCGGCTTATATAATATAAGCTAATAAGCCAACACATATAAGCTAATAAGTCGTATATAAGCTTAAACAAACACCCCTAAGGCTCATGGTGGACCTGCAACAATCCTTGACCCAGATAACAAATCAATAAAGTTACCAATACATATGGAGATCAGCTCACACCAAACATAAGGTACTCATCTTTGGGGGTGTTTGTTTAAGCTTATTTACGGCTTATTAGCTTATATGTGTTTGGCTTATATAACATAAGCTAATAAGCCAACACATATAAGCTAATAAGTCGTATATAAGCTTAAACAAACACCCCTTCATTATCAGTGTTGTGAAGGCTTTGATATCTTTATTCATTATCAATGCAAAAGTCTAAATCATCAAAAGGCTTCTCACTATGTGGTTCACCAATTGCTTCATCTTGACTATGAAGATTTGAAGATTTGGCCATGTTCTTTTTTTAGATTGAAGATTTGACCATGAATCGAAGGGAAAGAAGACAACGGCACTTTATTGGGTGCGTTTAATTGGAGAAAAAATTATCTTGTTTTCTATCTCTAATTTTGTAAAAATTTGGAAATAAAATTTATCTCCAAAAAACACTTGAAAATATAAAAAATTGTTTAGTTAATGTAAGTATTTTCTATTTTGAAGAATGGGAAGAAGGGCTGTAGGTTACAAAGGAAAACACGGAAAACAACTAAAATTTGTTTTGTAGTTTTACTTGTTAAGTTAGAAAATAGGGGATTTTGTATTTTGCAAAACATTTTGTTGGAAAATGTTGATTTGAACGCGATCTTTGTTTTTCTTGTTTTGCACAAAAGATTTTGTAAAAAACAAGGGTATTTCCTCCAACTAAATGCATCATATTTATTTTAATTTGGGTCGTAAAGGATATTGTAGCTACAAATTTCTTACAGGGACTAACAAGGTATATGTGTGTTGCGACGGCGGGTATCATGTGATTAAAGTTTAGGCGCAAACAAAATAATATTGACGAACTGATTAACCTGAAAGAGAGAAAAAAAAATGATCTCGATCCGGCTCGGTTCACCCGTTTTTACCGGTCATGACTGGTCCTCTCCGCTTTGTTTTCGAACGGCTTTTATTGGGTAGTTGAACCGGTGGCGACTCCGGTTCCCGGTTGAACCTGTTGGTCTGGTAGGATTTTTAAAACCATATTACCATCAACTTGTTAGCATATAACATGTATGAAGCTTTGTGTGTTTTATTAATTTATACAATATGTATAATAATATGTATTTTTTATTTTAAATGTGTTTTAAAAATAACATTGATTAGTGTATTTAATTAGTTTATACTTGTATCATTTGTTTTGTCATATATAAGTTTCATACAATGTTTTCAATTCATTGATGCCTAAGTAATATACATTTTTAAAACACTAATTTAATGATAAATACAAATATTAAAATGCATAGTACAAGTAATGCAAGCTGCTAATTAATAATATTTTAAAACCTCCCTTTTAATGAAAAGAGAATGTCTAACCAATGCTCTAAGGGCATTGGATAAGAGGGTATGGACCCACATAAAAAACACTCATGGACAAAAAAAAGACACACACAAATATTTTTTTAGTTAAAAAGTAACAGGAGCCCACGTAAAAGATAAAATAAAAAAAAATAAAAATAAAATCTTATCCAATGCCCTTAGGGCATTGGTTAGACATTCCCATTAGTCTAGTAGATGAAAAGTTTATACCATATGCTTTACCGTGTGCATTGCTTAAATTTTTGTTTGAAAGACATTTAGGAGTGCATATGAAGTTATTGGGTATGTTTGGCAAAATGAGATGGAGCTAAGGTTAGGGCTAGAATTGGCTGGGGCTGAGGCTTATATTAAAAGTTGAAATTGGAATTTTTATTTTCATAAACTTGTTTGAAAAATTAGTTTAAGTTTGAGCTTATTATTGTAAAATTACTAAAAATGACATATAATTAAAAGGTTATTACATAAAAAGGCATCATACTTGTCACTTTTTGTCATTGTATATTACGTACTATTTTTTTCTCATCTTGACACTAACCTTTTGAAAGCGTGCTATTGTGTGTACTTTGTGACCATTTTACCCTTATTTTTTTCAAATTTTGAAGGGTAAATTCATTTTCATGACTGAGATGGTTACAAAGTACACACAATAGCACGACTTCAAAAGTACACATATAATTAAATTAAAATATGTATATATTAGATTTTTTTTTTTTTTTTTTTGGGTAATTAATTAATTTAACATATTAAAAGCTCTTTTAAAAATTTTAGTCTCTTATTCGACGATAGGGATTATTTTTTAGCTAGGGTTTATAATTTCAAAAAGCTCCCTAAAGGCCTTATGCCAAACAAGACTATTATGTTTAATTTACTTGTACAACAAGCTTTTAATGTTGTGTTCCTTGAAATTTAGTCAAACTACAAGGATGGCTTTTGTAAATTTACTTTACTGCTTTCTAAAGAGTAGCTAAAACAGTACTCCGTACCATTCGTGGGTTTGTTGCTTGGTAGCATTAACTCGGGTAAAGTTTTTCGTTGGAACTCATTGATTAATTTCATCGAAAACCCAAATAGTAGCTATAAAGCCTAATAGGTAGCTGTATAATCATAGCTGACATGCTATCGTACTATTATTCTTACAATCTTACCCATTAGGCCGAGCAAAACGGAGACCTGGAGCGACTTGGGTTTTGTCTAACACATCAGATTTCTCTCTTTAACGATCTTTAAACGATCAAGTTGTCACAGCAGTGAACAAGTTGCCAAACGGTACAAAAATACACCATTGTCCCTAAACTTTTCAGAAAACATCGTCATGAATCTTATGTTTGGAAAAACGTCGTCATGCGTCCAAAACTTGTGTTTTTGAGGCTAAATGCATCTCTTGACCCATTTTCCGTTAGTCAACTTCTGTGATAGCAAAATGGTCATTTCATCGTTTTTGTTAATTATTTTAGTGTTACAACCTTAGGGACGAACGGTGTATTTAATCAAAAAAGTTATATCATCACCACCACCATCCTCTTTTTATCTTTTTTTCCTGTTTCTCTCTCTAACTTTTTGCTTCTCTCTTTAAAATTAACACTATCACCATTTTTAAATCTCCTAAACTATTCCACTAATATATATATATATATATATATATATATATATATATATATATATATATATATATATATATATACTATAGTATATATTAAGGGTGAGCATGGTCCAAAAACCGGACCGGACCGGCCAAGACCGGACCGGACCGAAGACCGAGAACCGGAAAAACCATAGACCGAGACCGGACCGAATGTGGTCGGTCCGGTTCGGTCTTCGGTCGGTCCGGTCCAATTAGGCATATTTTGGCACGTTTTTTCGGTTTTTTTGTCGGTCCGGACCGGACCGGACCGAGGACCGAATTAGCCAAAAATCCTAGACCGAGGACCAGACCGAATGTGGTCGGTCCGGTCCGGTCGGTTTTATCGGTCGGTCCGGTCCATCCGGTCCGTTTGCTCAGCCTTAGTATATATTATAGACTATTTTTTTAATATATATACTAGAATAAACCAGAAAGCAATCTAAATTCCTTCGTAACGATTGAGTATATTTTTAGCACTGGCAATAAAAAAAGGAAATTTGCAATGGGTGCATCATATCACCTTGAAGACATGCATATATATTAATATATACATATTATATAAACATAAACACTGTGTGAACTTTCAGATATTAAGCATAAGACATAGAACAAGTAATGCTATACGGGTCAAAATAGGTACTAATCTTTTATATAATAAAATAAAATCTTAAGTGGGGACTTTTTCATTTCAAAAAAACTAAATCATACCTTATTTATTAATAATATTATTTAAAAAAAAAGATTATTTTCTTATTAAGTAACATTTTATATTTATCATAACACAAGTAGAAGATAAATACAAAAAATATAGATAAGATGCAATTAATAATATGATTAAAACTTTTAAATAATTATCTTTAATAATAAAAAACTATAATTAAACATCATAAATCAAACAAAACAAATATTAAATTATTTATTTTTTAATAAATAAAAATATATGATTTAAAAAATTAAAAAAAACATCGCGCGTGCGCGAGTATTATAACTAGTTAGAATTTACAAATGTATGAACCAAAACGGGTCCAAATGGGTAACATGTGGGCAACCGCGGTGTTTGGGAAAGGGCTGAAAGGATGGTGCAAATCTGCTACTTGATACACTTAAAAAGATTAGGGTAAATTGCAAAAATGGTCTTTGACGTTCCACGAAATAGCAAAAACGGGACCGAAACAAAAAGTAGCGCAAAAAAGACACCAACGTTCCACATTTTTGCAAAATCGCCACTGAGAGGCCTTTTCCGTTAACTTCCGTTAGTTTTCCTCTTTAAGTGCAGTGAAATGACTAATATACCCTCGTCTTCTTCCCCATTTGAATTTCTTTTTAATTTATATTTAACTTTAATACAAAATCAAGAGCATCAAGAACAAAAACCCAGAAAAGAAAGTCAAAACCCAGATCCAAATGTATTGCTCATTGATGATTATAGATTAATAAGTTGTTGATTCTGTAATCGTCGTTGCATTGAATGATAACAAGGATTTAAGACGAATGGTGTTTTTATAAACTGTAACAACCCCGTGTTCCAAATCAAATACACACACCTGCACACATATAAACACACATAATCGTATTAATAAAGCAACGATGCAGGAGGATACATATTGTTACACTCAAGAAGAAGTACATAATTTCTGACAGATATAACCAGCAACAGCACAAAAAATAACATGTTTGATAGATCAATTACGTATTTACATAAGTACTAATCAGTAATACATGGATAACGTGTGCCATTACTACTACCAAAATGCCTTTTAAGGCAACCAAAATGTTTCTCTAGCTTCTTTTATGTCTTTAGCAGCACACTGTGAGCTCGTCAATGAGGTTATCCACACCTCATCAGACCTCACAGGTTCATCATCATCATTCCTGTGCGAGCTCCAAAAGGCATGAGTTGAGTTCACTAACTTGAGCTCACCATGACCAAAACTTGCTTCACGAAACACAGACCACTCTGGTGATGGGTCCTTGTACCTATTGAGGGTCAAATGAGTGGTTATAAGATCTTGAAACTTGATGAACTTGCAGTTAATGTGAAGAAGATTTTAGTGAATAATGAAAGCGAAAGAACTAAATAATACAAGACTTAAGTTAACTGGTGAAGAGGAAAGAATATGGGAAAATCGGGTCAAAGCAAGTAGTTTTCACTGCTGAAAATGGGTTGGGTTGTCTCATAACACTTTTTATCAAAATTTACACAGATATATACAATTGGCGTGCTTACTATGATTGCAACCTGCAAGAGCTATATTACTAAAAGTCTATAGCAATACTCGTGTTTTTAAGTGATTAGAAGATTGTGCACATTCAAAACGCAGTTTAGGTAACAATACAACCGAATTTACCCATTTGACCCGTAAAATAAAACCCAAATTGACCGATTCAGAAGTACATGGGTCCAGAGGCCACCTGGCCACTGATGTCTGAAAGGAAGGGTGCTCGATTTTAGCAAGGCTCATGAAACTGAACTGCTTGCGTTGTAAACCTTCTCTGTTTCCTCCGTCTCCAATTGTCACATGAACGGCACCACAAGGGTCTGATTTGCCATTGTGCACTCATTTCTAAAGAAAGATACAAATGAAAAAGAGTCAGTCATCAAAACTTCACTTCTTAAAGTAAACATAAAACTGGTATCAGATTACAAGTATACCGTGCGTTCATAAGCATGCACATGGCCAGCGAAGACGATATCAACACCAGCAGCGTAAAGTAATGGCTCCATTGCTTCCATCATCTTGTCGCCTTCACCTTGATGTGCATTATTACTGTTATACCATGGCACATGAAATAATGCAAGTAACCAAGGTGTCTTTTCCCGGTCTACTGATGATAAATCTGCCTGTTGTGAGAGATTACAGCAACAAGTTATAATATATCAAACATTTACACTAATCCAAATATTGTACTCCGTAGTTAACTTGATATATAAACAAATGCCAGATGGTTTGTCATGAAGGGTTATAAGTAGTACAATGTCGTCCCCAAAACAATATAAATGATAAATGATATATCTCTCTTAAATTAAGTGATAAGAAAGTATTGAAAAATTAATAATCTAACCCTTTCTGAGTGGAGTATATAACAAAATGTCCAAATTTTTAACAGAATTACAACATAATCACATAATTGGGAAAAGCAAGTTTGAATATTCCTTTGATTTCACAACAAACATCACCAAAAAAACTTCATTTTTGCCAAATTTCAAAGTAAATTCTGTAAAATTTAAAAATAATATAATAAAAATAAAACTAAGATTTTCTGCACAAATCATGTTTCAGGGAAATATTTGGTGGTTTGCAAATCATTTTATTATTTTGTATAGATTTCTAAAACACGAGACATTCCGTTATTTACCTCACTCAAACAGAGTTGTATTATCATTCATCTTTACTATAATTGAAACAAACTTGCCTTCAACCAGTTGTATTGATCAGAGTTCTCATCATAATCCGTATAGGAACCAAGCATGACAACATGAGCTCCTGCAACTTCAAACGAATAATAAAGATTTGAAGTTGATCCACTTTCTTCGTAAGGCATTTTCCATCTAGCATTAAATAATTCAGAACCATCTTTAAAAAATGGTATATTCTCCTTTTTATGATTCCCTTGTGTTACCATCCATGGTCTTGCACTCGCAAGTGGCTGCACCAAATTCCCCCACGTGTCCCACTTGCTTTGTATGTAATCATCATATGACAGGTCACCGGGAAGTAGGTGCATATTTGATTTGAATGGCTGGGTTTTGTTTGGTTGGATCTGGGTTTTGACTTTTTCCTCTGGGTTTTGTTCTTGATGTTCTTGATTTTGTATTAAAGTTAAATATAAATTAAAAAGAAATTCAAATGGGGAAGAAGACGAGGGTATATTAGTCATTTCACTGCACTTAAAGAGGAAAACTAACGGAAGTTAACGGAAAAGGCCTCTCAGTGGCGATTTTGCAAAAATGTGTAACGTTGGTGTCTTTTTTGCGCTACTTTTTGTCTCGGTCCCGTTTTTGCTATTTCGTGGAACGTCAAGGACCATTTTTGCAATTTACCCATAAGATTATTAAGAAACCATACATTAGTTATAAATTTGTTATATTTGAAAAAAATTTATATTTTCTGTGCCATAATCTAACAAGTTCAAACTTTGTCCATAGAACCATATATTAAATGTTACTCCCTCCGTCCCAAAATTATTGTCCCCCGACAAAAAACACACAGTTTAAGAAAAGTTCATTTATTACAGCTTTCTCTTTCTTACTTTTTAACAGAATGATAGTTTTACCCTTAAGTAATTAATTAAGTTATTCATTAAAGTTTGTAATAATAATTTCAATCAAGGGTAATATGATAAACTCGATCAAACTTTCCTATCCATATTTAGTAGTGGACAATTAAATTAGGACATCCAAAAATGGTAACATGGACAATAAAAATGGGATGGAGGGAGTATTATATTAGAAAATTGATATAAAAAATACCACTTTGTTCACTATGTCATAAATGAAAAACATAATAAGAAAGTTGATGGGTCATCAAACCCAATCTAACCCGTTTGACCACCACCCATTTGACGTTCATAACTCTGCTTTGATCCCAACCCATTTTAAACAGTTACCAAAAGACAATTCACCCATTTTGCAACCTCTAAACTTACACTTAAGTGAATTAGAGACATCAACATATTTTCAAATCTTGTGACTCAGGCTGACTGTACCTTAAGCCTTGATTTCACGTACTCCCCACATATGGCGACCTTTCATCTCGTTAGGAAAACAAACTCACATTTAACCTAGCAATATCAATCCAAGACAAGATTAAAATATCAGTGTTATCTCATCAATGATATTGATCCATTAATCTCTCACTCCACTAAGCACAAAGAATATTAAATCTGTAGAAGATACAAGGAAAAATATGATTCATTACAACAAAGAAGATGTGACTTTCCTGCTTTTTGAACATATATTATATCTTCTAACAGAAAGACAGTAATATGATCTAAAATCTTAGAGATTTCATCCCCTTTAACAAGTAGCTTAGAAAGTTTAAATAAGTTATTCAAGCATACCTTGACATTCACTGATACTCAACATAATCAGCTATTTGAAAGTTTAAAGTTATACCTTGAAATTTACAATTTCCCCAAACTTCCAAAAATTTTGTATGCACATATATCACCACATTATAATTTTCTTTGTTTTAGTCATTTAATGGATAATTGTATTATAGTGTAACTAATAAGCCAGGTTTGAAAATTTAACTAAATCTGGAGCACCCTTTAATATGAATACTTCAGACAGCTTTTTCCTAACCTAAATTACCTAATGGGATTGGAAGAAAGATAGTGAGAACCAGTGGCGGAGCTTGAGCATATCAATTGGGGGGGCCAAAATATTTTAGCGTAAAATGTTGTTTCTATATAAAATTTCAAAAAAGATCTTCTCAAGTAGTACCATTGATTAAGAACTTAAGAAAGAGTATATATGATTCAATCAAATTTAAACAAGACAAAATTCATATAACAAAAATAGGTTTGATTTGGACTTTTTGGATTCTGAACTACTGTTTGCCAAATTAAAGATATCAGTTTAAATGATAAATTACAATCATAAAGGTTAAAGTGGAACTTAAAAAGAGCACATAGTAAAGCTAAAAGACAAATATAGCCTAAGGGTGGTGGAAACGTGGGTCGGCAACCTTCGGTTTCAGTCGGCATGGATCGGCAATGCCATTGCCTATGTGTCGGCATGATGGAATCGGCGAGTTCTTCGGTGATATTCACCGATTCGGTAAAGACAAAAGCAATCAAAATATGACCGTTGGTGCCATAAATATTTCGACCGTTTGTGGCATTTTTCAAAAATATAATTATGAATTTTAAAAATAAAAAAATAAAAAGTTTAGGCATGGTTAGGCATCACATTGCCACTAAAAATAAGTAGTTAGGCATAGTTAGGCATGAAAACTGTTGTATTGATTCTATTGACTAATTACAAATTATTTTGAGTATTTGTTAGGCAACATTGCCACCACCCTAAGGAACCCACATTTATTTTTTTCCATTGAAGAACATGTACAAGCTTTTTTTTCCTTTATGTTACAAAACCATCTCTATCTGGCCTGACTTTTACACTTTTACTAAAACCTGGTACTACTCATGAGAATTTTAGGGGGGGGGGACCACCCCTCCCTGCCTCTATTATCCTCCGCCTCTGGTGAGAACAATGCTAGAGATGAAGAACAAGTAACTCTTCGCTATTATAAGTTAAAACATACATGTGCTTAGGTATATGATACATACCGACAACATAATCGTAGTAATTCTATAGCATTTATATTTTTTTAGTGGAATGATTTACGAGATTTAAAAATGGTGATGTTGTTAATTTTAGAGACAGAAGCAGAAAGTTAGAGAGAGAAGCAGGAAAAAGAGATAAAGAGAGGGTGGTGGTAGTGATCGTATAACTTTTTGATTAAATACACTGTTCTTCCCTAAGGTTGCACCGCCAACATAATTAACCAAAATGATGAAAGGACCATTTTGCCTTCATATGCAAGGCACATGGGGGAAATAACAGAAGTTGACTAATGGAAAATGGGTCAAGGGACGCATTTGGCCTAAAAAAACACAAGTTTTGGACGCATGGCGACGTTTTTCAAAACTTAGGGTGCATGACGATGTTTTCTGGAAAGTTTAGGGACCAACAGTGTATTTTTTTCTAAATATTTTTTTTCTACCCACAAAACATGCAGAAAAACTCGGTTGAGAAAACGATCGAGTTGTGATTTTTGTCGCCCGACGACCGAGTGTGACCAAGCCTCCACATTGGGACGATCGAGTGTGACCTTCTATCGACCAAACAAGTCAACCTCCCATTGTGTTCAGCCTTAGGTGATGCGGAGTGGTCGTTAACTCCTTCTGTGACCCAACACTCATGGGCGACTAGACCAAAACACAAGCCTCAAGTCACAGCCATTTTGCTATACTTTGGTGACTCGCTCACTATTGTGATTTGGCTGACAATCTGGCCCCATATATAAAACTATCCCTTAAAATTTTACAACACCCGATTTTTCAAATATAAATACCCCAAAACTTTATCATTTTATACATATCTTCTATATATTATTACTTTCACAACAAATATTTTTCATTCTTACAAAAAAATTTATATGGCTTGTTCGATTCCACATACCATCGATGAAATCATTGCTTTAGTTTGTATAACTAATTACAGAGGATAACGCTCATCAGCAAGCATTTATCGACTTAACCATGCAATTTGATAAGGCATGCGAAGCTACAGATGATCCGAGACAAACATACGAGAAATGCAATGACATTCCGCCTGAAAACCGTGCTCAAATAGATACTTTTTTAAATGAATTGATAAAGATTTATTTGGTACGCTTTTAAGGGATCATTTAAGCCTTAAATCGTGTTTTTATGGTCAAATATTGCCTCAAATCATTTCTTTTCTCATTTTAGGTACTTGGGACGTGATTTCTGGAATTTAGAGCATTTTGGACATTTTTGGGCTCAATAGTGAAAAAAACAGCAAAGTCGTGGAAAACTTATCAGGAATTGCACCTAACGGCGTCACGCCTTAATAGGTGACGCCGTCACTTGAAGATAATGGAGCTTGGAAATATTACACATTGTTGATATAAATAAATGACTAAAAACGTTATTCATATCTTTCGATATCTCTATGTTTTGATAATCACAAAACGAAAACTCATCAAACCAAAGATTATGACATAAACAAGTATTTAGTAGTAAATACTCATCTTTACCATTAAATCACTTAAGGTATGAGTAAACAAAGTGTCTAATGTATTACAAGATCAAAGGAACATTTTTGTTAATCACTAGATAATTATAAAATGTTACAAAACATTTTATATCTTTTGTAAAACATTTTTGGAATTAAAAGAATATGTTTTATTCATTACAAATTTGTGAATTCAAATTTTCAACCAAAAATGGCAAATCTAATCCAGAAAAATTCCCCTCACAAAAGGACAAGAAAATCTAACGTTCAGGAGGGTGGCCCCCTTAATTATACTAGGCGGCCCCCTTAATCATTAAGGGGACCGCCCCCTAATTAAGGGGACCGGCACGCTCCAGAACAGTATTTTCTGGCCCTATAAATATTGGATCATTTCACATATTTTTCTCACCTTTTTGCACTATAAACTTTCTGATCTAAACATCCTTCTCAATCCTCTAAAAATCCTTTGATCTTATATACTTTGATCTTTGTTTCAAAGTGATTCAAGCCTCAACACACAAGTGCAAAGAGAAGAATACTTCTACTAGAAGTATTACAACTTAGTATCATCTTGCTATCTAAGTTGTTTGTTTGTTTCATCTTGGTGATCTTTCATATTTTGGTAAATAAGGTGTATGTATTATTTTGTTAGATTTAGTTGTAGAATCTAGAATTGTTGTAAGTGTGTAGTGGAAGTTGAAGTGAAGAAGTAGTGTTGGATAATAGTGAAGATAGGAGAGAGTGGCAATAGTGACTAGTTGTGAAGAAAGTGAAGCTTTCAAGTGGAGAAGACTTGAAGACATTAGTAGATTGAAGTTGTGAAGATTCTATTGGCTTGAAGGTGGAAAGATATTATTGGCTTGAAGTTGTGAAGACATAGGTGCTTTGAAGTTGTGAAGTTGCAAGACATTGAAGTCGTGAAGAATTTTGTGAAGGCGTGAAGATACTCGTGGTGTGAAGACTTATTGAAGAAGTCAAAGGTGTGAAGAAGTTGTGGTGTGTTATTTGGTGTGAGATTGGTTCTAGCTACGATTAGAACTCGACATCTTGCTTTGTGTCGTTAATTGGTGTAAGCATTTGGTGTGTACGGTTTTCTCCGCCATAAGGAGGTTATTGACTTGGTGAAGAAAACTCTCGAGTTCGGTGCTCGGGGAGTGGAGTAGGGCAAGGAAGGTGTCCTTGTAGCCGAACCACTATAAATCCTTTGTCTCTCGGTTTGATCTTTCCATCCCTCATTCTTTACTTGTTTACTTACTTACTTCTCGTACATTATTATTATTGTGTGTTGTGCATATATTAGTTTCACATAAAGATCAAACTAGGTTCCATTCAAAACATTAATTATACATTAGTAAATTAAAAGTATATACAATCATTAAAACACATATACATATATAAATACAAACTTATATTTAAGTGAGATATATGAAATTATAATTTCTATTCAACACTTTAAATAAGTAGTATCTATGTGACGTATGTGAATTAATTTGTATCTATACTTTAGCTTCAAAGGTTTTTACAAATTACCATCAATTATTTGAAAGTAAATTTTTATCAAACGAAAAAGACGCAAAACTATTCAACCCCCTCTTCTAGTTTTCCACAATTGGTATCAGGAGCCACGTCTAGCAAGATTTTTAAAATAGATTGTATTTTAAAACTTGTAACGATCTATGGAATTTAAAAAATATGTAGAAGGGAAATTTGCACAACAACCACCTTTATTTGAAAATGATCATTTTCTTGAATGGAAAAACAAATTTGAAAATTATGTGAAATCAATAGATCTTGATCTTTGGCATATTATTTCAATTGGTGATCTTAAACCAACCAAAATAGATTTTGAAAATCAATATAATAATCTTCAAACCAAAATTGATAAAAACACTAAAGCCAAATTACTTATTTTTAAAACTCTACTAAGAGTTAAATATGAAAGATTATTTCGTTGTAAAACGGCAAATGATATTTGGAAATGTCTTTTAAAATTTCACCAAGAGAAATGTAGAATCAAAGATGATAAACTTGATATTGCACAAGAAATAGTTAATCTTGAAAATTTAGTAAATAAATATTTAGTTGAAACAAACGTATGTACTACTAGTTCAAATGTGATCATTGAAGGTATCTATAACGAAGAATACATGAGCCAAATCCGAAGAAAGAGCGTGAATAAATCATGGCGCAACAAGTGCAAAGATGACGATGATAATGCGGCTTATGAGAATATTCAAACAAATGCGATCACAAGTATTGATGGCAAGAACTACATGCTTCTAGATCCAAGCGAAACTACAAACAAAACATGGAGCAACATGGAAAATGGAATTGATCACCGTATAGCATGTGAAGAATGTAGAACTACAAATAAGGTACAATCCAAAACCAAACATTTTTGCCATGATCAATTTATATTAGAATTTTCAAAAATGGAAAACAACTTCAAACATTTTTGCAACATTGACTCAAAAATTATTTTTAAAACTGAATCTTCAACATCCGCTGAAAACAACTTTGAAAAAGAAATAATTTTAGAAGATAAAATGTCTAGACTTGAAAGTAATATTGAAATTGATCTTGAATGTAAAAAATGTCAAGACTACAAACATGAAATTAAAATGGAAAATGAAAAAGCAAAAACATTGGCAAAGTTCGAAAATAGTTCTAAATCTTTAAAATATCTTCTCAACATTCAAAAGCCATTTTATGATAAAACCGGCTTAGGATTTATCGTAAATGATCCTTCAACAAATGTATCAAAACAAATAAAATTTGTTAAACCTAGTGAATAAATTTAGAACTAATACTATTAACATTCATTACTTATTACTCTAGTCAAGAAAGTCATTGTTTGTTAATTAAAACAAACTATTGATGAATTCTTGTACTTATCGATGACATCCCCATCATGTGCATTCAAATGCAATGGATGTTTTCATCTAACCAACTAGGACCCATGAGAATCTGGGTACCAAGCTGTTTATCATGTTTAGGTAATTAACGAACGAAGAGTCTATTACGTGTTGATTTACTCATCTCGCTCTATTACCTTTGACGGATATTGGTTTATATCACGTCGTTTCACATTCTGCTAATGTTTCGCCTATGACGTCGTTGCGGGAATCTTCTTGTCTCGGCATTTTGTTCTTCACTCTTGGAGTATTGGTATCATGGTGTGTCCGTTACTATTTCAAGATGAAGCCTCCTAAGTACTACTTCTATTAGCCTTCACGACTTGTGATGATTGGTGTGATCGATTGAGCATCTCGGATCCAGTTCCCTTGATTTCTATTCATCGGAATATTACTTGGCTACTTCGACATGTTTTGGACTAACTCTTAAGATTTCCTCTATCAACGTCATGCCCACTCTTAAAGAAAAGCTGGACCTGAGATAAGTTTTCTTTTCAAAAACTTGCCAATATTACATTATATTTTAGAATGTTTTAATTAGTATGTGAATATGATTTAACTTATAAGTTGCCATGCTTTTAGATCATTAACACTAATATATGCATACATGATATTAGCATTATAAACCTTGTTGTTGTTTAATCTATTATCATTCTTCTTAATCTTCTATAATCTATATGTAACCACCCGTAATTTTTCAGACTATTATTTTAATAGTGGAATAATTTGTTCTTATCAGAAAGTGCGAATATATCATTTTCTGACTATTACTGATATTTGTTTATTGAACCGAGAAATATCTCAAACACAGCACGACACGCGTACCGACACTATGTTAGTGACGGCAAAACTCAATAATTAATAATCAGAGTCGATAAATGTGTTTCTATATTACTTTAATAAACACACTCTCGGAAAATTTTATTCTCGCGCTCGCGTCGAAACAAGAATGCCACGTTTTATACCGAAACACAACGAGACACATGGTACATGCGACACTCCCTTATTAGTAAATACAAATTTTGGCTACAAAAACCTATTATCTACAAATGCTCCCTCACGTTAAATAATAAAATAATAATAATAATAATAATAATAATAATAATAATAATAATAATAATAATAATAATAATAATAATAATAATAATAAAAATCAATACATGTTATATAACTTTTCCATGTTTCCCATATCCTCACTTATCTCAAAAAAAATACACACACGTTTTTAGATAATACAGATCCACGCCTCACCTAGCTCCTCTCTCTTCAAAACCAGAACACCTACAATCTAACTAGCTATGAAACCCCAAAAATCATAACAAGAAGAGAAGTGTGAATCAATCCTTGTCTCTCGAATATTGTTCCAATGAAACCCCTTCACGCAAAAGGAGTCGGCTGGGCACTATTTGCTTTCTATCCTTCCCAAGTCGAGTCACAAGGTTTTCTAAGAAGGAGCAAAGAGTTGGAATTTATCCCTTTTTGGTTAGAAACGATTATCGATATTCAAAAGGTAGGATTAGGGTTTCTATTTTCTTTCTTTTTATTTCCCAATCGAATCATAGTGCACCACATCTTCTTCCTTGGTGTGGTTGCTGCTTGGATTCGGATTGGACTCTTGTTTCGATTTCTCTTCAAGTGTTGTAAGAAACTAAAACCCTCTTGTTCTATTTTAATGTTTTCGATTCATATATGTGATATGTTCTAAATGGTTTTGTTGATTCTAAGAAATTTATGTTTACTTTTTATCATTTAAGATGTGTCAATGGTACTTTTATTTACACTGATCGAATAATAGCTTTGGGACTGTGCATGTTATGTTGTTGTTGTTGTCAATGTGTGGAACAATCTAAAGGAAAACTTACACTACAAAATTTGTGTTGACTGATAACTTGGAAGTGTTAACTGGTTTGGTTTATTTTGGATTTGAGTCCGTTTAGTATGTTTTCAAATCGGGTAGCGAACCCGTTGTACTTTCAATTCATACGTATTAGTCTCTATAAAATCGTTTGAGTATTCTCAGTCTTGGGTCGATTATAATCCTATTTATCTCGCCGGTTAGTGTTTGGCTTGTTGAGCTAGGAGCCTTAATGCCTGATTTGTTTGGAACGGGTATGGGTAAACTGTCATTTAAATCAGGTCATACCTCTTACGGTCACGCATTAACAACGATTTGGGTTACTAGTTCATGACCACGGCCACATAGGGTGTCCATTTGCTTTTGGACCGTAACGGCTAAGTACTCAAAAGGGTGACTTGTTTTGCATCAACGACATAAGGGTGTGTCGTGTTGGCACTCGAGTTTGTACCTGTGTGTAATGTGGATAACAGTTTCGAGTCACAAGACACACATGGGGTGTGTTCATTTATTTATTTATTTATTTTTTTGCTCAGTTAAGTGGACTTCAAGTCCATTACATAAGGATGTGCCTGGTTGAGTCGGGTTGTGAGGTCAAGAGTGTTTGGCTTCTCTGACCGCCTTGGTCACTCAATGCGCAGTATCAAAACTTTGCTCGCTCACTCTTGTCCTTGAATCTATACTCTATAAGTGAATAACCTGGTCTTAATGGTCAAGTCAAAACTGATTTGCACTAAAACTTTTGCTTGGTCGTGACCTGCTTGTTATACTCCACAGCTTGGGCCAATGCCCAATTGAGACTAAAGGATCCAGTTGTGGTTTTCGCCTTGGGCCACGGCCCACCTAAACCAAAGAAGGGTGCGTTTAAATTCTGTTTACATAAGATAGTTTGTCAAAACACTCTACTTCCTATTATAACTACTTAATTTAACAAAACAATTGAGTTGGGTCAAATATGAATTCGGATTGTAACACGAATTGAGTCAAGTTGCTTGTTTTCGTCGGCTTATCTCGCGCCTCATTCACGACTCACTCGTCTACTCGTTCTCGACATTATTTCATAACATACTTTAAATATACTAGACATATTTTATACACATAACTATAATCTAAACTTAAGTTTTCAAATCCTTAATCCATATATCATATGATGATATATTCAAACTAAACGAAACTTAATTTATTAACAATAGTTTATTGATTATTGAGACATTTAGTCACCACGTACAAACTAAAGCAATACACGAGTCATGCCCGATTTTCTACAATCTTACACTTATAACTTATAAGAGTTTTTTTTTAATACAAACTCTTTTGATAAAACTATTATTTGGAACGTAATTTCTACACCCTTATATATACTTTCAAACGACATTGTTATTATCCGACTTCATCTATCACGTACTTGTGATTACTTCCCGTACATCATCTTTTGGTTACTGTCAAACCTAAGAATTATTCGTCCTTGATACTTTTATTATTGTATATACTTATACACTTCCAAGAGTCAATACTCAAACACTTAGAAAAACTGTTTTAAACTTAAACGCTGCCACACAAGCAACAACAACACAAACATTTTTAAAACTTTTAAACTTGTCTAAACTCCATTGAGTCTTAAAACTAAAACTGTGAACTAAGACATGCCTTACTAATCTAGGTCGCGTGTCGGTGCCGCACACTGTCACTACCTGACTTTTACTATCAGATTGCTATTTGCTGAGGTGAGTTCATGACCCCCTACTTTTACTTGTTTTTATAACTGTTTTTGGGGGAGAATACATGCTCGTTTTTGACTAAACTTAATGCTTGTTTTATTGAATGCGAAACTGTTTACTTAAACACTATTGTTTCTCTGGATACCTGAATGATTATTCCATGCACCTATGTGTATATTAGTCGCATATTTGATTATTTCCTCACATACACAAGAGTTTTATAAGCATGCATCACACTTTATGAATTATTGCTTTTATGCAACACACTTTATGAACTATTACTCTTATGCTACACACTCTATGAACTATTGCTTATACGCAAAACACTTTACAAATCATTGCTGTTACGCAAACACTTCTATTGAATGACAATTGCTTTTATGCAAACACTTTTATGGACCACACTGAAACTTATGCTTTATTTACACTATTACGCGGAATAGCCGAAGACACTGAATCCCACAATGCCCAAACTCATGAACCGTCAATTCCTGCTGGGAAGCGCGAATGCTATAAATAGATCTATTGGGGTTGACACCCCCGTTCGGTTTGGCCGGATAGGCAAACGCGAGCGTATAACATGTCGAAACACGAGTGTCACGGGATAGACACTTGTAAGGGCTTTATTTAACGTGCTTCTAGAGCATGCACACTGTCAAGCTTCGGTTGCATGAACTTAGTGCTAGCATAATAGACTTCTACTTTTTGTGACATTATATTCGTTGTAATGATCACATACTTTGCCTATGGTTCAACTTTATGCTTAATACTTATGGTCTACTTTACTGATACTTTTCATAACACTGTGAGTAAAGCAGTAGTCACTAAAACTGAACTTGATTTGTATGTGAACGGTCATTCACACTCGAAACCTTGTGGTCCACATTACTACATTTACTTGAAAGTAAACTATATTTTCATGACATTGTGAGCGACACAATGGTCACAAAACTTTTATCGAACTCACATTTATTTTATACTAAATTGCTATTTATACAAACCTATGAACTCACCAACCTCGTGTTGACACTTTTTAGCATGTATTTTCAGGTTTAAGGCGATAGCTAACTGTTGAAGGCTTTTGGCATGGCATGGCATGGTTATAGACTACCCTGATATAATTGGGACCGCTTAAATCATCTTATGGGCCCGTATTTCCGCATTATTTTTGAAGGATGTAAAGAAAATACTTTTGACTATGAAATTTCTTCTAAACGGTTGAGCTAAAAACCGTTCTTTATACTTGTGTTGTGATACCAAATTGAGTAGCACCCCAGTGACATGTATGCTTCCGCTGGACCCAAATTTTTGGGGGTGTTACACTATAGTAGAACCTTTCCACTTTATCTATATGATCTTACTAGTTGCATAAATAGATGTATTATAATTGAGACTTGTTTGCAACTTGATATTATGATGTTGTTTGTATACACACACACACACACACACACACACACACACACACATATATATATATATATATATATATATATATATATATATATATATATATATATATATATATATATATGAATGCCTATCTTGTATCCATGAACTATTTACTCTACTCCTTCCTATCCCGTTGCATTTAGATCATAAATATCTATCATCTCACTTTAATACCTTTAGATGTCATTAGAGATGATTATGTATGACAATGGGCTAAATTGATTCTCTTGAGCATGATAAGCTTCCATTTCAAATCCTTCACTTGCAACTCCTTGATTATCATGATCAAAACATCATGGTTAAAACTTCTCTCTTTTTGAATGAATTTTTTTTTTTTTTTTACAATTTACTTAACTAAAATTTCTTTCACAACCTTATTTTAATCAAAAACAAGATGAAATTCTTTTTATACGTTATGAAACAAAACTCAATTTGTGTTATTGTAATGCACACTTGAATTTACTTCAAAACATTGTTGAATAAAACTAAAAACGTTTTGCTTAAAACACATTTGACTTTCTCACATATGTCATACACTTTTATTGGAAATGACATTCACAATTTCATCAAATCATCTCATGAGAATCATAGCTTGCCCATATGGACCTTGTTTGTAACAAGTCTTGAAGTCCATACAATCATATCCACCTATTTGTTACTTGTTAACAATCATCAACATGTTTGCTCTAGACTAAATGTTATCATCTTCATATAGTTACACATTTTACTTATTTGACTTATTGCCTTCTTAGTTGCATATCTTAATTGATGAATTATTAGATAGCATGATTATTAGAAATTAATTGCCTAATTCAATTATTTCTATATCACTCTCTACATTCATGAATAATATGCCCTATATTGCTTCAAAGAGTTGAACTTACTTGAATCCAAATCCAAAAACACAACCTTTTTAAAAATTTTCTGCCAAAAACCCATTTCTGGCATTCTGGGGATCACCAGATGGGCGGCCCCCTTAATTATATAAGGCGGCCCCCTTAATGATTAAGGGGACCGACCCCTAATTAAGGGGACCGGCCATCTGATGGTCGGGGATACTGTTTTCTTTATCACTTTTTGACCCATTTCAGCCTATACTTCCCAAAATTCACAAACATATTTTGTCCCATGCTATCCCTCAAAATTTGCCTTCCTAAACCACATTTCTCATACACTATAAATACCCTTTTCTCATCATTAATGCCATCACACCCAAACATGTCATCTCCCAACAACCAAAAACCTAAGATTTCAAGAACCGCAAGGATCTCCATCAAACCCGTTTGGAGGAGGAAACTTGATTCTTGTCATAACTCAAGTGATGTTGTTCCAAGTCAACCAACTACTAAACCTCAAACCTAAAAAAATGATTCATCTCACAACCTATCACCCACTCATTCCCTCATTCATGCTTCTTCTTATGATGAGCATGCTCAATCCCAAAACAACAATCCCAATCTCTCAATCAATACTTCACATATTGCTCATTCAACAAAAACACCACTCACTCTTGGAGAACCTCTTCCACCCATTTCATGTTTTCATGACTACCCAAGCTCAACCATGTCTCCACCACCAAGAGTACCACCACCACATCCTACAACCTCACATGCCATTCCTATGTTGCATGTTCAAACTTTCACCCAAGACAACCATCTTGCTCCACCATCATCACCTTCCTCCGAACACTTGAAGTTTGTTGAGGAGCTAAAAGAGGCTCATGAGCTTAGTGCTCTTTTAGCATTACATCTTGCTCAACGCAATTTGGATCCACCCCAATCAAGCTCACCATCATCACCACATAACATCAACCAAGTTGAGAAGCATGTCAACAATTGCCCTTGTTGCATCTTCCTTCAACAACAAACCATTGCTTTGAATGAGCACTTCACTTGGATTGAGTATCTTCTTACAAGATCTCAACAAACATAATCACTTGAACAACATCAAAACCCTCAATCAAAAAACCCTATCTCTAGCCCACCACCTACAAGTTCCACATCTCCAAACTCACCAACATCCATGAAACCAAAAGTTTATCTCCACTAAACCACCAAGCATTTTATATGCTTATGTTTCTCATTTTCAAATAAAACCTTTCAACCATTTTGGGATTCAAGAAAGTTTGGTGACACTCCTTGTTAGCACAATAGGATGCTATACTTAGTCTTAGTATTCTATAATTATGGCTTTTGTAACAATGATTATGGGTTGACATAATCATTTTCTATCAATGAATGACTTAATATATATTCCTTATTATCTTTTGCCATGCTTATTACTTGTTGGTATTATAATATATGTGTTTGCTTTTGCTATGCTTGTGCTTCTAATATTTTTCTTGCAAGAATTCCAATTCTCGAACCCTTGGTGCCCTCAAACGAGGGGGAGCTTATATCAAGGGGGAGCCTACTTCCTTTTGGCTTAAACCTTTTTGATTTTACAAAAAGGGGGAGAAGTGAATATAAACTCACTAAATACTTGTCTAAAAATTAACTTTTGGATTTAATGAGTTTAGGTTTTGTAATCATCAAAAAGGGGGAGATTGTTGATATAAATAAATGACTAAAAATGTTATTCATATCTTTCGATATCTCTATGTTTTGATAATCACAAAACGAAAACTCATCAAACCAAAGATTATGACATAAACAAGTATTTAGTAGTAAATACTCATCTTTACCATTAAATCACTTAAGGTATGAGTAAACAAAGTGTCTAATGTATTACAAGATCAAAGGAACATTTTTGTTAATCACTAGATAATTATAAAATGTTACAAAACATTTTATATCTTTTGTAAAACATTTTTTGAATTAAAAGAATATGTTTTATTCATTACAAATTTGTGAATTCAAATTTTCAACCAAAAATGGCAAATCTAATCCAGAAAAATTCCCCTCACAAAAGGACAAGAAAATCCAACGTTCAGGAGGGCGGCCCCCTTAATTATACTAGGCGGCCCCCTTAATCATTAAGGGGACCGTCCCCTAATTAAGGGGACCGGCACGCTCCAGAACAGTATTTTCTGGCCCTATAAATATTGGATCATTTCACATATTTTTCTCACCTTTTTGCACTATAAACTTTCTGATCTAAACATCCTTCTCAATCCTCTAAAAATCCTTTGATCTTATATACTTTGATCTTTGTTTCAAAGTGATTCAAGCCTCAACACACAAGTGCAAAGAGAAGAATACTTCTACTAGAAGTATTACAACTTAGTATCATCTTGCTATCTAAGTTGTTTGTTTGTTTCATCTTGTTGATCTTTCATATTTTGGTGAATAAGGTGTATGTATTAGTTTGTTAGATTTAGTTGTAGAATCTAGAATTGTTGTAAGTGTGTAGTGGAAGTTGAAGTGAAGAAGTAGTGTTGGATAATAGTGAAGATAGGAGAGAGTGGCAATAGTGACTAGTTGTGAAGAAAGTGAAGCTTTCAAGTGGAGAAGACTTGAAGACATTAGTAGATTGAAGTTGTGAAGATTCTATTGGCTTGAAGGTGGAAAGATATTATTGGCTTGAAGTTGTGAAGACATAGGTGCTTTGAAGTTGTGAAGTTGCAAGACATTGAAGTCGTGAAGAATTTTGTGAAGGCGTGAAGATACTTGTGGTGTGAAGACTTATTGAAGAAGTCAAAGGTGTGAAGAAGTTGTGGTGTGTTATTTGGTGTGAGATTGGTTCTAGCTACGATTAGAACTCAACATCTTGCTTTGTGTTGTTAATTGGTGTAAGCATTTGGTGTGTACGGTTTTCTCTGTCATAAGGAGGTTATTGACTTAGTGAAGAAAACTCTCGAGTTCGGTGCTCGGGGAGTGGAGTAGGGTAAGGAAGGTGTCCTTGTAGCCGAACCACTATAAATCCTTTGTCTCTCGGTTTGATCTTTCCATCCCTCATTCTTTACTTGTTTACTTACTTACTTCTCGTTCATTATTATTATTGTGTGTTGTGCATATAATGGTTTCACATAAAGATCAAACTAGGTTCCATTCAAAACATTAATTATACATTAGTATATTAAAAGTATATACAATCATTAAAACACATATACATATATAAATACAAACTTATATTTAAGTGAGACATATGAAATTATAATTTCTATTCAACACTTTAAATAAGTAGTATCTATGTGACGTATGTGAATTAATTTGTATCTATACTTTAGTTTCAAAGGTTTTTACAAATTACCATCAATTCTTTGAAAGTAAATTTTTATCAAACGAAAAAGACGCAAAACTATTCAACCCCCCCTTCTAGTTTTCCACACACATGACGCTCTAGTGAACTTTTGAAGAATTTACACCTGACAACGTCAGGTGTATTTACAAGTAGGCCGCTTGGTGTTAGCTTAAAGAGAAACGGCCCATAAGAGTTAAAGAGCGACGACGTCAGAAGGTTATCTTGCACAAGACGAAACCCTAAAAACGGCGACATGACGGTGTCAGGATTTATAACCTGACGCCGTCAGCCTTGTAAATCTATATATACTTTTCGATTTTTCATTCATTAGTGTGCAACTTTGGAGACATAAACCCTAGTACGAATTTTAGAAGATTTTTAGGGTTTTCATACCCTCGTTTCTTCCATGTTCAATTGAAGTTAAGTTTTCTTTTAATCATTCTGTGAAAAACTAGAAGGGCGGTTGAATAGTTTACCGGCTTTTAAACTTGATTTTCTTTTAAAGCTTTTACGTGTAATCTACAACTAAAACTTACCAAAGAATAAATAATATACAAGAATAAAAGTAAGAAACGATCAAACCATAACACGGATGTTTATCGTGGTTCGGCTACAAGGACTCTTTTTCCTTGCCCTACTCTACGCCCCGAGTATCCAACTCGAGAGTTTCTTGCACTAGTCAACAAGCTCCTTTATCCGGCGGAGAAAACCTTACACGTCGCTTACACACTATTTTCGACACTAAGCTAGATGTCGAGTTCTTTCATAAGGGTACAACCACTCCCGATAGTTCTTTTACAAGGGTACAACAACTCCCGATACACTAAGTATTTTGAGGACTAAAATACTAACCGATCACTACAAGTGGATACAATACAATGATGTATAAACTTTACTAGTTTACACTATGATATGCTTAACAAGTCTTGCAACGTTGTGTTGAAGCTTGTGAAGTCGTGATCTTCTTGCTACAAAGAAAGACTCACAAATATGAAATGGAACTGAGTTAGAAATGAAAGTATATGCAGTATGTTATGATAGTAAGTGATGAGAAAAACTCAAAGAGTGGGTTGCTATTTATAGGCAAACTTCCAGACCAACCCACGGATACGGTGGAACCATTACTTTGGTTCCGTCCGTTATGTCTGAGGGTTCCGCCAGCATGTCTGACAGAATCCTGCACAAGATATCAAATAATCTAACTAAATATTCTCAAGATCTCATAAAGTCAACTTTGAGATCTTGAGTATGAATCTACCAAATAAAGCATGCCTCTTACACAAATGTTTTCTTGAAGGAACATGTGTGATGCAAGTGATGATTTAAGTATACATATGATTTCTAATTTTAGATATTGTTGAAAAGGAAAGTATTCTTGTAAAAGTGTTTATGTATAGACTTAAAAATGTTTGTTTGATATGTTTAGCAAGTGAATGATTTACAAAAAAGAGTTTATTTGCTTATATCCTGTTAAGACATACTATTTAGAAAACTTGCTAAATATACTTATAAGTAGGGGTGTGCACGGTTCGGTTTGGGTTGGTTTTTGGCTAAAACCGAAACCGAACCGAAAT
Source organism: Artemisia argyi (assembly GCA_030686995.1). Classification (NCBI taxonomy): domain Eukaryota; kingdom Viridiplantae; phylum Streptophyta; class Magnoliopsida; order Asterales; family Asteraceae; genus Artemisia; species Artemisia argyi. The sequence goes on along the minus strand of CM060693.1, from coordinate 170,704,286 downwards.
GTTCGGTTTTTATAGAACCTAAAACCGAAATCGTTCGGTTTTTGGCAGTTCGATTTTTTCGGTTTATTATCAGTTTCGGTTCGGTTTTTTGGTTTTTTCAGTTTCTAACCGTTTGTATTTGGGCATTCCAAATTTATACCAACAAACTTGTATTACATAGAAACTTGCTTATTCCTATTTACTTTTTTTTGTCAATTTAAGCATAATAATGTTTATTGCATAATTCTATAATTACACACATATATATGAGACACACACATACGAGTGAACATAAATATAGTATGATCATCGTCATATATTTATTTATATATTCTCAAGTAAATACATGACACGACAAACACGCATATAAACATAAACGTTAAAATAAATATATTATAAATCTAGAAAAAAATGAATATGAATTTATAAATTTGATTTATTTAGTTATTTATTCATATTATATTAATTATATATTATTATATAATAAAGTCGGTTCGGTTCGGTTTTTGGACGAAAACCAAAACCGAACCGTATTTTTCGGTTTTTGAAAAATTAGACAACCGAACCATCAGTTTTTAGTTTCGGTCGGTTTTTTCGGTTCGGTTTTTTTGGTTTTCGGTTCGGTTTCGGTTTTTTCGGTTTTGTTTGCTCACCCCTACTTATAAGACATTTTTAACACATGTACTTAAACTAAAGTATACTAAACCATTTTACAATTAGAAACCACTTTACGAAAACATGTAAATGTAGTTTGAGTGATGTTAAGTAAAAGACTTTTAAACTATATTTACGATTTACTAAAAATAAACTTTACCTTTTGTAGTTAACAAAACTCAAAAAGATCGTAAAATATAAATAACGTTTTTAGGCGATATTTGTATTAACACATTCAATATGTCTGTGTTTTTTGATTATTTGATTATCTTTTCTTCCTTTTAACATGCTAGCTTAAGTTTATTAGTATTTGCTTAGATCTAATGAAACCTAGTTATTGATTATTGATGAGTTGTCGATTGTTTAGTTGACTGCTTCACGTTAGGCTAAGAAAACTGGTTGAACTCCTTTGTATAACTAACTTGAACGTCTTAGAAAAAGCAATCGTATGTGCACTATGGTTTTTCTTGTTGTATTTAATGCATGAATAGATGTTAGTGATTCTATGATTTGGGCGCTTAACGCACAGTCATAGGATAAATTGATATTCATAGAGTTGGGGAAGATCACACACCCCCACGACTGGTATTAAGGAATACAACACTTCAACTAAAACAATTGCACTGTGACATTCAACAAATCAATAAAAGATAACTAGAGAGTAATTAAATCTAATTAAACACGTTTTAAGATCATACACCCTCACAACTGGTATTAAGGAATACAACACTTCAACTAAAACAATTGCACTGTGACATTCAACAAATTAATAAAAGATAACTAGGGAGTCATTAAATCTAATTAAACACGTTTTTCATCTCATAAGTAGTTCGTCATTTTTATTTTCTTGTTATTTAATTTTAGTTTTGGGTTAGTTGATGTAACCTCTCGTAAATTTCCCATACGATTAGTAAATGCATACGAATAAATAAAACGATGTTACGCTAAATTAACACCATTTCACGGGTAACAAATTTTTTTTTTTTTTTTTTTTTTTTTTTTTGATATGGCTTGATATTGAACCACTATGATAACTGTGATTGATCATTTACCCAGGAACGATGCTTACACACAACCTAGTTTGCCTATAATTATTGCGAACGATAAATAATTATATAACGCGTTATTATTTAATAATACGTTCCGTATAAATAACGTATACTATTTATATATTCCCCGAACCTACGAAACTTCCCGATAACGCTCACTAATATTTTTGAACTTCGACACGATAATCGAGATACCCCAGGTGGGCCCCCAACACCCTTTGGGCCACGAAATCCAATACACAAACCAAACGGACTAGTACTATCTTTTTATTTTCTTTCTTTGCTTGGGCCGACACCACCACAAGCCCACCAGGCTTTAAGCCCAAAACGCACCCTTGTTTTTATTTTGTTTTGATTTTCGGCTAGCCTCGACACTCCAAACGTACCCTATTATTACACGATTTTTACACATAACAAATAACTATTATTACCCATTTCGATTTACCAAGTACCCAAAAACCACACGAGACATAAACATTTCTTACTCACCCTCGTTTACTACACCAAAAACGTCCAAAGCAAAACCATGAACACTCCCATGGAGATAACTACAAAACGTGGCATAACATTCCTACACACCTCCCATGTTTCCCAATGACAACGAAACCAACTCTAAACACAATGTGATTGTCAGAAATGAATAGAGAACAATCTTACAAGATCCTAACCATGTAAACTCTCGATTGGCCATGATTTGTGGCATTACTATTCGCCTAACATGCTACCCTCCCCTCTTGTGAACCTATCTTGTTTCTACCCTTTCAAAAACTGCCCATATAAGACTTCCATGCAAACCTAAATCACCACATGCACTCATACGAACCATACCACTAAAAATACCAACGAGAAGAAGTGATGGAGGGACATACGGATTGCTAGGAGAACCACGCTTTGAAGAGAACCTAGGAAGCAAGGATTAGAACCTCTTGAACCTTTGGAAGTACGAGAAGTGAACCACGGAGCGTTGAACCATATACACGAACCATACGTCTTGTTTTACTCCACCTTTTGAGGTGAGGTGAGACTCCAAATCTTTATTTTCATTATTTTCATATACGAATTTCTTGTTTATACACGATCACTTAGAACCTATAAAACGTAAATCTTAAAAACAACGTATACATTTTATGTGTCATACTATTATTTGGCTACGTCACAAATGAGAACCTATAAAAGATTTGAACTTATAATAACATCTACACACTAAAAATCACACGTTTCTAAGTGTAGTGAACCTATACGAAAAATACTAAAAGACTTAGTTTATTTTTCAACCTATATAGTTTTTACGTAATGAGTTTTGGCTTACAATTTGACCTCGCCATTTCTAAATTTAACACACGACCTATTATTATTTTCGTACAATCTAATTACCTACTTGAAATAGAAACGAGAATGATAAATACTTGGACCTAATGATTTCATTTAAGCACCTAACGAGACCTAAAGTAAATCACTATGGAAACTGTTTTAAGAAACTTTAAAACCTTATGTGGGCTTACAAGCCCAAAAAGCTTGTTCTAGCTTATTGTAATAAGCTGAACGTATAAGCTGTTTAGAAATGGTGTTATAACTTAAAATGATGGATTTCGACTAACCTAGTGTTCCCCCAAACCCTTTGGATCATAAAACCTTAACGGGCCTTAATATTGGATCGTTAAGCCCACTAAACGAAATAAGCAAATAATAAGCGTATAAGCTGTGAAAATAAGCTTTTCTAAATGTTTTGAGCTTAATGAAATAATAAAAATGTAAAGTTTTGAATTTGGTAAAGTTGGGACTATTTTTGCAAATGTACGAAGGATAAGGACTAAAATTGCCAAATTGGTAAACTTTAGTGAAAAGTATAAAAACTGTTTTCTAAGGGGTATAAACTGTAAATATTGAAACTTAAGGATTATAAATGTATATATTTGAAATTTGGACTAAAAATGTAAATATATATAACTTTTGGACTAACGGCGTAAATATTTTCCGTTAAGGGTAAAAAGTGTAAAATTGAGAAAACATTAGGGATCGAATTGAAATATTTACTTTTAATAATAATTCTATATTTATTATATATATATATTTGATTATATATTAAAATGATAAATAATAAAACGTAACTTATTATATATATAATACGAATAAAACTTATATAACGATAAACAAATTTAGACGAATAAAACAATACGTAACCATTATTCATTTTTATACGACGCAACACATCACATATGCACTTTATCGATTCTTTATAATTAATAATAAACGTTCGAAATAAAACGAGACTTAAGAACTAAAACGTGCCATATCTTTTAGGTTGTGTGTGAAGCCGCTGCCTTGCATCGTTGAGATTACAATTGTTCTACTATCCTACTAAGGTGAGTTCATAGCCCACATTTAACTAATTTTCTGTGGGGGGGATACATGCTTAAAAACCGAACACAAGCCTTTTCCTGATCTTATTATTGCTTAAGTAGCTATTGCCAAAAGTCCCTCGATCATGAACCTTAATCACTTGAAAAGTGAACGTAAATAATTGTGAATAGATCTATTAGGGATTGCCAATCCCCATTTGGTTGCTAGAGGAAAGTCACCAAATGCACGTTATTTGAATATAATAGGTTACTGGCAAATACCTATCTTGGGGGCTATATATATATTTCACATCATTATTATGAAAATATTGATGTCTGTTAAATCTGTGAGTGTCATGAGCTTAATGCAATAATGAATGTGATCTTCAAACTTGTTTATTTGTATCGATATTACAGTAAACATCTATCTCTTGTGTTCAAACTCTTAAATATAAACCTATGAATTTCACTCAACTTTTGTTGACTGTTAGCATGTTTATCTCAGGTAACTAAATGGAATGGATGGCAACGGCACGAAGTGGGCAAATAAAGAAACGTTTATTTCTCTTTAAATAAAACTTGTTGTTAAATAACGAATTCTCTTGGAATTATGAATATTTGGTATTTTAAATAAAACTTAAAACGATCACTTGAATCGTTTTCTATAATTGTGACGAAAGATCCACAATATAATACCCCAAAAGTCTTCCACTGACATTTTAAGTCTTCCGCTGTATTGATCGATTTTGGGGGTGTTATAGATTGGCATCAGAGCTACGGTTATAGTGAACCAAGTGTTTTTGGAACATTGGACTATAACTACACTTTAAACGGGACAAAATTTTCATAAAATACCATCCTACGCCCTTCGTGCCTGCGCATCCCAGTAATTGGTAAAAAGTATCATTTACCTTTATAAGCATTTTTAAACTGGTTATAATTATGCTTACATTTTAGTAATCGGGAAATTTATTACAGTATCATGTCTTCGAACACCCACCCTATCAGCTTGTCCTCAAACTCAGGAACTGAAGATGTTACTGCAGCCTATGCTACCTCACCTATGCCTATGTCTCCTGCTATCGACAGATACATGCAAAGCCAACAATTTCTGCCAGCATCTGACACAGAGGCTTCTCCTCTGGCAACATCTGGTCCGATTCGCCGATTTAGGCAAATTAGACAACTTCAGCCGTATGAAGCAAGTACTGCTGTACCAGCACCAGCTCTTGTCATACCACCTGAATCAGTTGTGCCATCACCACCTGCACCACCAGTAATACCACCAGTACCAACTATCTTCTACAGCCAAACTACTACTGTACCACTAACACCATCACCTATAGTATCACCTCCACTAGCATCACCACCAGCACCTTACCAAAGTGTCCCTCTAACACCTCACCGAAAGATTTACCCAATCCGCCCAACCGCCTCAGAATCTAGTATTCACCGTAGTCGCCGAAGGACCCACAAACGGGCAGATGCTCGTAAATGGTCTTTCTTATTGCCCATTATGCGATATTGGAGATCTCAAGAAGGAACACCAACAACAAGGGAACTTGGGGAAAGTTCTTACTCTACCTCCCGAATACTGCCAGTCACTGGGGAACCCATACACCATACCATACCATTGTTAGCTGCAAGAATGGTTCGCCACGAAGACCGACTTGATTCCATCGCTAGTATACTCAACAAGATTCCACAGGAACTTCTAGAAACCTTTGAAGATGACATGAACAGTCTCATAATTGGTCATCTTGCAGTAGAGGATAAGGTCGAAAAGTTGGATTCTCTATTTTGGGAATCAATGGAATTCATAGGAGCTCTTTGTGGGGCTAACACTTCAACCGAAATAGCATTGGGAACTTTAGACCGAGAAATTGAAAGGATCAACACTGAAAACCTACGCCTTAGGCAAGCCCTGCTAGAAGCTCGAGAAAGGGAAAGAGCTCGAGATCAAACCATGGAAACCATGTCCACTGCCATTCAAGAACTCCAAAACCGCCTAAACAAAGCCTTAGGAAAACCATGAGACCACCACCTTGTTAAGAAAAATCAATGTCCTACAAATAAGAATATCTTGTCGTGTTTTGTAAACATTTGCACAAGTACAAATAAGTGTTGTAACACCGTGACATTGATTTATGGAAGTTTATTTTATCTTTATTTACGTTGCATTATATCGTAATATATTGGTTCATACAGGTCAACTTATTCGTTATGTGTGTTATCCCAACATACGAAAACTTACGATGATCGAATCATTGTAACTACGACCTATATTTAACTATTCACTACTCGATATGTATTTTCAACGTGATAAGACTATTGTAAATGTTCTAATAATATACCTTCTTTTATAGCAATATGGCTAGGACTAGGAGAACAACCACGAACGCCGCACCGGCAAACCCCGAAGTTATGACCCCGGCTGCAATCCAGCAAGCAATCGCTGACGGCGTTAATGCCGTTTTAGCTGAACAAAACCGTAATAGAGACGGAAATGCACCGGCACCCCGCTACTGCACCTACAAAGACTTCATAGCATGTCAACCGACGTATTTCAAAGGGATTGAAGGAGTGTCGGAATTAGCTCAATGGTTTGAAAGAAGTGAAACTGTTTTCCAAAGAAGTGGATGCTCGGAAAACAACAAAGTGAGCTTCGCAACGGGAACGCTAATGCAAGACGCTCTATCCTGGTGGAACTCCACCGTTCAAACACTAGGAGCAGAAGCAGCACATCAGCTTACTTGGATTGAATTCAAGGCTAAAATACTAAAGAAGTATTGTCCCCGTTCCGAACTGCGAAAACTCGAAGATGAGTTCCATACCTTAATAGTGAAAGGAGTTGATTTGAGAAGACAACCGGAGATTCCAAGAACTTAAGATACTATGCCCTACCATGGTACCCGATTATGAGAAGACATTAGAGAAATATGTCGAAGGACTCCCTAGGAGTATTGAAGGAAATGTCACCTCAGCAAATCCGCCAACCTTGGAAGCAGCAATGGAACTTGCTCAGAAACTTCTGGATCGAGAAGTGAAATACAATGAACTTAAAAGGAAATCGGACGATAGAAGAACCACTCACCATCACAACAACAACCAGCAAAGCTACAACAGTCATCACCGCAACAACAACCAACACAACAATAATCGGAACCACCAACCATATCACAACAATCGAAGCACTCAGCAGCAGAATCAAAGACAAGAAAAACCCCGAGTCTACACCGCTACGGAAGGTGTAGGGTACAACGGACAGAAACCCCTGTGCCAGCGATGCAAACTTCATCATGAGGGTCGTTGTACCGTCCGATGTGACAAATGTCATAAAATCGGGCATCAAACCAGGAACTGTAAGATTCCTGCTACGGGAAGCAACACATTAGCTATACCACCCACTTGTTTCGGATGCGGAGAAGTAGGACACATCCGGAGAAACTGCCCAAAAGGAAACGAACCAGCCAACGCCCAAGCTAGAGTATACCTACTCGGAGATGGAAACGGGCCCGATGTAGTCACCGGTACGTTTCTACTAAACCATCATAATGCTAGAGTATTGTTTGATTCGGGCGCCGATAAGAGTTTTATATCAAATACGTTTGCCCCTTTACTTAATGTTACCCCCTCTAAGCTAAACACCACCTACGAAGTCGAAATGGCTGACGGGAATTTAATAGACACCAATACTATCATGAAAGATTGCACCCTAACCTTATCCGAAAAACCTTTTGCCATTGATCTTATGCCGGTTCAACTTGGTAGCTTCGACGCTATCGTCGGCATGGATTGGCTATCCCACCATCGTGCTAGGATTCACTGTGACGAAAAGGCCGTCCATATACCACTCAAGGATGAAACACTCATTGTCCAGGGCGACAAAAGCAAACCTCGATATGGAATTATCTCATGTATGCGAGTAATAAAATATATGAAAGAAGGATGTCAAGTATTCATGGCTCAAGTTACGGAAAGTAAGTCATCCGAAAGGCAGCTTGATGACGTTCCTATCGTTAGGGATTTCCCTGAAGAGTTACCCGGTATTCCACCCGTACGTCAAGTAGAATTTCAGATTGAACTAGTGCCTGGAGCGGCACCAGTAGCTAAAGCACCTTATAGGCTAGCGCTATCTGAAATGGAAGAGTTGTCAGAACAACTAAAGGAATTATCGGATAAAGGATTTATTCGACCAAGCTCATCACCTTGGGGAGCTCCAATTTTGTTCGTTAAGAAGAAGGATGGATCCTTTCGAATGTGCATCGATTACCGGGAATTGAATAAACTTACGGTAAAGAATCGATACCCATTACCTCGAATTGATGATCTGTTCGACCAATTGCAAGGATCTAGTGTGTACTCAAAAATTGATCTAAGATCAGGATACCATCAGCTAAGAGTTCGAGAAGAAGATATTCCGAAAACTGCATTCAGAACGCGCTATGGTCACTACGAATTTCAAGTAATGGCGTTCGGTCTGACCAATGCACCAGCAGTTTTCATGGATTTAATAAATCGAGTATGCAAACCTTACTTGGATAAGTTTGTAATAGTATTCATCGACGATATTTTGATCTACTCTCACAACGAAGAAGAACACGCGGGACATTTACGAATCATTTTAGAACTGCTCAAGAAGGAAGAATTGTACGCTAAGTTCTCTAAATGCGACTTTTGGATTCACACCGTACAGTTTTTAGGACACATCATCGATAGTCAAGGCATTCACGTAGACCCTGCAAAGATTGAGGCTGTTAAAGGTTGGTCATCTCCTACAAACCCCACGGAGATTCATCAATTTTTAGGTCTCGCAGGTTACTACCGAAGATTTATAGAAGGATTCTCCAAGATTGCAAAACCGTTGACTAAGTTGACCCAAAAGAATGAGAAGTACATCTGGGAAGAAAAGGAAGAAGCAGCCTTCCAGTTGTTAAAACAAAAGCTTTGTGAAGCTCCAATATTAGCCCTCCCAGAAGGAAACGAGGACTTTATAGTATATTGCGACGCATCTTATCATGGACTAGGAGCAGTCTTGATGCAAAGAAGCAAAGTGATAGCTTATGCATCCCGCCAACTAAAGAAACATGAGGAAAACTACACGACTCATGACTTGGAGTTAGGAGCTGTAGTGTTTGCGCTCAAGTTGTGGAGACACTACTTATATGGCACCAAATGCACCGTATACACCGACCACAAGAGTCTTCAACACATTTTGGATCAGAAGGATTTGAATATGAGGCAACGTCGCTGGCTAGAGTTGCTCAGCGATTATGATTGTGAGATCCGTTACCACCCAGGAAAGGCTAATGTAGTAGCAGATGCGTTAAGCCGAAAGGAACGATTGAAACCCCTTCGAGTTAGATCACTAGGGATGACTATCCACTCACCCCTTCCATCCCAAATCCTTAACGCGCAGAACGAAGCACTTAAAGAAGAAAACCGACCCAAAGAAAAGACTTACGGTATGCCCGAGAATAAGAATGGTTTTGTGAAGAAATCTAATGGAACACTATGTTTCAAGGACAGAAGTTGGATCCCGATGATCGGAGGTATTCGTGAGCTCATCATGTATGAGTCCCACAAGTCAAAATACTCCATTCATCCAGGTTCCGACAAGATGTATCAGGATTTAAAGAGACTATATTGGTGGCCAAACATGAAGGCTGACATCGCAGAATATGTCAGTAAATGTTTAACATGTTCAAGGGTAAAGGCAGAACATCAGAAACCTTCAGGCTTACTTGTACAACCAGAACTTCCTATGTGGAAATGGGAACGAATCACTATGGACTTCATCACCAAACTCCCAAGAACCTCATCCGGACACGACACAATATGGGTTATTGTGGATCGTCTAACAAAATCCGCTCATTTTATACCCATCAAAGAAACCGATGAGATGAATACACTAACTCAGATATATATGAAGGAAATTGTCACTCGACATGGAGTACCAATTTCGATTATCTCGGATCGAGATAGTCGTTTCACCTCACACTTTTGGAAATCATTACAGAAAGCCTTAGGAACTAAACTAGATATGAGCACCGCGTACCACCCTCAAACTGATGGTCAAAGTGAAAGAACTATTCAAACCTTGGAAGATATGCTCCGAGCATGCGTTATCGATTTTGGAAAAGGTTGGGATAAGCACTTACCATTAGCAGAGTTTTCATACAACAATAGTTACCACGCCAGTATAAAAGCAGCACCATTCGAAGCACTGTATGGTAGGAAGTGCAGATCGCCCGTCTGTTGGGCAGAAGTCGGGGAAAGACAACTTATAGGACCAGACCTTGTTAGAGAAACAACCGAGAAAATCATTAAGATTAAGCAACGCTTACAAGCAGCCCGAGACCGACAGAAAAGCTACGCAGACCTAAAAAGGAAACCCATGGAATTTCAACTAGGAGACAGAGTCTTATTGAAAGTATCTCCCTGGAAGGGAATGGTACGATTTGGAAAGCATGGAAAGTTGAACCCTAGATACATCGGTCCATTCAAAATCCTGGAAAGGATAGGACCCATGGCTTATAGACTAGAACTACCCGAAGAACTTAGTCGGATTCACGATACCTTTCATGTGTCAAACCTTAAGAAGTGTTTATCCGATGAATCTCTCGTGATTCCATTGAAGGAAATTCGACTAGATGATAACCTTATCTTTACTGAGGAACCTATTGAAATTATGGATAGAGAAGTCAAACAACTAAAACAAAACCGTATCCCTATTGTCAAAGTTCGTTGGGACTCCAAGCGAGGACCGGAATACACCTGGGAGCGCGAGGATCAGATTCGCTCCAAGTACCCACATCTCTTCACCTAAGACACCCTCGACAACTATCTTAGACTACAATTCCGGGACGGAATTCCCTGTAAGAAGTAGGTAATGTAACCTCTCGTAAATTTCCCATACGATTAGTAAATGCATACGAATAAATAAAACGATGTTACGCTAAATTAACACCATTTCACGGGTAACAATTTTTTTTTTTTTTTTTTTTTGATATGGCTTGATATTGAACCACTATGATAACTGTGATTGATCATTTACCCAGGAACGATGCTTACACACAACCTAGTTTGCCTATAATTATTGCGAACGATAAATAATTATATAACGCGTTATTATTTAATAATACATTCCGTATAAATAACGTATACTATTTATATATTCCCCGAACCTACGAAACTTCCCGATAACGCTCACTAATATTTTTGAACTTCGACACGATAATCGAGATACCCCAGGTGGGCCCCCAACACCCTTTGGTCCACGAAATCCAATACACAAACCAAACGGACTAGTACTATCTTTTTATTTTCTTTCTTTGCTTGGGCCGACACCACCACAAGCCCACCAGGCTTTAAGCCCAAAACGCACCCTTGTTTTTATTTTGTTTTGATTTTCGGCTAGCCTCGACACTCCAAACGTACCCTATTATTACACGATTTTTACACATAACAAATAACTATTATTACCCATTTCGATTTACCAAGTACCCAAAAACCACACGAGACATAAACATTTCTTACTCACCCTCGTTTACTACACCAAAAACGTCCAAAGCAAAACCATGAACACTCCCATGGAGATAACTACAAAACGTGGCATAACATTCCTACACACCTCCCATGTTTCCCAATGACAACGAAACCAACTCTAAACACAATGTGATTGTCAGGAATGAATAGAGAACAATCTTACAAGATCCTAACCATGTAAACTCTCGATTGGCCATGATTTGTGGCATTACTATTCGCCTAACATGCTACCCTCCCCTCTTGTGAACCTATCTTGTTTCTACCCTTTCAAAAACTGCCCATATAAGACTTCCATGCAAACCTAAATCACCACATGCACTCATACGAACCATACCACTAAAAATACCAACGAGAAGAAGTGATGGAGGGACATACGGATTGCTAGGAGAACCACGCTTTGAAGAGAACCTAGGAAGCAAGGATTAGAACCTCTTGAACCTTTGGAAGTACGAGAAGTGAACCACGGAGCGTTGAACCATATACACGAACCATACGTCTTGTTTTACTCCACCTTTTGAGGTGAGGTGAGACTCCAAATCTTTATTTTCATTATTTTCATATACGAATTTCTTGTTTATACACGATCACTTAGAACCTATAAAACGTAAATCTTAAAAACAACGTATACATTTTATGTGTCATACTATTATTTGGCTACGTCACAAATGAGAACCTATAAAAGATTTGAACTTATAATAACATCTACACACTAAAAATCACACGTTTCTAAGTGTAGTGAACCTATACGAAAAATACTAAAAGACTTAGTTTATTTTTCAACCTATATAGTTTTTACGTAATGAGTTTTGGCTTACAATTTGACCTCGCCATTTCTAAATTTAACACACGACCTATTATTATTTTCGTACAATCTAATTACCTACTTGAAATAGAAACGAGAATGATAAATACTTGGACCTAATGATTTCATTTAAGCACCTAACGAGACCTAAAGTAAATCACTATGGAAACTGTTTTAAGAAACTTTAAAACCTTACGTGGGCTTACAAGCCCAAAAAGCTTGTTCTAGCTTATTGTAATAAGCTGAACGTATAAGCTGTTTAGAAATGGTGTTATAACTTAAAATGATGGATTTCGACTAACCTAGTGTTCCCCCAAACCTTTTGGATCATAAAACCTTAACGGGCCTTAATATTGGATCGTTAAGCCCACTAAACGAAATAAGCAAATAATAAGCGTATAAGCTGTGAAAATAAGCTTTTCTAAATGTTTTGAGCTTAATGAAATAATAAAAATGTAAAGTTTTGAATTTGGTAAAGTTGGGACTATTTTTGCAAATGTACGAAGGATAAGGACTAAAATTGCCAAATTGGTAAACTTTAGTGAAAAGTATAAAAACTGTTTTCTAAGGGGTATAAACTGTAAATATTGAAACTTAAGGATTATAAATGTATATATTTGAAATTTGGACTAAAAATGTAAATATATATAACTTTTGGACTAACGGCGTAAATATTTTCCGTTAAGGGTAAAAAGTGTAAAATTGAGAAAACATTAGGGATCAAATTGAAATATTTACTTTTAATAATAATTCTATATTTATTATATATATATATTTGATTATATATTAAAATGATAAATAATAAAACGTAACTTATTATATATATAATACGAATAAAACTTATATAACGATAAACAAATTTAGACGAATAAAACAATACGTAACCATTATTCATTTTTATACGACGCAACACATCACATATGCACTTTATCGATTCTTTATAATTAATAATAAACGTTCGAAATAAAACGAGACTTAAGAACTAAAACGTGCCATATCTTTTAGGTTGTGTGTGAAGCCGTTGCCTTGCATCGTTGAGATTACAATTGTTCTACTATCCTACTAAGGTGAGTTCATAGCCCACATTTAACTAATTTTCTGTGGGGGGGATACATGCTTAAAAACCGAACACAAGCCTTTTCCTGATCTTATTATTGCTTAAGTAGCTATTGCCAAAAGTCCCTCGATCATGAACCTTAATCACTTGAAAAGTGAACGTAAATAATTGTGAATAGATCTATTAGGGATTGACAATCCCCATTTGGTTGCTAGAGGAAAGTCACCAAATGCACGTTATTTGAATATAATAGGTTACTGGCAAATACCTATCTTGGGGGCTATATATATATTTCACATCATTATTATGAAAATATTGATGTCTGTTTAATCGTTGAGTGTCATGAGCTTAATGCAATAATGAATGTGATCTTCAAACTTGTTTATTTGTATCGATATTACAGTAAACATCTATCTCTTGTGTTCAAACTCTTAAATATAAACCTATGAATTTCACTCAACTTTTGTTGACTGTTAGCATGTTTATCTCAGGTAACTAAATGGAATGGATGGCAACGGCACGAAGTGGGCAAATAAAGAAACGTTTATTTCTCTTTAAATAAAACTTGTTGTTAAATAACGAATTCTCTTGGAATTATGAATATTTGGTATTTTAAATAAAACTTAAAACGATCACTTGAATCGTTTTTTATAATTGTGACGAAAGATCCACAATATAATACCCCAAAAGTCTTCCGCTGACATTTTAAGTCTTCCGCTGTATTGATCGATTTTGGGGTGTTATCTCACAGCTACAAACTTTAAGTGACTGGTCTCATCAAACACACTACAGTGACTACACTCTACTTAATGTACTGGCAAAATCCACAAAGAGATCGATCTTTGAGATAACTAGTACAGATATTTCAAAAAGCTTTTAATAACCACTCTCCCACCTCCTCATTCTAGCTCCCTATTCCGGCAATAATGGTGGTCACATGCAGCAAAACCGTGGTTCAACCTAAAAATGACACTACAAAAACCGACGAAAACGGTGGTGAAGTGATCCATCCCATCGCCAACAACGATCAAAAAGCAACATTTCCACCACTTGGGTCATCTTTTAATGACAAGATCCGTCCCATACTCGACGCTGTAGACAAGCTCCGACGTATGAATGTCACCCAAGAAGGCATCCCACTTCCCACCATTGTCGTTGTTGGTGATCAGTCCACAGGCAAGTCTAGCGTACTAGAATCACTAGCAGGCATAAGTTTGCCTCGTGGACAAGAGATATGTACTAGAGTACCTCTTATAATGAGGCTTCAACACCACCAAGATGATGTACCAGAGTATGTGTTGGAGTATAAGGATGAGAAGGTGAAGATAGATGGTGAACATGAGATATCTGAAGCTATTGATAAGGCGACTATTGAGGTTGCTGGAAATTGTAAAGGTGTAAAGAATGTACCGTTGACTTTGGTTGTTAAGAAAAGAAATGTTCCGGATCTTACTATGGTTGACTTGCCTGGCATAACTAGGGTTCCCGTTGGTGATCAACCCAAAGACATTTATGAGCAAGTTTCTGGTATGTTTTAGGGTTTTGGCATATCATGCGTTTGACACATACTATAATAAAGGTGTACATTTATGAGCATTTTATTGTACACTTATGCATAATAAGCTTTGAGCCTTCAAAATAAGCAATTATATAAAGTTGGTTATCGAGAATTATATAATTTGTTATAGATAAGATTAGCTAAATTCTTTATCAATGTTCAAAAGAATGCAAGAAGGAATCCATAACACCCTCATGTGTATAAGAAATTGAATATTTTTTGGTTATATAAGTTCTTTATACAACAAATGAACCGTTTTGAATCTTGTTTTAAAAGTAAGGTTATGATTATATTTAGGTTCATTTTTACTATTTGTAATTTTTTGCCATAAATTTTGGCCAGAATCTGGTATAAACCAAAACAAACACATACTAGTGTAACACATAAAGATGTTCCTTTACATGGTGACATACACCAACAATACCCAAATCTCGCCGGAGCGAGGACGTGGTGACATAGCGGTGTAAATAAAAAATAGTGAAATGCTTGCTAATGAACTCCATTTTAGAGCTCGTACTGAACTCGAAAATCTACTCGAGTAGCTTGAGCTCGAACTTGACTTGTTTAAACCGAGTCCATTTTGAGTGGTTTGCGAGTCGAGTAGCTCGTGAGCTGTCTAGTCTGGTTTATAACCCTACATCTGTACATATTATCCTTAAAACATAGCAAGATCCGATATACTCTTTTTTGAATCTAATACTTTTATTTTTGTATGTTAACGTTTCAAGGGATGATAATGGAGTATATCAAGCCAGAAGAAAGTATCATACTGAATGTTCTTCCAGCCTCAGTTGATTTCACGACATGTGAATCAATTTGTATGTCACGACTTGTGGACAGTACCGGGGAGAGGACACTGGCTGTTGTAACCAAATGCGATATATCCCCAGATGGCCTACTCGAGAAAGTTTTAGCCAATGACGTGAACATTGGCCTTGGTTACACATGTGTAAGAAACCGAATCAATGATGAAACATATGATGAAGCTCGAGTCCAAGAGGCTCAACTTTTTGAGACTCACCCTTTGTTGTCCAAGATTGACAGTTCCATGGTGGGTATTCCTGTTTTGGCTAATAAGCTTGTGCAGATACAGTCACAGATTATATCGAAATGTTTACCAGACATTGTCAAGAAGATCAGTGAGAGGCTCAATGCCTCTATTTCTGACCTCAACAAACTTCCAGTAACTCTAACGTCTGTTCCTGACGCGATGGTTGCATTTATGCAAGTAGTTAGTTCCTTGAAAGAAACACTTCAAAGGATCTTGATCCGAGGCGAGTTAGACCAATATGAAGATGATGACCAAATGCATTGCAATGCTCGGCTGGTTGAAATGCTAGATGAGTTCTCAATAGAACTTAACACGAGTATCAAGTTTTCTGAAGATTTTCTAGTTGAGGAAATGAAGGTTTTGGAGGGAGCGAATGGAATCAGGTTGCCAAATTTCCTTCCTCATTCAGTGTTCCTATGCTTGCTCCAAAGAAAAGTGAACACCATATCTAATATGCCTGTTAGCTTTGTAGACAAAGTGTGGAGTTATCTTGAAACTGTGTGTGTAAAAGTACTTATTGATCGTTGTGGTAATTACCCTCAGTTGCTTCCGTCCATGAGGAAAGCAACTTTGCACGTGATGCGGGAAAAGAAGGTTGAGTTTGAGGAAAAAGTTGTTGAAATGATAGAAATGGAGAAAATAACTGATTACACTTGTGATCCCGAGTTCACCGCTTCATATAATAAGTTAATGGGAAACCTTAGCACATTTTCATCATCGATGTCCAATAACTATTCAACAACTACTGTGGAAGGCTATGGCAATATTAATATTTCGCATCTGAAAGGTGTTGCAGCTAACACAAGGGATCAAGCTTTTGATTTGAAAATGAGGATGACAGCTTATTGGAAAATTGTTTTGAAACGATTGGTGGACTGGGTAGCACTTCAGCTACGGTTTCTGATACAAAAAGTGGTGAACAAGGAAATTGAGATGGAAATGAATGAGGTGATTGTGCGTGGTGGTGGTATAGAAAAGATGCTGGATGAACCTCCCTCTGTGGCAAGAAAGAGGGAGAAGCTGCAAAGAAGCATTGGTTTGCTGAAGGCTTCTAAAGAAGTCATTGAACAAGTCATGGATGGTCACAACTGATTTAGAGTTCTGTTAAGGGGATAAAAGCGTTTTAGTTGGATCTTTTACTCTATTATCTGAAGTAATGGATGGTTAAATCTCGACTTCCTAGTATGTGTTTTATGTTAATTGTACTTGTTTTGTATTTGAACTATGAATGGTAATCCTATTATCTAGTTTGATGAATAATTATATTTACACTTTTCACTGTCTCGTTGATTTGACTAGTCTGAACCGAATTCATTCAACCGAAACCAGAACCAGAACAGAATAATCGAAAACCGAACCCCTATAACCGACGTCGTTTAAGGCAGGCACAATACAACGTCGCTAGCCCAAAAACAACTAAAAAATTTGTCGTTCAACAAAAAACAACGTTGTTTGACTTTTGCATTTAGTTTTAGAATAAAACACTGCCGTAGAAAAAGGAAAAGATTACAAAAAAGCTCCCAATACTATGCAACGAGTTACGAAAATTACTTTAAACCTTTTGCTATTTACGAATTTTTTATATAACAAATTTTATTTATCAAATATGTAAAAAAAAAATATATTAAGCGATTCTTTAATAAAAAAAATATACGGCTGAAAAGAGCTCTAAATTACGAATAAAATGAGCCCAAGATGATATGTTTTTGACATGCGTACTATTTTATATTACCTCCGTCTCAAAATAATTGTCCATATTTCCTTTTAGGGATGTCTCAAATTAATTGTCCAATTTCCCTTTTAAGTAAAAACTAGAGAATAAAGTAAAGGGATATTCTCTTTGAATGGTTAAAAATTAAATTGGCCCCACTTTTATTAAAATAAGTGATTCTTGTCTCCTGACAATTATTTTGAGACGGAGGGTGTAAAAAATTTTGGAGTTTAATACGTATTTGGTTTTTTTTTTTTTTTTTTTTTTTTTTTTTTTTTTTAATAAAAAAAATAAAATCGCAACACACCATTAACCTACCTAATAACTTTAAAAATTGCCTTAGAGTTTGTGTACAAATAGATTTAATAAAAGAAGTCACGATAACTATCTTGTACTTTTCTAATAACCAATCAAAGTTGAACATGTACAAATGTAAGTAGTATAAGAGTGCTAGGTGCAATCAACAAGCTTTGCTCTTCATTCGGGCCTCACTTGTGTCACATCACATCAACACCTCTTCACAACTAACCCCTCTTCACCAAATAACAAACATCAACTTACTCATTTGGGCCCCACCACTTACAACTTTATTTATTTATTTATTTCAATAAATAAAATAAATTCATTTCACAAATAATTAAAAATAACACAATATAATAATTTTATTTCATCAAATAAAAACGTTACAATACGGAAAAAAATATGATACGAAAAAAATACAACACATACTACTAATATTAAGATTAAACATTTTATTCGGCATCGTCATCGTCGTCGCTAGGTTCAGGGAGACTTTGGTATTTCTTGGTTATCAATGCTTGTCTCCTGCGAATGATGTCGGCTCTCACCGGGTCAGAAACCATGCTGGGCTTGAGCATCAGCATATCCTGCCACTCCAACGCCCTTGCTTCTTTCTCGAAGGCATTTTCTTCCCTCTTCCTCCGCGCCTCGTAACATGCCGTTTGAGCGTCTTTATCTTGTGTATACTTTTCGGATAATTGTCCCGAAAAAGTACTTGTTTGACTACCACCAGAGCTCGCCGCATGATGAGGCGAAAAATGTTCCGCTTTTAAGGGTCATTTAAGCCCGAATTTATGATTATTTGATCAATCACTACCCTAAATCGTTTCTTTTATCATTTTAGGTACTTCTGAGGAGAAATCTGGAAAAGGAAGCATTTTGGACGTTTTGGGAGCATAAAAGTGAAGAAAACGACAAAGTCTCAAAATCCTTGCTGGGAGCAGTACCTGACGACGTCAAGATCTAACACATGACGGCGTCAAGCTTGGCAAAAGAGGTGGAAGTGAAAAATATAACGTGACGGCCCAGAACATTTTTAGTGTTATTGACCTGACGGCGTCACCAAGGCCGTCAAGGTTATGTTACAAGTGACGGCTCAGAGCTTATTTCTACATGAAGGCGTCAAGACTGGATCTAGGCAATACGACTCTTAACTTGGCGGCGAGTTGACGGCTTCAGAAGCTACCACATGACGCCGTCAGGATGTATTCTCTCTATATATTTTTCCAATTTTTCAATGTAAAAAAGTGGAACATTAGGAGTAACTTCACCACAAACCCTAGGTCGAATTTTCATCATATTGAAGGGGTTTCAAACCCTTCTTTCTTCCATGTTTGAATAAAGATAAGTCTTCCAATAATCATTCAATATGTCTATGTGTTGTTTGATTCTATCTTATGCTTGTCTTTCTTTTAACATGTTAGGCTAGGTTTTTATTGTGTTTGCTTAGATGTAGTGAAACATAGATGTTGATTATTGGTTGATTATTTGCTTATAATTATTGTGGATGATTGTATTCGATGTTAGGCTTAAGAAAACTGGCAGACTTCCATTGGTAACTTGCTTGAACGTCTTAAGAAATATGATCGGAGGTGTACTACGATTTTTGATTGTATTTAATGCATAAGTGAATTCTAATGATCCCATGTTAGGAGCTTTTAATCGGCTCGATATAAGAGTGAAGTAGGATCTTATAGAGTTAGGGAATATTGTACACGGCCCTACGACTAGTATTAAGGAATATAACCCGTCATCCATGCAATTGTAAAAAGCTAATCAACTAGTAAAAGATATCTAGGGAGTAATGAAATCTAAGTAAACACATCTTTTCTAATTATTGTTTCCACCACATTATTACGTTAGCTTATTTTCATTTCTTTTTATTTTATTTTAATTGCATCTTTAGTTATTTGGGTTAGTTGACTAGCAACTAATTCCGCCCACTCCTTCAAAACTCGAGATTTTACTTGCTTTTCATAAAATATAAAAATACAAAAAGAATCATCCCTCACTTCTAGACCTAGTTTAATAGGCTTTCTAATCCTAGCGACACTATTCCTGAGTTGAATGATCAATCCCCCGATACTTGTCACTATAGTATACTACGACGATCATGTACACTGCCTGGCGGGGATTGCAAGCTTCTCAAGATCCCTTGAGAGGTAAAACCTGTTACGAGGGCGCAATCCCGCGTATCAAGTTTTTGACGCCGCAACCCGGGGAATAGTTATTGTCTAGGTTAGAATTTCTTTTTATTAGGTCTACTTGCAAGATTCCTTTCTAGTAAGATTTTTATTTTTATTTTTATGTTTTCTTTAGTCTATCTTATTTCTTTGTTTCCTTTGTTCGTAAACTATCTCGATGGATAACAATAGCATTGATCGTTTGATTCCCGTTATTCGTGTTTTTCGTCGTAGGATTTTCCAAATACCCGCCCCAATCCCTTTAGTGGAAAATGAGAACCCACCTAACCTCTCGCCTGACCATCACTTTGACAATAATTCTGAGATGGAGGAGTCTGACCATGATAATGACCATAGGGCTAGCCCTTTTTACTATTCAGACTCCGATGAGGATCTAGATGATGGTGATGCAATTAATGAGGATATGATGGAAGATGAGATGAACTCTCTTAGGTATGTCGACCCTAGAACAAGGATTGAGAACGACAGTTTATTTAATATGCAGTTTCCTTGTAAGATCGGATTTAGGAGCTTTGATGCCTATCTTAACTCATCTTTACCAATGAACATAATATCGCGTAGTGAGTATAATAAAATTATGGTAGATGAGTTAGAATACAAAGGAGATAATATTGTTGCTAGGGCAATGACATTGCATGTGTTTGTAGGAAGCTTTGTTTATCTGGTTGAGTTTATGGTTATGGAGAATCTAGTAGAATTTATCGATAGTAAGTTAACCTAAGTCGTGTTTGGAAAACCCTTCAAAAGGTTAACCAACCTTGATGAAAAACTTATGGAAGGGTTAATTACATTCTCGGATGGGGATGAAGATTTTGTTTACCAAATGCCCCGTGCTCACCCTGGGTTCAAAGATTTTTCTATTGAGAAATGTAATAGGAATCCACCCCTTGATATGCTAAGTGAGAATGATAAAAGGAAATGGCTTAAATATCCTCATGAAAAGAATAAAAGGTATTATCGCGGATGTTTAGAGCTAAGTGATAACTATATGAAAAATGAGGCGAATATTAGATGGCTCACACTTGGATATGTGAGCATAAGCGACACACGGTAGCCCATGACCTTGAGTCTAGCTACAAGACTCGTAAATAAAGAAAAGCACTTCTTGGGAGGCAACCCATGTTTTGTGTGTTTTTATTTGTTTGATTTTATTTGTTTCCGTATGCATGTTTTATTTTTATTATTGGTAAATCATGTTTTAAAGTAAATTGTGAAAATGCTTTATTTTGTTTTTAACTTCGTCTTAATTACATATAAAGGTATTTTGCAAAAGCTAAGTGTAAGGGAGATCCAAATTTGTTTATAAGAACGAAAATGAGCATGATTCACTACAATATTAAATGAGCATGTATATTAGTAATTGTTAGAGCCAAATGCTTGTATCGAGTCATAATGATGTTTTGCAGGATTTTCCAGGAAATAAGGCATAAGTTTTTTCAGAAATTTTCCGGAAACTTAATATAAGATTTTTCCAGGAACATTCTGACGGCGTCAGGAGTCATAACTTGACGGCGTCAGGTACTAAAATTCTGAAAAATTTTGCGAGTTTTGTTTAAACCGGAGTCTTAAAGTTTTCGTTGATTCTTTAGTTTTATAAACTCCAGAAAATCTGCAAACATTCATTCCACAAGTATTATATCTTAAATTGTTTTCTAGGATTTTTTAGCATATATATAGATTGCCGCCGATTTTACGCGAGGTCTTCCTTGATTGTTTTATCAGGTTTAACAGGTTATATACGACAAGAAGATGATTTATATTTCTGGAGGGAAGCTTTCAAAGTTCATTTTCTTGGAGGAAGATCTAACCTTATTGACACACTATCCACACCGAACAAATCAGGGGAGTATTTGTTTACATTCTTTTACCTGTTTTACTTTTACATCCTTTAATTGAACATTGGGGACAATGTTCATCTTAAATGTAAGGGGATGGTAAATGATGATACATTATATGATACAATTGCACTTGAGTTTGTTTGTTCGATAGTAGGCGTGTAATAAAACTAAGAGAAATACTTGATAGGGCAATTTTAGCGCCAAATTTAATTTTTTTTTTCAATATTTAGGAGTGAAACTTTAGCCTTAACAAGCGTCTCATTGATAGGAGTTGTATCTAGCACAAAACCGTACCACTTAAAAAAAATTCCACCCAAATATATGAGGTTCATCTTTAGATTTGATAGGAAAAGCATTTATTATTAGTGTTTATGAGTGTACCGGTAGTGCTTAGATTCTAGAACTTGCGTTAGTGATACATCCCGAGACCGCTAGTGAGACCACATTCATGGGTAAAATACTAGTGTTATGGAGTAATGGGGAAGACATCAAATATATTACCCCCATATGTGCATTAATCTTAAAAAGTACTTTAAGTGTTTTGATTATCTTAATTCGAGTTATTAGAGTAGTTTATTGTAGAGTATGTAAAAGTTCAAGTGTAAGGGGAATTAAAATTCCCTATGATGTATTATTTTGGATGGTAGGGTAAGAGTGTATGCATAAAAAAAAAAAAAAAAAAAAAAAAAGACTACCATCCCGTTTCATTCTATGTTTGTTTTATGTTTTTGTTATCTTTGATTTGTTAGCTTAAGTCGAGTCGAGTCTTGGCTTAGCAACGCCATATTGTACATGTAATTAACCAAGATGATTAACTTGCCACCAGTAAATATTGCCTTTATCCAACAAAACCGTGTTTTCCATATCCCTACACCTAACGTTATAACCCTTTAAAAGACCTCTTTGATAGTTTATCCTAGGTGCTTACGCCAAGTGGTGGAGGTTTGATCCTTTTCCCAAGCCTATGGTAATCTATTTGCTATGACAGGTAGTGAGAGATGTTTTCCATTTCCATATTGTGATATATATACTTTATTACACCCGAGAGATGTGAGTATCTAAACACTATTTGTGAGGTGCTAGTGTATGACCTCCGTGCTTGCTTTTGGCTTTTAGTGGAACGATTATTTGTTGTAATTACTTTTATATTAGTGTTAAATTACCCCTAACTTGTATTTTGATTAGAATAAAAGCGCATTTGCTTGAGGACAAGCAAATCTCAAGTGTAAGGGTACTTGATGAGGCGAAAAGTGTACCGCTTTTAAGGGGTCATTTAAGCCCGAATTCATGATTATTTGATCAATCACTACCCTAAATCATTCCTTTTGTCATTTTAGGTACTCTGAGGAGAAATCTGGAAAAGGAAGCATTTTGGACGTTTTTGGAGCATAAAATTGAAGAAAACGGCAAAGTCTCAAAATCCTTGCTGGGAACAGTACCTGACGACGTCAAGATCTAACACATGACGGCGTCAAGCTTGGAAAAAGAGGTGGAAGTGGAAAATATAACGTGACGGCCCAGAACATTTTCAGTGTTGTTGACCTGACGGCATCACCAAGGCCGTCAGGGTCATGTTACAAGTGACGGCCCAGAGCTTATTTCTACATGAAGGCGTCAAGACTAGATCTAGGCAATACGACTCTTAACTTGGCGGCGAGTTGACGGCGTCAGAAGCTACCACATGACGCCGTCAGGATGTATTCTCTATATATATTTTTCCAATTTTTCATTGTAAAAGAGTGGAACATTAGGAGGAACTTCACCACAAACCTTAGGTCGAATTTTTATCATATTGAAGGGGTTTCAAACCCTTCTTTCTTCCATGTTTGAATAAAGATAAGTCTTCCAATAATCATTCAATATGTCTATGTTGTTTGATTCTATCTTATGCTTGTCTTTCTTTTAACATGTTAGGCTAGGTTTTTATTGTGTTTGCTTGGATGTAGTGAAACCTAGATGTTGATTATTGGTTGATTATTTGCTTATAATTGTTGTAGATGATTGTATTCGATGTCAGGCTTAAGAAAACTGGCAGACTTCCATTGGTAACTTGCTTGAACGTCTTAAGAAACATGATCGGAGGTGTACTACGATTTTTGATTGTATTTAATGCATAAGTGAATTCTAATAATCCCATGTTAGGAGCTTTTAGTCGGCTCGTCATAGGAGTGAAGTAGGATCTTATAGAGTTAGGGAATATTGTACACGGCCCTACGACTAGTATTAAGGAATATAACCCGTCATCCATGCAATTGCAACAAGCTAATCAACCGGTAAAAGATATCTAGGGAGTAATGAAATCTAAGTAAACACATCTTTTCTCATTATTGTTTCCACCACATTATTACATTAGTTTATTTTCATTTCTTTTTATTTTATTTTAATTTCATCTTTAGTTATTTGGGTTAGTTGACTAGCAACTAATTCCGCCCACTCCTTCAAAACCCGAGATTTTACCTGCTTTTCATAAAATATAAAAATACAAAAAGAATTATCCCTCACCTCTAGACCTACTTTAGTAGGCTTTCTAATCCTAGCGACACTATTCCTGAGTTGAACGATCAATCCCCCGGTACTTGTCACTATACTATACTACAATGATTAGGTACACTACCTGGCGGGGATTGCAAGCTTCTCAAGATCCCTTGAGAGCTAAACCTGTTGCGAGGGCGCAATCTCGCGTATCACCGCACTCGACGTTTTCGACTTTTGTTTCTTTCCAGCTCGTCTATTGTTTCTTTCGGGACGAGGTCGTTTGTCCTAACCGAATATATCCTCGAGACATGAAATGTCTATCAGATCCTCGGCATCCCATTTCGGGTATTTTTTCAAGACCTCCCAAACATGCTCATAATTGAAACCCCTCGAACCAAAGCGTTCATCGAAGTTCGCCTTGGCGTTGTTCATATGATTGTGCTCATTTTCACCACTTCGACGCTCTAAATGTTTATAAATAGCGTTGAATTTTTGGCAGTCGCCATTGAGCCGCGTCCATTTACCGGATATCATGTTTTTGGTACGAGGTTCACCGGTAGTCCGCTCGTTGAACGCTTCATGAATTTCGTTCCAAAACAAGTCATTCTCTTTGTCATTTCCCATATCTTTGTCTTGGGAAATTTCTATCTACATTTCCGCAAGATGCTTTTCTTCTTCCTTGGACCATAACTTTCAAGCACGCGTGTGACCAACTTCTTCCAAGTCATCGTCATCGTCCGCGTCTAAATTTACGACGCTTTTTCCTCTTTGGGCTTTGGTTTTTTTTCCTCTACCTTTGGTCGGTGATCGTGCCTTAGGTACTTTAAACGCTTGTTGAGATGGTTGTGATTCGATTGGTGGTTATGATGGGGGAGTAGGAAACGTGGATGGTTGATTCGGGTTAAAAAATTGTGGTTTCGGATTGAATTGGGCTTGATTTACGAATCCTTGTTGAAATGCATATTGTTGGTTACGGTAAATTTCATTCGGATTGAATTGTTGCGAACCAAATGGCGATGAAGGGTTTGAATTTTGCGACGAGGGAGTAGACTCGTTTGACGATCCCCCGTATTGTCATTGCTTTGACGTAAGTAGGCTCGTGAAATAGCCTTTTTCGTTCGGGTTTTGAGACATTCTTGTGTATATTTGAAGAAGAGATATAGAAGGTTTTATAGATTTGTTGGTTGAATTGTAGTGAGGAGAAATAAAAATGTGTTTAGTATTTATAGAGTTGTGTTTAAAAGGGAGGAAAAAAAATAATAAATAAACATTCGACCGTTTCATATGAAACGGTAATATATCCGTTTGAAAGCAACTCCAACGTCCACTTTTTCTGCCAATGTGTCAGCAAAGCACTTCGCCGTACCCACGATGAACCATCCAACAGCGGAGAACGGCAAGGGGGTCGGTGCAGCGGCGAGCAACGGGTCGCCGTTGATGCTGACACGTCGGAACGACGAGAAACAACAATGAGCTGCACCTAGAGCTCTAAGGGATATTTATGGACATATCTTATGATACTTTGGTCATAAACATTAACTAAAAGACTAACAGTTAGTCTTTTTTTTTTTTTTTTTTTTTTTTTTTTTTTTCTTCTTCTTCTTCTCTTGTTCTCTCTTCTGGTTTAGGAGTTAATCGAATTGTTATTGAAACTTGATTGCTTCTACTCAGCAGCTGAGCAAGTCCTTACTCTATGTACATATGCATTATTGCCTTCAACGTGCATTTTTTAAGGTCTATATAAAAATTGGCTACGCGATGTCTCAGACTCCTAAATAAAATTGTCCTTGCGGGTGTGTTTGTTTTTTAAAATAAAGTCTTACTAGCCCTCTTACTCTTACCAGTAAGAAGTGGTCAGATGTTTTGCTTGTTTGTTTTTTGTTTTTGAGTCATACCTAGTTAGACATATAACATCTTACTCAGTAAGAGGTGGGGGACTTGTCTTACTGCCTCTTACTCGATAAGAGATTGAAGACTCGTGTTATTATAATATATTTGATGGTTTATTAACTATGTTATATTTATAATAAAAAGTCTTTTTTAATATTTACATAAGTTACTTATTATAGCGTTGCGTTGTTTTAATAAATAGATTGCATAAACGAGCACTTAAAATCATTCGTACAATTATATGAAAACAAACAACACTATTTTGTTCGGATTTAGACATTCTAGCCACCTCTTACTGGTAAGATGTGATAGTTAGATTCAGACCTAAAACATCTTAATAAAACAAAAACACCCTAAAACTCTAGTAGACCCTGTCCCAAATATGATTATGAAACTCACAAAAAATAATTTTCCCCAGATGTTACCTCCGTTTTTCTTAATTAGTTCCCCTTTTACTACCAACCTATGCTTTTAAAAGTTGCTCCAGTACTCTCTCATGATAAAATTCTACCTTTAGAAAGTTAGGGTCCGTTTGTTTGTAAATGGGTTTATGATTAGGATTTGGATTTGGATTTAAATTTGGTTTAGGATTTAGATTTGGATTTAAGATAGGAAAGATAAAATAATATTAAAAAATATATTAAATATTAAAATATAAATTACAAGTTATATATATTAATAATGAGGGATAATGTAACATCCCATAAATTTCCATATACGTGAACGAACCTTTATTTTACTTTATTGGGCCTAACTCTCTAATTATAACAAAACAAACCCAAATACTCACTTCCTAAACTAAATTACCTAAACAACTAATACTACACATATCACATTCATTTTCTTATTGTTTTTCTCTTTCGATTCGAACTCAGTAACAAACTTGTCACCCCAAAAACTTTTCTTTCTTTTCCTTGTCCCCTCTCAACACAACACAACACAACCTCTTTTCTCTTTTCAACTTTGAGTACAAGAACAAGCAAACTAAGTCAAGCCACCCTACTTCTCTAAGCCTAAACATATAAACAAATCACCACACCATACTTTCTTTTTCTAAACCTTGTTACCCAATAGATTATATGTCTCAATTATCCAAAACAAGAATCTTATTTCCCATCTTTTTCCTTAAAATATTTGAATTGTACTAACTAGTCACATGTCTCCTTCCCTAACACCTAACCTAAACAATAAACAGATATACAAACCCATACTTTACTTTTCAACCTTGACAACCTTTGGATAATACACTCCTAGCTACAAATTAAATAATGTCTAAAACATAAACAATACTATACACCATACTTACTTTTTGAAACATGTAAAACCCTTTGGATATTATGTTTCTTTATCCTCCAACATACCAGTTTTCTCTTTATTCATTTTCACTTTTTTTTCTCCTTTTTAGTCAAACAAGTAACCAATGACACCTTTATTATATTTTATTAAACTAGCTTTATAGGGAACATATAATATTCTAAAATTCATGCTTTATTACTTAATAAAAGGAAGAATTAGTAGCACACTCATTTATCACAAGAAAATAAAAATACATAAACACTTTTAACCTTAACTTCATCACTCACAAAATAAATCCTTAACAAACTACTAATAAATCATATACCTATATATATATATATATATATATATATATATATATATATATATATATATATATATATATATATATATATATATATATTCACATTTTTCATTTCGTTTTCTTCTTTCTTTTACTTTTGTCACTCGACACTCTTTTCCTTTCTCCCTTTCTTGCGCGTACACACCAACGAAACCCTATGCCAAGTCCTTTCCTAAACCTAGCCTAAATCATAAACAACTATTAAATCCACATCTCACTTTTGACACTAAGTTTAACCATAGGATATTATGTTTCAAAAACCGCAACACACCTTTACCTTTCTTGCTTTGTTCCCATTTGACTAATACAAGCCACAAACCAAGAATTATCACCTCACCCTCACTTTTGTACCCTACTGTAAATTCATAAACGAATATCTAGCCATACCTCCATTCGACAAGACCAAACACAAACATGTCCCATGACCACTTTCCTACTCGACTAAGATTACACATACACAATCCTTTCAACTTTCTTGGAACTATGCAAAATAAATAAACAAATCCTAAAAGCCTTGCCTAAATTTGCCTATAAAAACCCTCACCTCACACATTTTTTTCCCACACACTTCAAATTTTCAAAACGCTTATCAAACACACTAACAACTTACCAAAATACAACAAAAACACTTCCTTTTCCCTTTTGTCAAACCACTGTCGAGCCATAAGAAGAGTCAAGCCAAGTTTTTGGGTCACTTCAAGTATTCTAAGTCATTTTGGGTATTTCTTTGGATCGTGGGTTTATTATTCGAAGAAGGGTTAATGTTTTAGCTCGTATTCTCGTTTCCTTTTCGTTCGTACCACCATTTTTCGTGTCTCTTCACCACCAAGTTGGTGTTGTCGCAAGCCATGAGCTATTCACTTTTACCATTTGAACACTAATCGAATTCTACACTACTAAGGTAAGTCATAGCCCCTCTTTTATATATTTTGAACTCTTTGGGGGAGATACATGCTCAACTACTTGTTTTTACTCAAAACTTTTACATATTACTGTGAGTTCATAGCCCCGTTTTATACTTGTTTTGTAAATTCTTTGGGGGAGATACATGCTCAGCTTTTTCATAAGTACTCTAAACATTTTATTTACTACTGTGAGTCATAGCCCCTCTTTTACATATTTTGAACTCTTTGGGGGAGATACATGCTCAACTACTTGTTTTTACTCAAAACTTTTACATATTACTGTGAGTTCATAACCCCGTTTTATACTTGTTTTGTAAATTCTTTGGGGGAGATACATGCTCAACTTTTTCACAAGTACTATAAACATTTTATTTACTACTGTGAGTCATAACCCCACTTTTACTCTTTTAATACTTGTGTTAAACTCTTTGGGGGAGATACATGCTTAAACTACTTGCTTTCACTTTTACTCAAAACAATCTTACTCATATGATATGATATACTTTTATACTCTTAAACATGATGTGTAGTTTCATTACGATATGTGACTTAATGTGTGAAAACTATTCTATACGCTATATTCTTTCACCACTATTTAACTCTTGGATGGGGCCGACGGAGAGATATTGATAGTACTATCGGGTTGACACCCCCACCCTTTGCCCCAGATTCATGGATTTGGGTGAATATAATCCAGCTATGAAGCATTGTTGCTTATTTTTGTCATGAGGTTCAGTAGGCTATTATACTATACATTAAGCGTGCATATATCATATGCACATATGTTGTAATCATGCTATACTTTAGCAGTGGGTTGTAAACACACAAGTTGCAAGTTTTGTATGGGCGAGATTTGCAACTGAGTGGATTTGCAATGCCTTTGTTGTGGAAACTTTCTCTAAAGGCTCTTCAACTATTTTTAAACAAACTCTATGAACTCACCAACCTTTGTGTTGACGCTTTAGCATGTTTATCTCAGGTCCATAATGAGCGAGGATGGCGCGGAGGAGCACAGATACTCATAAAGGCTATAAAAGTTTACTATCATTTAAAAACTATTTAATAAACTTTGGAAACTACTGGGACCTCATTTTGTAAACTCTGATATTTATAAATTCAAATGATAAATCTTTCAAAATTACTCAACTGGGAATCGTTTTCTATTATTATAATTGTTGTGCCATTAAGTAACACACAGCTTAAATTCCACTGCGTATCCCGAAATTGGGGGTGTTACAAATAATAAATAAGAGATGCGAGGTAAAAAAAAAATGTGTCCCCACATGTGTCATAAAACCACTCTAACATCCCTACTTTTCTCCATCCCCTAATATTTATACTACCATCCTAAACCCGAGTTCTAAAAAAGCAACCAAACAATTAATTTTAAGTTTATAACCCAAAACCCATGACAAACCCACAAACCAAACGGGCCCTTAACATCCCAAGAGCTGTATTCATTGAACTTGCCAATTATTTATTTATTCATTCATTTATTTATTTATTTTCCTTTCCTTTGCTTACGGTGTGAATTTTAGCATCAACCCGAATACTAACACACCTGCATTTATGTATTTAGTTAGCAATTACACAAGTAGGAAGGTCCCTGTACAAAACTATCCTCCTACATATATATCAAGCACGTCTATTTTTACAAAGAACAATACATGAAAGATCACAAGGAGATAATTAATAACTTTCCAAACTTAGAGAAACTAACATTGGGGATTAACTGATGAGCAACCAGAACTAATCAGAGAACCTATAACCAATTTTGCTCATCCAATTGTGTTCATGCAAGTTTGATCGATCATTCACCCATGCAACCACCACATATGTTTATTTTCTTCTAAACCTAAATGAGGCTTCAAAAAGACGAGAATATTTGCCTCCCATTAAGAAGGGTAAAAGAGTCTATACATTACAAATTGATTATTATTAGGAGTTTTTAGAATTTTAAAATAAATAAATTAGTAAAATGGGTAAATATGACAAATTTTGTGATTAAATTGGGTATACATGGCATTATGAGTTTTGGTTGACAAATATAACATTAAAGGGTCTTTGTTGGGATATATGGAATTAACCCTTTAAAATATTTTAAAAGAAGAGAAACAAAAGGATCGAGACTTAGCTGGTGTTTAAAAAGATTGATCATATTTTCAGTTTAGAAAACCAGACTTTTTCTAATTGGGAAAACTGGTTTAAACTAGTCTGTGTGCGTACCACGCCCTTGAGAGTCCAAACTAACATTTTGTTATCTTAAGAATAAATTGCAAAAATGGTTCGACCAAATTGCAGGTTTAATCCTCATCTTTTCGAATGTACGCTTGTCGTCATTGTGAAGAATTTACAAGTGCACTCTTGGTCCTTAGTCAAAATTAAATGACTAAATTACCCTCACAGGGACCAAAAGTGAAAGAGAAGATGAAAATGGTAGTTTAGTAATTTAACTTTAGCAAAGGACCAAATGTGCACTTATAAGTTCCTCACAAGGACGATGAGTGCATTTTCGAAAGGATAAAGATTGAACCTGCAATTTAACCAAACCACGTGGAAGATTTTTGCAAGATTGAGATTTTACTCAGGATAATTTTTGTTTTTGTTTTTGCAAGATCGAAATTGTAAGATCGTATTAGGATCCTAAGATCCTACTATAATGTCATTTTCTTACGCAGTGTTCTCAAGAATTATGAGAGCATTGGGTACCCTCGTGCCGTGGAGAAAAAGTGCTGATAGTTAAGCAAAAATCTCCATGGCACCAGAAATCCCATAGCACCACATTCTAGCTGTAACCTTTGGCACCAGAAAATGTGATGCCGTCGTCCATTTTATATATACATAAAAAGTATCTAAAAATATCAAAACAAATGTGTTAAACATGTCCAGACTTGTTACAGACCATCTTTGAACCTTAACATGCTAGGACTTCTATATTGAAATTCAAAAGTGTAGTATTAATCATCTATATAAAATAAGGGTTGAAATTGTCAATTCTATAAGTTCTTTTCCTTTTATTGAGATCAATACAACTAAAATAAAACAAAAGTGTAAACACTATAGACTTTGGGGTGAAAATTGACAATTGCCAAAAATCATCTTCTTCTTCCTCCCATCACTTTTACCCAATTACCATGTTTTCACACTGCTTCAAAATCATTTAAAACGAAAATAAAAAATAAAAAATAAAAATCCCACCGCGTTGGCTGGCCACCACGACGCAAGGCTCGATGGCGCCACCAGTGTAACCGTGCGCCGTCACATTTTTTGTGCTGGAGGGATGGCACGAAGCTACCAGCCAAGCGTACCTCATGCTCTGAAGGAGAGAAAGGAATGGAACTGGGAAAAAAAATATATACTTATGTTCTCAAGATCCGTTAATAACAGAAAAGAAAACAAGAGGGACGATTTGGAATGAAGATCTGGTGTGTATTTTTTTGCTTCACAATCTTCTTCCCACTTTTGGGAGGAAGATGAAAGAAAAGAAGAGAAGATTTCTCTTCTCTTCCTCTACAAACCAAACTATAATCTTTGTTATATTATTCAAATTTACAAATTTATTATTATATATCATAAACACAATATTATATGAATGTTTCATAAAAGAATATTATTCTAAATTATGAATATAAAATGTTTAAGAAGATTAACATGTTGTATTTTAAATTATATAAAACATAATCTATAACTTTGTAGTTTTTTAGTATGCAGTTTGAGAAAAGTAAGATCGGATCGGATTAGATCTTAAGATCCTTTGGTCAAGATTGAGATCTTATAAGATCTTAAGCTTGCTAAGATCCTACGTAGGATTCAAATTGTTTTTGCTTTGTAATACCGTAAAATCCTAAGACCACAATCGAGATCTTAACAACTATGTTTCCTAATGTTTTCTTGACTTGTGAAGTTATCATAACAAAAATAAAGCATCCATAAGGCTGGTAGGTGCACTTGCGGTCAACCCTTGCTGCAAAGACTTACACCTTACGAAAATCCACAAAACAAGGCCCTCATGTTGCGGTATGCCCAAATGTCCATCATCTGTGGCATGTTTGCACATGAACAATTAGACGATAAATGGTGTTATCATGTGTGTTGTGAGTGGGTATATGTTTATAGAGATTGAGAAAAAGTAAAGAAATACTACCTCCGTCCCATAAAAACTGTCCAATTTGACTTTTCAGAGTCAAACTGGTTCAACTTTGACCTTATCTATTTTTGTGAGTATTATATAATACTTTATGAAAAATATATGAATTGATTGAGTTTTAATTGTGTTTTTCATTGGTATAATTTTTCATCAAGTATTATATAACACATAAAAAATATTTAAGGTCAAAGTTGAACCAGTTTGACTTTGAAAAGTCAAACTGGACAGTTTTTATGGGACGGAGGGAGTAGTAGACAACATGCTTCAAAAGTTGAAGTAAAAAATAAATGAGGGAGAATGAATGTGTTTAAATAAGGACGTAACCTTGAAGTAGAAATAAATGAGAAAGAACGAATCCGTTAAATAGTGACGTAAAGTTGATCTATCCAATAAAAAACGCTTAGGACACTCGGTGTCCGGTGTCATAAGTAACGTTATGCCTATGGCATGGATCTATAACTGAACCAAGACACCGCTTTAGTTATTAAGGTTTGACGTCACTCCCACCAGCTAAGCCAATGTTATTTTTATTTTTATTTTTAGTTATTTAATTATGTTGTATTTGTGTTTTATTAAGCTACGTGTGAGTCATGAAATATCCTCTAACTTTAGTATAGAAAAAGAGTATTTATTAGTTAACTCAAAGTAAAGTAATCTAACTAGTGTACAACTTTTAAAGCACTCACTTCCAAACTCACAAACTTGACAAGGACCAAAACTGAAACCAACACATAACGCCTGTTTCACCAAACACTTAACGTCGTCAAATCTCACTCAAAACCCTAACCCTAACCCTAATTCTCATCCCCATCAATGACGTCACCCCCACCCAACGGCACCCTCACCATCACCCCCACCTCCCCCACCCTCACCATCTCCCCCACCACCACCATCTCCCCAACCACCGCCAACAGCCGTCCGACCAAAAAGCCACGTCACGATGACGTCACAGGACATCCCCGCAAGGAGCGTGAGGAATGGAGTGAGGTAGAGATCTCAATCCTGTTAGACTCGTTCACTGATAAGTACTTAGCGTTGGATAAAACAAACTTGCGGTGGAAAGAGTGGGAGATGGTGGGGGAGGATGTAGCGGAAGGAGGCGGTGAAGGCGATAAGCGTAAAAGCGTAGAGCAGTGTAAGAATAAGATTGATAATTTGAAGAAGAGGTATAAGGTGGAGACGAAAAGGGTGAGTGAAGGGGGAGGTGAGAGTAGTTGGGTGTGGTTTAAGAAGATGGATCATGTGTTTGGTGATAGTACGTATAATGTCATGTCGAGCGCGGCGAAAGGTGAGGAGGGGGGTGAGAATGGCGGTGGTGAGGAGGGAGGTGATGATGTGTTGTTGTTGGATAGTAGGCCGGCGTCGGAGAGTAGGCCGGCGAGGCGATCTACGAGGTTTGTGTTTGGTGAAAGTGATTAGTATTTGATTATTGCGTTTTGATGTGACTAATGATTAGTTTTTTTTATAACGCGTCGTATATTTGAACCCTTTATAAGTCGAAAGCGGTGAGCTACTAATATTGTAACAACCACGCCCATAAGGGCAAAGGTACAGTAGCTCAAGCCAAACTGTCACCTATGTGTTTAAGCCAAAATGCCAACTATGCGCCAATTTTAAAACACAAACTCAACACAAAAACTAATTAAAAAAAACAAAAACACTCATTTGGCGCAAGCCAAATTCTTCACATTCGCTTTGGCCGCCGATGGGTTGGGGTACAGTGGCGCCGGTTTGGCGCAAGCCAAATCTGTGCCAACTCGGATTGACGCTGGCTTCATGTTACTATACCCTTTATCTGCTTATAGAAATAAGCAAATTAGCTTAAGTAGAGGCGGAGCTAGAACTTTATTGTCGAAAGGGCAAACTATGATATCCTTAAAATAATGCATTAAAAATCGTTTTGTTAAGGGGCCAAATTACAAAAGTAGCCGTATATTTTTTAAAATATACACTACAATTTTTTTTTTTTTTTTTTTTTTTTTTTTTTAGGGCAGATGCTCACCATCCTGCCCCTTCTGAGTTCTGTCTCATGCATGATGCATCTCGTGCTGTGATGGGCACGCGGCTCATGCATTTTGTGGTGTATGGATTTGGTTATGTAAGCCTGACGAGGACGTTAGGAGTTTATAACAAACCGTCTCACATTGGTATGAGATAAGACATAAGTCCCTTATAAGTCTATAGTAGTGAATTACTAATACTCTTTCACCATGGCTTTTAGTTGAACATGAAGGGTTGTTAAATTGGTTGTCCATTTCTTTAATGAGTGCGGGGCATTACTTTTTTAGTGTTTTTTTTTGGTAACCATGGTTTCCAACCTTTTGACCAACTAATTCACGGGATTTGAGTCCACTGCTACACGGACACGAACCATGCTCTCCCCTTTTTGGGAAGGTTGGCGTGACCACTGGCCACATGCCCACATCAACTGAACTTGAGACCCGTCACACCGTTACTGAAGATAGTCACAACCCTTTTGCCACTAGGAGTCTTGGCCACCCCTAAGTGGTTCTCTTTTAGTGTTTGAGTGTAGTTAAATTGGTTCTAATTTATTGGTGATATAGTGAGTCCCGAAGAAAGTGATTCTGATTATCTGATTTAGTTTTTGGTTTACAGTTCTCATTAAAGTTAGGGACATTTGTTACTAGAGAGTTATTTTACATGCTATTATGCAAATGGTTAAATACGCATAGTTTGCTAAAACATTTGATAATAACTACTGATTATAAAAGGGTGCTTGGGATTGCTTATCTAAGTGCTAATTTGCTTATTTCTATAAGCAGATAAATAGTCATCAAGTATCTGGATAATATGCTTATGTATGTGATTCAGACTTGAGAGTAAATAATTAAGCACTTCAAATTTAGGAGGCTGTTACCTGAATATCTTTTAAACGGATAAGCTTTAAATAAGCAATCCCAAACACCCCATAATATGATGATACAACTTAAAACTGGAGAAGCATATCCAAACACCATTTCATGCAACCTGATCTGTTACGGCTGGTTATCTAATTCTAAGTACACAACCACTTTTAAAAACTGTCAAACGCCCCCTTATTTAAAATAAAAATGTTATGTAACACAGTAATTTATAAACGGGAAATGTATGCAGTAATTACGTTTATGGAGAGCTATTTGCTCTCTGCTTGATACAAATATTCCTTTAAATTCTCTTTCTGCAAAGGCTTATGTATGATGTTTATGTATAAAGGCTTATAACACACGCTGCTCCTGTTTCGAACAACAAAAGATCAGTTCCAAGTGTGAAGTGGAAAAGAGTGGTGTTCAAAGTTAGTGGTACTGCCTTGGCTGGAAGCAGTCAGAGTATTGACCCGAAGGTTTAATTTCTTTTGCTAGTTGGCTTCTTGTCATCTGTTGCAATTTACATTCTAAACTCGATCCTTCTACTTTTAGGTGGCTTTGCAAATTGCAGAAGAAGTGGCAGCGGCTTCACGCTGTGGTGTGCAGGTACTAATCTCTCTCTTGATTCTTTCTCTATATGAAAAGTTGCACGTAAATGTAACACATATATTCTAAGAAGTAACATTTAAGCGCCTATTTTATAACTTGAAAATCATGTAAGGGATGTGGTTGCCGGTTAAGGTCTATACTCGTAATCAGGTTCCTTATTATATGCATATATCAGCCTTGCATATTATTTTGTCCTTATTTACTCTTAACTAAGCAGATAGGCGCAGTTTTATCCAAATGCTCAAAACTGCTTACTAGCCAAGACTAAGCAATCCTGCACACGCTCTTGACTTATAACATATCCATTAAACCTTGATTTTGAGTGAAAGTAACACCAATTGACCAATTGTAATTTGTAGGTGGCTATCATCATTGGAGGTCGTAACTTCTTTTGTGGCGACTCTTGGGTATCGGCAACCGATTTAGATCGACCTACAGCTTACCAAATTGGGTATGTATCTATTACCTTACATATAACCATGTTTCTAGTAGTAATTTTTTCTTAAATATATCTTACATATTATGTATCCTGCAGAATGATGGCAACGGTGATGAATTCCATATTACTTCAATCAGCCTTGGAAAAATTGGGTATTCAAACACGTGTGCAAAGTGCTTTCGTG
Organism: Artemisia argyi; assembly: GCA_030686995.1. Taxonomy (NCBI): domain Eukaryota; kingdom Viridiplantae; phylum Streptophyta; class Magnoliopsida; order Asterales; family Asteraceae; genus Artemisia; species Artemisia argyi. Next base: position 170,667,044 of record CM060693.1, on the reverse strand, counting down.
ATGCCGGAAGTTGCTGAACCATATAACAGGTTACGTGCTATGCGTCATCTTGATAAAGGGAGAGTTGTTATCTTTGGTGGTGTTGGGGCCGGCACAGGGAACCCGCTTTTTACAACCGACACAGCTGCAGCTTTACGAGCCACTGAGAGTAAGACCTATTACTCGTCACTTGTTAAAACGGTTTCATTTCAAATGGTGTTTTTTTTTTTTTTTTTTTTTTTTTTTTTTTTTTTTTTTTTTTTTTTTTTTTTTTTTTTTTCTGCGGGTGAAATTGGGTTGGGTTGGGTTGACCAGTAGACACTACTTTTTGTCCATTTCGAATTTGAAAATAAATAATGCTTTTTAATATGATCATAAACTGTCATTTTTTAAAAATAACAATATGAGATTGATACTAGATACCATACGTGACAAGATACTTTCTTTTTGCTTACCAGTCAATGCAGATGCTGTTATTAAAGGTACTAGTGTAGATGGTATATGCGATAAGCGTAACAACACATTGGATAAAGTATCCTATAGTGATGCAGTTTCTAAAGGTTGTGATTCCATGGACACTATGGCAATACAGTTCTGCGAACAGAACGCAATTCCTGGTTAGCTTTATCTCCCCATATTTCACAGTTTTTTCTTCAAAATTCATATGATCCACCTAAGACATTATGCATCAACTTTTAGATTAGTGATTAATTAATAAACATAACGGATAATAAATGGTTGATGATCTTTAAACAGTGAACCATTTGGAGATTTAATCCTTAAACTTTTTCTGGCATGTTTAATCCCCCCCACCCACCCGCGCGCGCGCACGCATATGGATAGTCCTTTAACTTTATTATTTTAAGAGACGAGGACACTCGCAATAGAAAGGTAAGGATACAAACATGTGTAATTTGTCAAAAGAGGGAGTTTTCGTCAAAATCAAAAGAAAAAAATGGGTTTTTAAATTTGTCAAGAATTAACTTAAATGTTTAAGTAGGTTAAATAGCTGAGTTTATCTTTTCATAATTAACCTTAAACATAGAAAGATAAAATCTTTTCAAAATTTTCACTGATTATATTGTTTTGCATTCATAGTTGTTATTTTTAACATGCTGGAGGTTGGGAATGTCTCGAAAGCATTGACCGGTGAACAAGTTGGCACCTTGATTGATCAGTAACGCTCACCAAGTTGATTCATCTGGAACCTGTCTGCCCATGAAGTGTTAATAAGTTTATTTGCGGGTAATTGAGATTAGGCTTCAAGTAGATCCTCTAGGTCTTATGTATCTTGTAATATATTGTCTGTAGACGCTAATAAAAGATGTTAGGAATGTGATTAGAAGGGTTGAATGCCAACCCAATTCTAGCTTTAGCGTGATTGTGGGTGAACTTATTGGCCAAGTTTTATCTATCAATGACGGTAGTTTGAGGCAAATTAAGTGTAAATCTTCTTGTGTTTCATGCGGTTTTTCTCGGAGTGTGCTTTACCTAGGTTTGCATTATCATATTATCAACTTTTTCGTGCTGTAACATAAAAATCTTGGTAAATACATTACCAAAAATCAGATACTAGATTTCAGGGTATATACATGTACACATACCACACACTCGAATTTTGTGTTTGGATTCTTAATTTCATGATGTTGGATGGCTGTGTTAGAACAACTGTTGTCAGCCGTTAGCAAGTTTGGTTTAAATTAGTTAAAATGTGGTAATATTATTTCACAAAGACTTGAAGAAGAGTTGATGAGCCTTCGTGTGGTAAGTTTGCTTCCCATAAGTTCTGCAATTAGAGAGGCATTGCAACACGAGCTTGCATCTATTTCGACCTGAATCATTAGTAACGTATATGAGATTGATTAATAATAATGCAATTAAGCTTTCTATGATCTTGGTTTTTTTATTTATGTTTTTAACAAGTTGTTGATCTACCCGTGTATTCATGTTTCTGATAATTATCTAACTTGATTTGATGATTATATCTCTTCTCCCACATAGGTAGAAAGTAAGAACAAAGAGATCTTTATTACTCCAAGCTTTAATAAGTTAACATTAGATGATCGGTCACTACACAAAAACTTATATGTAGTGCTTGTTCTTCATAGTGTTTTTTGTTTTGTTCAGGTGTGGTTAAATCTTTGTTTATAACTTCTTCTATGTTCGTTTGTTTGTTTAAACTAATACTACTATACATATGTTGGTAACGTTTTGACGCTGGTACTTTTGTAATACACAAAAACTACTTATTTATAACGTGTATTTTAACGACAAACAAATATAATTAGTGTAGTACACATGCGTTTATAGGGATAACATTTCAACATCCTCATAAGTACATTTAGACCCTCGCGTTTTTAGATAAGAGCTTAGTTCGGATATCTCCAGCGATATTCTTGGCATCATTTGAAATACCAAATAATCCAGCACTCGCAAAGCCAACACAATAAAGACCATCTTCCCTTTTCCAATGATTTGGGCTTTTATGCTTCGGCATTCCGTTTTCGCTGAAGAGCCTTCCTTCATCTTAATTGCAACCACAAACATTAGGATTATTCTAAACAAAAAGGTTAAGTCAATGTACATGTAGTAACTTTAGTCACCTTAAGCCATTTCATCACAGTGCTTCTAAAACCCGTAGCAAATACAGTGGCGTCAAATTGTTTCTCTTGACCATCATTAAACCTGATCTGGCCACCTTTTATATCTTTAATAGACTTCATGACCTTATAAAGACACACACAAGAAAAAATTTGATATATGTTTCGCAAAGGTTGATAATAGTTTGAGCCATTATATGAGAACTAAATAACAAGTTATACCTTAATGTCTCCTGTTTGAATCCTTGAAATTGTTCCGACATCAACGACCTGTGATCTCCCAGTTTCTCGTTTGAGATAAAATGGTCCTTTGGTTGGCCTTTGTGCTCCATATTTACAAAGATTTCCATTTAAAAACTCGCTAAACATTAAAACAATTTTGTCCACCGAAGTACATGAAACGTATCTTAATAAATATATCCCAGGTTGCACTAGCTATTTGGAAAGAACATGTACCTGTCACAACAATAGCGATAGATTATTTATACGGAAATGTGTGACATAGAGGGGGAGAGCGTTTAGAGTTTGAAAATCGATATGGATGACAATTGTGCAAGTCACCAACTATCATAGAGCACCTAAAGAAAACAAACAAAATGGAAAGAGAAACCAAATGCCGAGACTAATAAGCGGATAAATCATCATCATCATCATCATCATCATCATCATCCTCATGCATATGAATCTAACTTCTCTCAAATACTTACCAAGTATGGCGTAAAACCATTGTACTTAAAAAAAAATAAAAAAAATAAAAAAATGAAGAAGAAGATTCATCCATGACCATGACCATGACCATGACGTACATTTGGTTTATCAGATAGTTTAATAGACATGGTAACATTGAGGTAGTGTTCGGTTGTTGTGAAAATTTGTACGTGGATATGAATTGGTATGAATTCTACTTTACACAAAACCCAAATATTGGTATGAGATTGTTTTTCTACTTTAC